>JAJLRJ010000014.1:15516458-15641458 GCA_024195265.1 Dendrophyllia cribrosa
GTACTACTCAATATTTTTAATTTTTTTAGGATTGCATCCATAGACTATAAAGTTAGAATCACCTTGTACAGCATAATAAACAGTACCAACGGAAAGAACTGTCTCGGTAGCTTTCATTTGAATGGTCACACTTTAGGATTTTATCCACAGACTCAAAAGTCAGAACCATCTTGTGCAGCGAAATAAACAGCACCACAGGAAAGTACTGCTCAAAATGGTCACTCTTTAGGATTTCATCCACAGACTCAAAAGTTAGAACTACCTTGTACAGCATAACTAGAAATACGTAGTACCACAGGAAAGTACTGCTCAATAGCTTTCATTTGAATGATCACACTTTAGGATTGCATTCATAGACTATAAAGTTAGAACCACCTTGTACAGCATAATAAACAGTACCAAGGGAAAGAACTGGCTCGGTAGCTTTCATTTGAATGTTCTCAATCATTGTCTGTTGTATTTATAGGAGGGGGAAGAAAAGCATCGAATGGATGCAGAGCTACGAAAACTGCAGAAAGAAAACAAAAGATTACAAGAAGATCTTCGGACGGCTTCGCACCAACTTCGGAAATTTACCGAGTGGTTTTTCACGTCGATCGAGCCGAGCAACACGTAATGAAAATTGATTGTTTGACCATATATAATCTATCTTCGTACGGCTTCGCACCAACTTCGGTAATTTACCGAGTGGTTTATCTCAACCGTATACAATCGTAGCTTTGATATCGGTTGCATCGTTACTTACAGAAGAAGTAAAATTCTTTATTGTATTTCTAAAATGTACATCAAGGGACGGATATAAAGAACAATTGACTATTCTATATTCCTAGGTTAAATTCATTAAGAAAAACATAGCTTGTGATATATTGTATTTTTTCTTTTGATAGCCGTTTGATACCCCCATGAAATTAGTATACATATATATGAATTTTACAGTATTTTTAAGGCCTGATAATGAACCAAGATAGCAAAATATAGACCTGATGTTTAAATTCAATAATACATTTTTGAACTGCAAGATTACTCAGTATTAAATTGGCGTTAAGGTCTTTGCCAATTTGCTAGAGGCATGTTTGTATTTTATACAGACAACGGGCTTTTGTATATTCAATTAGGGTGCAAGGCGTTTTTGTCTTGATATGTCTAGTACTTTATTGACATAAAATGAAATTCTCTATTTAACTAATTGCTAGAATAGAGACAGTCTTTTAATGTAGTTATGAATTTGAAGGGTCATGAACACAGTATAATTTTTCGCAGTTGTTAAATATCAGGCATATTGGCAATTATCGCCACATTTTGCTGGGATTTTCGCTGCCAAGACCGTTCAAAAATCAAGTCGCGAAAAACGCCAAATTTTATTTTGTAATATACAACAAACAACACCGTAGAAAGAAAATGTTGTTGAAGAACTTCATGTTGGTCACACCGTAGGATTTCATCCATGGACTTCAAAGTTTAATAGAACTAAAATACACGGCGTAAGATTTGACTCGGGGATGCTCCGCATTTTAACCCCCGGGGGGACTCCCAAAAAAATGACCGAGGTGCTCGTCGGAAATTTTCGAAAAACACCCTTAAAGGTACCAGAATCTCGTTTAATGGGCGTGGCTCAAATGGATTTTTACCCTAGGAGGTACCAATTCTAACAAAAACACATGTCATTTCTTTCTCCCACAGCGGTAGCAATCTGCAAATTATGACCTCTAAAAGGCACGAAGAGCACCCCTGTCATTTTTATATGGGAGTCCCCCTTCTGGGTTTGTTTCTTTGTACTGGGGCGGAAATGTTTAAACAGGGCTCGGACTGATACATTAACTTTTTCATTTGTAAGTAGCTCTCATTCTTTTGGTTGTGAACTAATCCTTAAATTCGAGTCTTACCTCGGGAAATACTCTTCCCGGTTGTAAAATGTTGGGTCATTGCTTGTTACATGTTTTTTCAACAAGTACCGTATGTAGTAACGTAAAGAGTAAAAAAGGGCTTGAAATGATTTGAAACTATTGCATTTGAGAACGGACCATGAAATTGCCCACTCCAGAAACTATTAAAAATACCATAATACTCTTTAAAGTGCAGGTTTGGGTGGTACTTGATGTAAGCCTCATTTTTCCAATTTCTTTTGTTTTCAGCACGAACTGCACGTGCTATGCTTCAACTTCGTAGAAATTTGCATACGGTGCACATTTGTATGCGAAGACACAATGCTACGTCCTAGCATTCCTACATGTACTCTGAATTCCATTGTGCCATTCTAACAAAGGAGACTTGAATAATTACACCCCGGCGAGGCTGAGCCTGCACATAAAAGAGTATTATGGTATTTTTCGGAGTGGCCAATTAGAGTCTTGTCTCGGAAAAAAACCATTCCCGGTTGTAAAATGTTGGGTCATTGCATGTTAGATGTTTTTTCAACTAGTTCCGTTTGCAGATAACGTAAAGAGTTAAGAAGGGCTGGAAATGATTTGTAACTATTGCAATTGAGAACGGACCATGAAATAAGACTCTTACCTCGGAAACAACTCTTCCCGGTTGTAAAATGTTGGGTCATTGCATGTTACATGTTTTTTTTTTTCAATTAGTACCGTATGCAGATAACGTAAAGAGTTAAAAAGGGCTGGAAATGATTTGAAACTATTGCATTTGAGAACGGACCATGAAATAAGACTCTTACCTCGGAAACTACTCTTCCCTGTTGCAAAATGTTGGGTCATTGCATGTTACATGTTATTTCAACTAGTACCGTATGTAGTAACGTAAAGAGTTAAAAAGGGCTGGAAATGATTTGAAACTATTGCATTTGAGAACGGACCATGAAATTAGAGTCTTGTCTCGGAAACAACTCTTCCCGGTTGAAAAATGTTGGGCCGTCTGTACAAGGATCGAAATAAACCTTTAACTATGATAACGAACCGTGAAAGTCGAGTCTTGCCTGGGAAACTAACTACCACTGGTTGTAAATTGTTGGGTTTTTGCATGTGATATGTTTTTTGGTCATACAGTATTTTCAATTTGTCAGTTTTGTCAACAACATACCGTCTTTACCCATTGGTAACGTTGGTTAACATTTTAAGTTATAGGTTTGTATTTAGGCATTTTTTTAGGTTACGAATTAAGATTCCATATTCTAGAATGAATTCCAATTAGCTACTAACTTCTGATTTTTCTGTCAGGTAATTATTTTGAGACGAGTAATGCAGAAAAAAAAACACTCGGTTTCTACGTAAATTGAAATGAAGAATCCACGACTTGTTTTAACTCTTCAATTTTTTTGGAAGAATTTATAGGCTAATCATTTTCTCTATTCTCCTAACTCGTATGTTTATTAACAATTAGATTGGTTTTCAATTGAGTATAGTAAAACCATAACCAACGTAATTGCTTGGACCAATCAGAAGAGACGCAGATGAACCAATCAGAACGCGAAGCAAATACATGAATCCGGCGCCAAGCGCGGGAAAACGCTTAAAAGGAAGTCACGGTTGGTTTTGGGTTTTACCTCTGATTGGTTGAGATAGTGGCGCGAGATTTTTTATCCAATCAGAAAACGTAGCGATGCAAAACCAAAGCAATCACGAAATTACTATCGATACTCAATTGAAAACCGTTCTATGAGTTGAAACAAAGTGCTGGTCGCTGGTGGAACTTGAAGGATTTTAACAAAACTAAGTAATTTCCAAGAGATTTATATACTTATCTTTAAACTAGTGGGTAAAATTTTGTAAAAGATCTATTATATGCTTGTATAAAGCTAACTTTAAGGAACAAATTAAAGAGAAGTTAAAGAGAATTTATTTTTCAAATCCGTTTTGTCGGTACCTTGTCAACCCTACTGCTTCATCTGGGTTGGCCTCCGATTAATCTTCAGATCGGTCTTTTTGCTCGCGTGTGAACAAACCCGAACCCATGTTTTTTCTATGATGTTATGAAGATGTCGGTGTTAGCTGCACCCCGTAGTTCCCAGGCGTCCTCGGTTTTCACTCGAGGCTTGTTTTGCCAGGAAACAAAGAGCCCATTTCCGAGCTGCTCTTAGCCTCCTTTTGAAACTGAGGCCAAGTGCAAAACCATTCATATGAATCTGAGCTTTGTTTCACATGCAAATATAACTCATATCCATATGAATGGTTTTGCAGTAGGCCTCGAATTCTCCCAGCTGAAAAAATGATAACAAACGGCCATACCGCTGTGTTGCTGTTCTTTAACCCTTCAACTCCCAAGAGGTCAAATCAAGAAAAAATCTCAAATTTCATTTTATAAAATATTGAAAAACAAATGGTATCATGCAAAAGTACTGCTGAAGAGGTTTCATTTGAATGGTCACACCATAGGATTTCATTAACAGACTTAAAAGTTAGAACAAATGGTACCATGCAAAAGTACTGCTGAAGAGGTTTCATTTGAATGGTCACACCATAGGATTTCATCAACAGACTCAAATGTTAGAACAAATGGTACCATGCAAAAGTACTGCTGAAGAGGTTTCATTTGAATGGTCACACCATAGGATTTCGTCCACAGACTCAAAAGTTAGAACAAATGGTACCATGCAAAAGTACTGCTGAAGAGGTTTCATTTGAATGGTCGCACCATAGGATTTCATTAACAGACTTAAAAGTTAGAACAAATGGTACCATGCAAAAGTACTGCTGAAGAGGTTTCATTTGAATGGTCGCACCATAGGATTTCATTAACAGACTTAAAAGTTAGAACAAATGGTACCATGCAAAAGTACTGCTGAAGAGGTTTCATTTGAATGGTCACACCATAGGATTTCATCAACAGACTCAAAAGTTAGAACAAATGGTACCATGCAAAAGTACTGCTGAAGAGGTTTCATTTGAATGGTCACACCATAGGATTTCATCAACAGACTCAAAAGTTAGAACAAATGGTACCATGCAAAAGTACTGCTGAAGGGGTTTCATTTGAATGGTCACACCATAGGATTTCGTCCACAGACTCAAAAGTTAGAACTACACTACATGTCTCCATAATTGACTCTGGGAGTGAAAGGGATAAAGGGTCATTGTCCCGGCTAAAATATCGTGTTTTCATGATTATGGCCAGGAGCTTGCTTTATTATCTTAAAATGGGAAGAAAAAGTCGCCAAAAGTAATGAAAGAAAAGAAATATAAAATAATTAATAAAAGACAAAACAACGACTTAAAAACTCAAAATTTCACCAGAATGGAAACTTTGATTCCTTGAGCGCCTGTCACGAAATCAAAATTGATGAACTGTAATCCATCCTTGTTATCCTGGCCCCGGTTGTTCAAAAAGGTGGATAGCGCTATCCACCGGATAAATCACTATCCAGTGGATAAGCATTAACAAAACTAATTGTGTTATCCACTGGATAGTGAATTATCCGGTGGATAGCGCTATCCACCTTTTGAACAACCGGGGCCTGCACTTTATCTCCAAAAAAGGTTTTTTGCTCTTTTGAATTTTTTAATCATATTCGGATGTATAGAGCGGTTTTCAATTGAGTGTCGAAAGTAATTTTGCAATAGCTTTGGTTTTGCATTGCCGTGCTTTGTGATTAGCTAAAAAATCTCGCGCCACTTTATTAACCAATAAAGTAAAACCAAAACCAATCGTGATTTGCTCGCACGCGTTTTCCCGCGCTTGACGCCGGCTTCATATATTTGCTTCGGGTCTGATTGGTTCGTTCATCGGATTGTCTGTGAGTTCTGTGATTGGTCAGAGTAATTACTTTGGTTTTAGACTACGACACTCAATTGAAAACCTCCCTTTTTTGGTGGCATTTGGCGATATAACATGGAAATGAAGTAATCACAATTTTGTTATTTCGGAGGGACGGTGACCCTTTAGGTAGGAAGGAAATACTTGGTTGTTAAACTTATTTTTACCTAGTGGCTTTCAGTCTTGAGGCATGATTATCTTAAGACATCACTACTCAACTCTTTTAGTCTACCGCTTTGTAGCACAACACCAATCTGAACAACTAAAAAACGTAGAGACAATTTTTGAAGCAGTTTATGAGAATCTTTATTTTGTCTCTCTTGCATCGTCTAAGAAAACGGATGTGAAAATGTGCGATATGATAGGTTCGTATTAGCAATAAAAAACAGTCAGCAAAATTGCTGCGAGCCATCGTTATTTTTATAGCAGTATTTACAGTAACTATTTGGACAAATGAGCTCGAGTTAATAATGCACATTTCTTGGTACTTTACAGCTAGACTCAACTTTAAACCTTTGACTCCTCCTCCTCCTCCTCCTCCTCCTCCTCATCATCATCATCATCATCATCCTAACTGAGCTTAAGTGGCAAAAAGGGGCATCAAAAAATCTCGACTACAGGGAGCCGGGAAATACTTTTCAGGTCTCATTTAGATGCAAGCCCACTCCTGTAAAGAAATCCAACGAAAGAAACTTCCTATCAGACGGGAGGGCTACTTACTCCTCCACTATACACAAACTGCATAAAAACGTGAAAGTGAAGTATTAATGTTGTACGTTTAATTTACTGAGGCTAAAAACGCTTAACATCACACCATGGTCTTTTTTTTATCGACAATTTTAAAAAACCTTATTAGGCTATAATGAGGCTAACTAAAAAGAAACACGAGATGGCGCCTCTGCAAGGTTTTCTCGAAAGTACGTCCGAGTTAAGACCACGAAACTTTCACACCGATTAAGCAGTGTTTTTTTGGGATGGGCGGGGGGGGGGGGGGGGGGGGGGGGGGGAATTGGACGCTTCGTCTCAAGATCTTTCTTTCATCGTTTCAGCTCATAACCCATTGTTTTATGGCATTATTGCTTACTTCTAGGAACAACTTGTGACATATTCTATATCTTTGGTCAACTATGACTATTTGTAAAATATCAATTTTTCAAATATCTATGCAACCCTTTGTCAGCTCAAATGTTTAATTGAAATATTTATTCGGCTTCTTGTAGGCTTAGCCTGTTAAGCAATTTTAAGCAAACACTTCTGAATGCCACCACAAAATTGTTAACGTATTTAACTACAGCTGCTATTTACAACAATGGCAATAAGGCACTGAAAAGCGCTCTCAATATCTCAACATCGGTTTCATTTTTTTCCTTTTGTCTGTCAAGACTGCTCAAGTTTAAAAGTCAACAAAATATCATTTTACTTGTCACTAACTCAAAAGTTAAATCACTTTTTGCAGCACAATAAACAGTACCACAGAAAAGTACTACTCAGTAGCTTTCATTTGAGTGTTCACACTGTAGGATTTCATCCACAGACTCAAAAGTTATAACCACGTTCAGCAGCATAATAAACAGTACCACAGAAAAGTACTACTCAGTAGCTTTCATTTGAGTGTTCACACTGTAGGATTTCATCCACAGACTCAAAAGTTATAACCACGTTCAGCAGCATAATAAACATTACCACAGATAAGTACTGCTCAGTAGCTTTCATTTGACTGGTCACACTTAAGGATTTCAAAAGTTAGAACCACCTTGTACAGTATAATAAACAGTATCACGGGAAAGTACTGCTCAGTAGCTTTTAATAACATGAAATTTTGATATCGATATTGAGACTGTTTGACAGAACCTTGCTGTGAAACATCCGGCACTGTTACCATTGGATCAAGAATATAATTTAGATACACACAATATGACATCTTTCTTTTGCAGTGTTCGTTTGTCGATGCGTTGGCCAAACAAAGCCAAATTATTTGATATGATAAAATAATCCAGCAAATTAGCCATTAGCCGATAGTTGTCACCATCTTGGATCTACTAGGTAGAGACATGGTAGTCAATTGAGGTTTGGTTACAAAAAGGTTTGGTTCAAAAAAGGTTTGGTTCAAATCACTCGAGTTCTGCTTACAGTTTTTGTTATTTTCTTCCAGTATTTTACACATGGTCTTGTGAACACCCAGAATGTATAAACGAGCCGCTGCCGGCAACCCATCGGGGAAACACGTTCGGGACGAGATCCTGTTAGAGATTCGCGTCCCATCATTCCAAGGAGTCACAGTGTTTCTATACGCGAAAAACTTCACAAAACCAACAGAAAGATGTCATAATAAAAATATTAAAACAAAAAGTGTGAAGGTGAAAAGTAAGGTGCGTTTAACTGAATGATTCCGTTTCACATGCTTCTCGTGTCCCCGCCACTAACACCCATCCCCATGGCATTCACATCACTCGTGCCCATCTGTCCACCATTCCTGCGCTTTAGTTCTTCCAGTTTTTTGTTCCAGGCGATGTAGAATCGCTGTACCTCGTTCATCATAGCTTCCTCAATCTCCGCGCACTGCATCGCTACTAGGTTTTCGTATGAGGTCTCCGGTGTTACGATTCGTTCAACCTCTGAAGAGGAAAGGAGGAAAAGATGTTCACCATGCAGTTATTAAGAATGTCTGTCACAGAACAACTATATCTGGTGAGGGCTTCCTATAGCTATGCCTTATCCGACGGGGCCTTGATTTCTGGATACCAACTTGACCGCAAACACATGCATTGCCGAATTACCAGTTGACGGTAAACCCAGCTTTAATTAGTAAGAGTGCCCAAGATCAAAATTTAAGAATAATTTAAAATTTCTTTTTGTAAAATACTGAAAAACAAATGGTACCATGCAAAAGTACTGCTGAAGAGGTTTCATTTGAATGGTCACACCATAGGATTTTGTCCACAGACTCAAAAGTTAGAACAAATGGTACCATGTAAAAGTACTGCTGAAGAGATTTCATTTGAATGGTCACACCATAGGATTTTGTAGACAGACTCAATTACATGTCTTCAGAATTGACTCTGGAGGTGAAATGGTTAAAAGCCGATAGTTGACGCGTTTTAGACCAAAATCAAACTCAAACTCAAACTCAAATTGTTTCGTTTACTAATATTAATGTCGAAGATTGTGTCTACTGTGTCAAGTGACAAACTTCACTCACCAGTTTTAGCTTCTTTGGGTTGACGGGGTCTCCAGTAAGCAAACTCCCAGATGAGCCCGCAGATGGTCAGCAGGGCCACCAGCCCTATGCATGTGTAAATAGCCTTCTTGAACATAGGGGACTCAGCGTCGAACAAGTTATTTGTCTTCTCCACGGCTGCGCTCGCTTCTGGATCCTGAAAACATGATAAACCAACACATCGGACAAAGCTAAAAGTAAGCATGGTTCTAGTCTCCTACGCATGCAGCCGTTACTAAATGATTTGTGTCTCTCCTCCCCGAGGAGCATTCGCCACTTTAGAAACGAGAAGGAAACTGGGCCGAGTTAACTTTCGCAATGACTTTTGGGATCGTTACAGGGGACGCTTCTTTTGTTTCTGTCCCCAGTAACAGTCCCAGAAGTCGTTGCGAAAGTTCACTCGGCCCAGTTTCCTTCTCGTTTCTAAAGTGGCGAATTGCGTGTGTTCCGGAGTCAAATCTTAACGCCTGTGAAGTCGTGAACCATTGTTTAAGTACTATCATTTAGCTCTTCAGCACTAGTAGCACTGTAGTTAGTTTGTACTAGTTAGAGGGCCACAAGTGTTCTATAACTCAAGTTTTACTATTAAAAAAGAAAAAACTTACTTACTTACTTACTTGTTCATTATATTTTTCATATCCAGTATTTCACAAAAATAAGATTTGGTATTAATTTTTATAACTAATTTGAGTTTTTGGCCAAGTATCAGCCGCGATCTGAGTCTCGTGGGGCGTTAGGGCGACGAGACGACGGGAACTTTAGAATGATGTTGGCCTTTCTTGGAAATAAGCAGCGTAAATTACCCTACCTCCATTGTTTGAGCTTTCTCCTGGATAATGGTAGTAATTTCAGTTTCCATGCTGTTCAGTTTTTTTCTCATACATTTTTCTGTTGCATCGTTATGAAGCGCACCGGCGATCACGAACCCATACGCAAACTGATGATCAAGCACAGTTCCAACGCGGAGATTACTATCTTTCAGCACGGTATTTTCGGCGCTGTTTGCCCAGTACCCCGCGACATAACTGTCCAGCAAAGCTCCAGTAACCTTAGAGTCTACGCCTATTATAGCATCTTTCAGTTCCCCGACAGCGTTCTTTTCTGAAACCAAAACAATGTGTTTAAATTTATTTCGTAAAAGTGGTTTTTAAAAAAATAATCTTTGAGGGCAATAGACTACAAGTAGTCTCTAATTTCTCTAAAGGACAAGCTAAACCTACGAGCGCGCGCGAATTCAAAATGACCTTACCGCTAGGAGACCGTTCGCGTCTCCTCGCGAGAAGCGAGTTTTGCCTGCGCTCGCCTGATCACCCGCTCAACTAAGTTACTGAGGGACTAAAGTGGTTCATTTTTAATTGAGTATATACATACTATTAATCTTAGCTTGTAAAAGGATGTACATTCCTTCCAGGATGATGATGTTCCTCAGCTGTGATTTTATTCTATATTTGTTTTTGTGGTATAGTAATAAATTAAAAGGGCAGTATCACGAGGTTCCACGCGCGCACTGTTCACTATTCTTGCACCGGAATTTTGGACATATCACTGTTAAAAGTGATTTTTTCTTTCTTCCGGCTATCAAAATGGATTTTTTGATTCAACAAATACCTCCACTTCTCGACGGCCTTTTTGAATTTGCGGAATCAAACTTGAAAACTGGGCCGACGTTTTCAAGTTTCGACCTCGTGATACTGCCCCTTTAATAAATATTTAATACAGTAACATTACTTTCTCTCTTCTACCAATGATATCACACCCTCTATAAAGTTTCTTCCGCGTAAAACAACCAGACGTACCTCATTATTGTAAAAAAACGTTATCAAGCTTGCTCACAGTCTCAAAACGATACCCGTCATCTTTTGTTACAAGGCATTGTACATTCAAGTTGTTTATCACTTGTGACGCAAAAACAAGCGCAAGCGTACGCGCTTTCATAATTAGTACTTACGTCAACGTCATAAAAAGCTCGTCGTAAATGTAACGGCATAGCCGGACGCCGCAAGCCGGAGCGCAAGGATAATTATTTTTCTTGTGCTTATGCTTGTGTCATGTTAAAAAATTTCAAGCTTAATTTTTACGAATTCAGATTACAGTATTTACGAACCTGTGACTTTAGCGTTGTTTCGCACTCCAAGCCTTTGTTCTTCCGTGTTCGACAGGGCAACCACCTAATAACAAGTCAAAACAAGTTGTACAGTAAAATATGATAGCAGTGCTGTTTCCCGACTGTTGTAAATTCACCCTTCCTGTTTTTGCTACATTATCTTTTATTGGAGATTAAAATCACTTCTGAGAGAGGCTGCTTAATTCTTAATTGTAAGTTAATTTTTTGCTTTATGAATAAAATGGACTAAGGGTGAGCACTTAAGGTGATTCCTCAGTATTGCACTGCGCATCCCTACTGCGCATAACACACGTAATTCGCAACATCGGCAGCATTAAAACATGGCTGCTTTTTTGGCCGGAAACCTCACCAGGCATAAAAATGGGCGCTTCATAAAATCATTAGTGAAAAAAAGAACTGAAATTTTGTTTCAAGATCTAGAGAGAAAAAGAAAATCAAACGACAGTGTAAACGCCTGCAAGGCCTGCAAGCTCGTTAGAAAATACGACTGTCTTTTTCTCTCTAACGAGCATGGTGACCTATATTTTTTATTGCATCATTTTGATGTTAAATTAATGCTTTTTAAGTTAAAAAAGTTAAAAAAAAATTCCTCGACAGGAAAAAAAGATATCGCTAAAAACGTTCTCAAATCAGTTACTCGTGGGAGCAAATTGATGACCTTGAAAACATGGACGCGAGGAATGTTTTGAGTCCGTGTCATTTGAGGATGTGTGACTTTTTATAACTTTTATTTCAAAGTGTTCCCATATGGTGGAGACTTTAACCTATCAAGTGTTTTTGAAGAACTGTAAACTTTGCTTTCACGGGTTACCGGGAAAAGAAACATGAACCGATCAAATAATGACGTGCGTGATCGGTATTGCTATAGGCATAAATGGGGCAACAATGGTCCATCATATCTCTTTACCGAGCATGGTGACCTATCTTTCTTATTGAATTTTTCGAAACAACTTATGGTAGGGAGCTGTTAGGGAAAATTTTAAAAAAATCGTTCGACAACTTTTATTTCTGAGGAATCACCTTAAAGTCAGAAATCACCTTGAGAAAAAAGGGAGGAAGGCAGGTATTATAAGAGGAGCACTGGAGAGGAGAGGTATCGCACTCTCTCCTCAGGCTCCCACCAGTTTTTCTGTTTCTTTTGGGTCCCAGTCTTATCTGGAAGCTCATTCAGTTTTCTACTGCATCCTTACATAGTTTCTTAATTGGCTGCCTGGCTTCTCTGTTCCTATGGTTATTCCAGGCAGCCAGTACTCTATTTAAATTTCCAATTCTTTCCTTCAAATGTAAATTATTTTGCATGAGTACAAATGAAGGTTGTTATAATTGTTGTTCAAGCCTAAGCTGTTAGTTTTTTCTGTAGAAAACGACTTACATCTGATCCGTAAAGCTTGATTTCGTTGCTAAGCGATATTGCCGTTAAGCTGGTTGTGACAGTGGCAGTAAAGATCGAGATGATCACAAGACCAATGAGAACCCAGATGAATGCAAATGTACGCGCCAGTACTGAGCGCGGGGCTCGGTCACCATAACTAAAAGGAAAGAAAAAGAGTGATATGGAGATGTGAAAACAAAACTACACTGATCTGGCCAATCACAGCAAATGCAAAAATTCAATGAGCCAATCAGATTTCGACGCGAAAATCTGCTACGTACCCCGCTACGAAGCGCGGGAAAACGCAAGAAATAGATACATTAATGTCTCTTACCCGACAGTAGTCATGGACACAAAGGCCCACCAAAAGCCTTCCCATGTTC
Source organism: Dendrophyllia cribrosa (assembly GCA_024195265.1). Lineage (NCBI taxonomy): Eukaryota > Metazoa > Cnidaria > Anthozoa > Scleractinia > Dendrophylliidae > Dendrophyllia > Dendrophyllia cribrosa. The sequence continues at coordinate 15,529,262 of JAJLRJ010000014.1, forward strand.
CCTTGAAAAACGAGCGAGGGAACTCCTCTGGGTTCCAGTATGTGTCCTAGAAAAACACAAGATGAACATAACGTGAAAAACAGACAAAAGGAGATGAAGATAAAATGAAAAAGAGACAGAAGATGGCTATCATTTGAGTGGTCACACTTTCAGACTCGAAAGTTAGAACCACCTTGTACAGCACAACAAACAGTACCACAGGAAGGTATAGTGTACTGCTCAATAACTTAATGAGATTTTTACTGAGATTATTAATGGTATAATGAGATAGAGCAGCTGGCGGGTGCTGCAGAACCTATCGGTCCAATGCAGTTATATCCCGGCGACGGTACAAACAGAATTAGAGAGGCAGAATGAGAGTGTTGGCCTCAGCAGGATGCAGTCCGCAGACATCAAGTTTGGTCATGGCACCAACCAAAGCACACGAGGCAAAACAACAAGGATCATCATCCAGACGCTACTGGGAGTAATCTTCAAGAACACACTCAAGGGAGTAATCTTCAAGAACACACTCAAGAAGGTGCTCATAGCGGGATGGTCATAGAACCTTTCCTGTGATGCGACAACGACAACGACAACAATAACTTAATGGTCACACTCAAAAGTTTAAACCATGTACACATTACACATTTGAAGGTTTGAGTCTGGCAAGTTTTGACAAAATGCCATCATACTTACTAGGGCCCAGACCACTATTCCTGAGAGCGCGGCCATGATGAGCGTGAGCAGAAGCACTGGCCATCCCTGGAACACAGCCTCCATGACAGCCTGTGCGGCGTTGGATGAATCTTCCTTCTTCACGATGAACACGACCCCAGGGGACTCCACCACGGGATAGAATGGGTAAGTCTGGAAAGTCACGTCTTTCATCTCGCCATATATGGGCAAGCTCATCAAAGTGCCTTTGAAAAGAAAAGAGAACAAATAAGTGGCTGTTATTTTACATGTTTTTGAGGACCTTTATTTCTGGTCTTCGCTGCATGAAACAACTTGGATCATTGCTGCTCCCCCCGGAGAAGGTGGTAGTCTCTTTTTGTATCTGGGTTCAGAGCCGCGGGGAGGGATGCTCCTCAGAACTTTTGGAAGGGGTATGCGGCTCTCTTACACATTTTTAAACCTAGACATACCATTTCCCTATCCATTTTAAAACCTGACCTCAGTCCAATTTCCAGCATTTTTTAAGGGACAATAGGAAAACTCTATACCCATTTTGAGATCACAATTGTTATTTTCTCTGCCCATCTTCAGAAAAAAGGCTAAAAACCATAGTCTTTGGGGCTTTTATATCTGTATAGCTGTATACAGTGGAGTACCTGTATCGTATCGTACCGTATCGCATTGCATCGTATCGTGTTTTAACAAACGACCTCCAGGTTAAAAAAAGGTTAATTAAAGTGGCTCTGAACCCCTTTCCTAGAATTTTTTTAAACTTTGCAAAAAGTTGGATCTTAACATGCTGATTACAATTTCAAAATAAAAAAATTACAATAACCGAGTTCGTTTTTTAGTTATAAGCACTAAAATTAAGGGTATCTTTAACAGGTGATATTGTTGTTATGGTAACCTGTTACGTCATGACAATGATCATAACTTGTTCAACAATGACCGGGAATTTGTTTAATACCACTATTGTAGCATCAACTGATAAAGAATTGCAGTATTAATCCTTCAAAGTATAAATGATGGAGAATACAGGGCACTTTTGCGAGTCACCTAAAGGCGGGACTTAACCTGAACGCCATTTTCCCGCCACTTAACTTGGCTTTAACGAAAATATCTCGTTCATGTTTCAAGCAATCCAAAAACTATATGCTCACCTCGTGAATCTATGTTATGGGGTATTTTGTAAATTTTTGGTGATTTTTGGGTATGTTTGGAAGGAAAAAGTTTTTCTCAAAGGATTTGTAAAAGTTAGAGAAATAAGAAATATTGAAGTCTACTAGCAACCTGAGGTGCTCTTGCGTGGGTATCAACTGTCTGTTGGTGTTCCAAAACTCATTTTCTGTCTTCTATCCCTTCTTTAAACCTCTTGAAATTTAATTCAAATTTAAGTTGATTCCCGCCTTAAATCACTTGATCACCACACTACTAAGCTCAGTGCAATGCAAAAAAGCAATAACAACAACAACAACAACAACAACAATAATAATAATAATAATAGAATCATAACAGCCTGATGTGTACCGTTCATGTTAATTTGTTTTTTGACGACTTCAGAGTCGTTGGAAGGCACCGCACTGTAGTTAAGCTTCACACACGATGGAACTTGGTTCTGATTATTCTGAGCGGGATCTTTGTCGCAGCATTCCTCCACGAGTCTTTTCAAAACCTGCGGGAAAATTCCACTGACAACCCCTTCTTTGTCCTTGTAGATGTAGGGTGGGATTTCCCACCAGTCTATCTTTATTGACAGGGGGCATCTGTTGTTCACTTGTGCTGCGCATTCCTCACTTGGCGCTGTTATATGAAAAAAGGAAATAAACAGGTCGACCAAAGAAAAACAAGAATGGGAGGGGCGGGGGGGGAGGGGATGGGGGAAGGAGGGGAGGGGGAGGGGGGGGGAGGGGGGAGGGGAGAGGGGGGGCGGGGAGGGTGGGGGGGAGGGTGGGGGAGGGTGGAGGTACCTGAGCCAGTGTCAATCCCATCATTTTGTATACTCACCACCAGGTCATCAGAACACTGAATTACTAAAATACCGTCATGCTGCATTAATTAAACACAAAAACAACATGTAAATATAAGGCGTGTAGAAAAGAGAGAGCGAGGGGCTAAAGCCCGACTTCCCACGACTTCCCCCTAGCCTCCTTCCGTCCCCCCCCCCCCCCCCCCCCCCCCCCCCCCCCCAATCTCTCCTGGTGATATAACATGGAAATTAAGTAAGCAAAATTCTATTAGCGCATGCAAATTTATGCACGCATATGTTAGTTTATGTCGACGACTATATGGCTTTCAGACATAATTTTAAGCTTATGTTTCTCCGTAAAAGCACTCAAAACACTCGGGAATCAATGCTGCAACGAGTTAAAGGCGCTACGAGTTCAATCTGTGTACAGCCTCTAGTTGGTATTTTTTGAATACTTGTTCATTTTTTATTCCTTTTTTTAACCGTACTGGTTTCTAATTTTCAATTGCATAAACCTTCGACAGTGTTGTTTTAATTCCGAGTAGTTCATTCTTCCCTTTGGCATTTTGAACTTCATAGAAGACTGAGAAATGACAGCAGTGACTTCCTCTGTTCAACAGTAATAACTTAAAACAGGAAAGCAAAGCCGTAATATATTATAACAGCCCGACATTATTAAAAATTGGACACACACCGCTCGATTGCCAAACATCTTTTTATATAAAAAAAATCGCAATTTTTAACATTAAATATTTCCTCAAGTTTGAAGCAGATCTCTACCAAACTTCATGTTTTTGTTATGGTTAATCTATTTATGGATCCTGTTTTTCAGTTTGTTCGATATTTTTCATATATTTGAAATCGTGACTCTGTTTCCAAAGCGGACTATTCAAAAGACCACTTACGCTATTTATAACCTGACCTAGAACATTCTAATGCCAACCATTTTACTAGTAAACTTGTTTTGTACAACATACTGAAGTAAAGGACACTGAACATTGGATCGTAACGCATACTGATGAAAACCATTTTTAGACTTTTTTGGTCAGTGATTATTCCATGATTACGATTGGCATTCTTTTTCAACTTTGCATGCCGATGAAGGAAGACTGACCAAAGTAGATGGAAGTTAGTTTGCCATGGAGTTATACACGAAAAATTTTCGCAGTATCCTATTTTGAAAATGCAATGGAAAATAAACTTTAATGATCAAAGACTCTTAAACTTAACCGCAAGTTTTTATTTCATCAGCTCTTTTGTCAAAAATGTGTTTTCAAAATTTTACGAGTCTCGGGGAATAATAATCTTTGCCATTATAGTTAATTTTCAAAAGTTTTCGACTTGCAATGTCTTGAACCGGTAATTTGAAAGCGTGGATTTTAATATTGAACTATCAAAAAGCGGTGAAATAATTTTTTTGTCTCCGATGTTAATGCGGAAAATGTTAAGACAGTAATTTCCCGTTATGTATTTTTCTTGGGGATATTCTCAAAACCTCAAATATTAATTATTAAAAAGAAAACAGTATTTTCTAGAGACTTTGAGCAAGTTAGCTATAAGTCAGCAAAAATGATTTCATTTCATGATTACTATGTTAGAAACAAAATTTGAAGTAGTCATTTGTGTTTTTCATGGACATTTATTAACGGCAACTGCCACATAACTCACGCAAATGACCGAGAAGTCATGAGCTTATGTAAAAAAACAAAACAATGCGAGGCTTTTCGGCAAGAAATATATATTCCGCAAGCATTTAAGTTACCTACAATATCTAAGCCATTAGAATATATATGTCTGTATTATCCATCGCCCGTTTGTTAGACCATCTAACCGAGAACAAATAACTACGAAACGGTCAACTGACCAGCGAAGAAAACGACAAAATATATATGTGTATATATCATCGGCTCAACGCATAATAAAAACAGATAATATCTCTATCTTCGACACACTTCATTCAGATACATATAATGTAGTGTTACATGGTTATATTCCTACAAATAACCTCAATACGAAAACTTGTGTAATATTCTCACCGTTAGTAGCATTTGTAACATTTGAGCTCGCGACGGTTTCGACTCGGCTCAGAATAATGGCGCACACAATATGAAGTGATGCGGTCCAAGAAATGATTCTCATTGCGACGGTAACGGGAACCCTCGTTTTGCGTTAGAAACGTTGAATTTCAAAGGATATAAAAACAAAAATGTATCTCGGCTTTATGAAAGCGACCGCGGAGACCTTCAAAGTTGGTCCTTATGCGAGACTTTGACAGGCACTGCGAAAATGCAAATTTATACGAATTCGAGTTGTCGTTTACGCCATGGAGATTAGAATCATTCATTATTAATAGTTGACACATGGAAAACCTGTTTAATTCCACAATATTCCCGTTTGGTTTATAGATCGATAAATTCTCCAATATGTTTTAAAAATATTTTCCAGTAAAATTTAGCAATGGAAAGGTTGAGTTTTTGAATTGGAAATATATATATATTTTTTGCGTTTTATTTATGCGCATGCGTAATGAGCCAAACGGCAGGTGCTGCATTCGGCTCCTTAGAGACGCATATAAACTGTAATTTTAGATCTAAAAACATACAAATGTAGCGATTGTTATTGGGAAACTCTTAAATAAACACGCTAACACATACTGGGAATAAAAAACAACGAAACAATACAGAACGAATTGCTTCGGATCATCAGAAGTTCTTTTCATAAACATCTTCTCAATTAATTCATATTTTGAAACGAAATTGTTCAGAGAGTTCGAACTGTTGCATTTAATTTACTATGGTTATGCAAGCTTTTATCTCCCTGAATCATTTGAAATGTAAAAAAGGTAGAATGTTACACAATCATCGGACAGAACAGAACGAGTATTACATGTAAGCCTCGCACCTGGCGAAGTATCAAATTAAAATGACAGAGCAAACTATATGTTTATATTCGCCAAAATAAACAAATGATTCGTATCGCACAGCGGGTAAATTCTAATTTCGCCAGTCGCTTTTTATTTGTTTTGGGCCGAGAAAAGATTGGAAACGAGAGTAAAGTGAAGCGCGTGGGGTGTCATGGGAAGGGACAAAGGGAAAACGGGAATACACTTTAGCTTATGACTTACTCTATAGTAAAACCTCGACTTATGTAATACGATTCTAACTTTTGAGTCCATTTATGAAATCCTAATGTGCAGCCATTCAAATAAAAGCTTTTGAACAGTGCTTTCTTGTGGTGCTGTTTATTATGTTGTACCGAGGTGGTTCTTACTTAGTGTGAATGAAATCCTAATGTGCAGCCATTCAAATGAAAGATATTGAGCAGTATTTTCTTGTGGTACTGTTTATGATGCTGTACAAGGTGGTTCTGCTTTATAAGGCAGTTCAGTCCCCGAAATGAACTCAAATCACCCATTTTTTTAAAACAATAAGGAAAAATTGACCAGGTATCGTCCGTAATGGTGTTAATTTGGCGCGCATGTTTATTGCAAGCGGCTTCAGATCAGCGTTAAAAAGCGGTTTAAAAGCAGTTTAAAAGTCATTTCAGTTTATGCTGTTTTTGAATCATTTTTAATCTCCCGTCCCCTTTCAAATTTCAAATTGTAAAGTTTTTTTTACCTTACGAGTTATTTAGAAATATTGGATACTTGACAAATATAGTCGTTTCCGTACCGTTTATATCAGCCTTGCTTTATTATCAAATCGTTTAAAAAGCGGGTATGGTTTGCTTGTAGTGACAACTGAAACAGGTTATTATAAGTAACATTCAGAGTTATGGCTAAAACCACTGAAACGTATAGATAAGCAGCGAAGAGGACCGCCGAATGAAATTTATTCGTGTCAACAAATGTTAAGGATTTTAAAATTTGGATTACAGAGTCAACCGGCTCCTTGAGGCACCTCGATATCACAGACTCTTCGTTATCAATATGGAACGAATGATGGACGTCCCGGCAAATAAGGTCAAGTTTTCTAAAAATCAGTCCCGCTTTTACGGCCGGACTTTCTCTATTACGGACACCAATAAAGTTTCTTAAAAATTCATCAAGCCTCAGCTATAACATTTGTCTTTAATCTGTGACAAAGGCGGTAATCGTTCCAACGTTTAGTTTATAGCGGATGGCCCTAAACGATGACCACTAAATCGGAAACGGCTGTTGAGCAGTACATTTCTGTGGTGCCGTTGATATATGGTGGGTCAAAATTGTGAGCCCATGGATGAAATCGGCGGCCTGTGAATGTGTGACTATTCAAATGGAAGCTTGACTGAAGCTGTTGAGCAATACCTTGTGGCACTGTAAATTAAGTCTGTTACTGTAGATGATGGAACCGCAACCTGTGAACATTCAAAGCCAACTGCCTTGTAATGATTGGGAACCATGCATGTGGTGCTTACTAGTATGTTGTCAAAGCTTTGAGTTTATCAATGAAATTCTGGAGGTGTTGGATCATTCAAATGGAAGCTACTGAATAGTAATTTTGGTTTCGTTTATTCTACCGATACAAGGTAGTTTTAACTTTCGAGTCTGTGGATGAAATCCTAAAGTGTGAACATTCAAATGAAAGCTACTGAGCAGTACTTTCCTGTGGTACTGTTTATTATGCTGTGCAAGGTAGTTCTAACTTTTGAGTCTGTGGATGAAATCCTAAAGTGTGAACATTCAAATGAAAGCTATTGAGCAGTACTTTCCTGTGGTGCTGTTTATCATGTTGTACAAGGTAGTTCTATATAACTTTTGAGTCTGTGGATGAAATCCTAAAGTGTGAAAGCTTTTGAGCAGCACTTTCCTGTGGGGTACTGTTTATTCTATTATAGATTGACTTGTGCCATACGCTCTACAGCTAAAGTCGGCGTGGCCATATAAATGACAGCTTAACGAAAAGTAGGTCCGCAGAAATTGTAAAATTTGCGCGTTATCATTGTTAGAAATCTATATGATTGAAGGTAACTGGGGGTTTATTTACAAAGTTAAGGAAAATTTTTAGGTACACCACGCGTGGCGTTATACACCTGCCACTCCATGGTCACCGCTGACTGGCTGAAACTTGAAAGTTTCGACAGCTTGCGTTTGCTTTTAATCGCATCAGCGGAGCGAAAATGGACAAATATTTAGAATTTCTCGTCTCCAAAATATCAAATCTTTCTCTAAATATATGAAAATGAAATCGATTTATCTGTTTCTTGATTTTCGCTGATTTTGTATCCCACTAAGTTAAACAATTGGACCGCTAATTTTAACACGTAACATTTTCAAGTATCAAAACAATTACAATACGGACTCGTGTCGACTCTTTTCAATGTCAACTTCATTGAACAGGATAATACTTTCTAGTTTTGGAAATTCATTAAGCCGTATCAAAATTTACGACCCATAAATTTACAGACTAGTAGTTTTGAATATTTTAAATGACATTTTCAATATTTGAGACAGCATTATCATGGACTCGGCTGTTAAATTAATGCGATTAAAAAAACTTTCGGGAGAAGTGTTAAAGAAGCCACGAGTTCACTAGCTATTGTTTATCACAAGTTAAAAAGTTATATTTTTCAGGGCCACGCGAAACAAAATAATGTAATTTGTTTTTATACCCGAATAGGAAAATGGAAAATCAAATCCTTGTTCTGGTACCTGTCATGCTGGTGGCGGCAGTGTCATTTGAACACTTCGATGAAGTTTTTGTTTGTAAAAAAAAATTAAACGTTCTCCATTTCCTTTTATAGCATTTTGAAGAACGGAGATTTAAACAGAACATTCAGTGAGTGCAGGCCTGTACTAAATTTTTGCTTTTGCTGTGTATTGCTGTCAATGGATGAATTCTCATCTTCGCTCAAGCTGTACCTGTTTGGTCTTTCTATCAGCTCTCGTATTACTTTTCACAGTCTCCGTTTATGTTCGAACTATATCCTTCGGAAAAGATTTATATGCGTTTAATATCAACGAGTTTGTCTCTCCATTTGCCAATGGATCATCAAGTTACTACAAAAGGAAACAATTTGTTTATCTCGTTCAAGCAGAGAGTTGTTTATCTCAACATCTGTCCTCATTTATCAGATTTGAAACCAACCATGGACGTGATTTCATAGTGTTGAGTTGGGGAAAACGGTGCTTAGATTCGTCAACAAACTTGAGTGGTGTGGTTTATTTTTACGGCAAGAATACTACATGGAGTACCGGTCGAAATATACTATATCGCCTGGCCATGAACAGGGATGACAAATACCGATATTACGTCTTTCTTGATGAAGATATAGAATTTTCCTTTACATCTAATATATCTCATGATGTCTACAGCAAAGAAACTAAACACCCACTTGAAGCTTTTGAAAATTTCCTACTAAGCTATGAACCCGCCGTCGGGCTGTGTAATTATTGCAGTCGATGTGGGAAACGTCTGTCAGATGGCTCTTACGTTCCCGCGCTTTGCTGTTCGCCGCGTCCCGCCATTGGAAATCTCCCGCCAATTTTACCGGTGACCATCTCGTTTGATGCTGCCATCAACGCTTTTCACGCCCATGCCATTCGACATATTTTACCCTATAGACTTGATTACGAAAACATAAGCTGGTGGGAAAGCCAGAAATACGTTATTTTAGCTTCAGATGTTCTATTTCGGGGTCAAGTTGTGCGATACACCCCTGTGACCGCAATTAACAACAATCATAGAGATTACCCCCAGCAAGTTATTGACAACTGGAGGGCCATACTGGAGGATATCAGGAAAGGCGTACCTAAAAGATATAAAAATCAGAGTGTCTTCGAAATGGAACCTGTTATTGATATGATTCCCGACATCAGTGGAAATGTTGTTCATACTCTCTTATGGAATATATCCATTCCTGAGCCGAAAACGCCAATTGTTCCATACAGTCATTTTGATAATAAGTCGACACAAAAGAAAGAATAATTGTTAGTCACTAGCTACCGAAATGTGACAACAAAAAGTCCCCACCTCAGCTGACATGTCTACCACATGTGATGCTGTTTGACTTGTGTCATCTGTAGTTCTCTTTGGAAGGTACAATATTGTTGTCTTGACGTAACATGATATTATATCAACAGATGTTAATTAAAGACGTGCATGTAAGGAGAATTTAAGGCTTGAAACTAGAAGAGTTAACTGGTAACTGGTAGCTAGATAAAGGAAAAAAGCAACATAGCAAAAAACTGTTCAGAGGATAAATAAAAAACGTTTATAAATAGATAAATTTTATCTTTCGGATAGAGATTTATCCATTGCATAAATATATTCGCTCTTAATTTTTACTTTCAGCGAGCCGGATAAGCCTGTTAAACCGGTTTAACCAGAACCTGTTAAGCCGGTTTAACCAGAGACTTTAGTGTACTATACGGGGATGCTCCGCCCGAAAGGGGTACCTCTTTGAGGTTGGAGGTATATAAAAGAGTATGGATTTACGAAGTGAAGTTTAGAAAAGGGTAGGAAATTAAGACTGCCATTTTGGCATTATAAAAAGAGCCTTTCATAATATCTCAAACAGACGCACGTAACGGCTTATTCGTCTATTAAAGTGCCTATAAGCCCTAGAAAGTTATTTTCAGAATCAACTCTATGTACATTGAATAGTCGAATGGTAAAATATTTCTGGTTTTGAACGTCGCGTTTGTGAGTTACAGAGATTTGAATTTACAAAATGCTAATTAGATTACGTCAACCCGGGAATTTGCCATTATTTCTACGCCAATTTACAACGCAGTTTACAGTTTGAAAATAATTAATTTGATAAATGCTAAAAATAAACTGTGGATAGTCGATTGATTCGTAAAAAATATTACTTGGAGGTGAAAACAAGTAGTTGTATAATAAATGATTCCCGGGTTGACGTCATCTAATTAGCATTTTGTAAATTCAAATTTATATAACTCACAAACGCGACGTTCAAAACCAGAAATATTTTACCATTCAACTATTCAATGTACATAGAGTTGATTCTGAAAATAACTTTCTAGGGGTTATAGGCACTTTAACGGTATTTTAATATTTATACTGAAGTGAAAAGTAAGTGAACGTTGCTCAAATGTTACAAAGAGCCAAAAACGCTTCTTTTGTTTTTCCTCTTTCATTACATCATGTATCAGGGATGTAAGTTAACTAGACATGACAGCCACGTGGTATATAAAAGGGATACCATTTTCTATGAAAGGCATATATACCAAAGTCTTACCTTTTCTGTTCAAAACGGTATATAAAAGGGTGAGGGTTTGGATGTCGTGGCAGAGCATCCCCATACAAAACTTTATTGAGTACCCCACCCCCCACCCCCAGAGTTAGCATCCTTTATAAGGGGTGTCGAATCAATACAAAATGTATACACGTAACAGCTCATGAATCATTTTTGAATTTGAATTGGATATAATTATTTCCACAGAGTTTTTAAAAATTTTAATGAGCAGCTTTAGTAGACAAACTTTTCCTAACATGTGACATAAGATTACAACAAAAATTTGAGAGCAAGCTTATAGATATTTTAATTACAATTTATCAACAATAAAATAACACAATTTTGCTTTCACGAGTTCCATTTCCTTCCTGAACTCAGCGGCGGTCCATATTTCTTAACCTTAATTATAACAATTTTTCCAGTAGCTTTAACAGCCCCGGGGGGGACTTCTAATTCCATATAAAAATGACGGGGGTTCTCGTCGGAAGTTTTCGAACAACAAACTAAAATGTACCGGAATCTCGTCAGTTTGTTGGGCGTAGCTCAAATGGAATTTTACCCTTAAAGTGTCCATAACAATTTTTTCAAATTTTCTTATCTAAATTTATACGTCACTTAATGAACGTCTGCGAAAACATTTTTTGATTTCAACAAAACGTGAATTTTTTATGAGTTTTTAAAGTCTTCGAAATTGCCGCCATTTTGGACCACCATTCGCAGTAGTCTCCTCTCGGTCGGACGGGAGCTGTGACGTAGATTAAGGAACGCGTGTTCGAGACTTATTCCCATCTCACTTGTAAATAAGCGGACATTTTTTTATTCTCGCCAAAAATGCCTGAAAGATGTGTCGCAGCGCGCTGTAACAAGATATCTTACCCCGAGAAGAATATTTCTATGCACAAGATTCTTGAACCTTCGTCACAGACTGATCTCGTGGGCTTATTACGAGCCGGTTGTCATTCTTATCAGCGGGGCGGGTCGACCGCAAAAAAAATAGGATTTTGAAGACTTTAAAAAATCATAAAAAATTCACGTTTTGCTGAATTAAAAAAAAATTTCGCAGACGTTCATTACGTAACGTGTAGATAAAAAAGAATCGTTAAGGGCATTTTAAGAGGTATCAATTCTAAAATAACACATGATCTTACAAACAGCCCCGGTGGCGGGGGCGGGGTTGGCGTATAAAAATGACGGGGGTGCTCCTCGGAAATTTTCGAAAAACACCCTAAAAGGTACCAGAATCTTGTTTGGTGTGCGTGGCTTAAAATAATTTTTATCCCTAAGAGGTTCCAATTCTAAAACAACACATGTCATATTCTGTCATATTTTTTCGGCTCAGGCCCTAAAAGGTACCGCGATAATTCTAACGGTGGTCATTTTAGATTTTAGTACCCTAAGCGGTACCAAACTACAAATTTTGACCCCTAAAAGGTACGACGAGCACCCCCGTCATTTTTATATGGGAATCCCCCCCCCCCCCCCCCAGGGACAAACAGCTCCTGTCATATTCTTTCGGCTCAATACCCTAAAAGATACCGCGATCATTTTTATATGGGAGTCCCCCGGGTTAAACAGATATCTAATCTTCTTCCATTGTCTGACCGTACGCTCGCTTTAGCAAATTTCTACGGGTCAACGATCTTCTTCCAGGTATTGGGCCTGAGTACCAGCCATTGGCTTCTTTGACTTGACCTTGTAGTGCGCCTGTAAGTCGGTTGGAAGCCGCTGAACCAGTATCATGGTCTTGGGATTCTGTTTCTCCAGTACGTATACTTTCGTCCCCTGGCCTCGGCGGATAAATTGTCTGCCCACGTTTAGTCTTCGATGCTTTGAAAATGCTACGGCTCACCGATCTTCTACCAGGAGGAGGGTAATTATAAGAGTTTGCTTGTAGTTGAGTTTGAGTCAATTGACTTTCGTCTCCAGGCCTTGGCGGCCACATTGCTGGCGGTGTCGATCGAGCAGATATTTCTAAGGAGAGAAACCTATTCTTTAAATGTCATTGCTCTTTCCTAAAGCCCATGAATATCTTTTGAAAGGCCTATGTTAGCTTTGTTAGCACAGGAGGTTTAGTAGTGGCCTTGTCGTGTCACTGCCGCTACAACCACATGATAATTAACAATTATTGGATGAGGTTGAGCATGATAGCGATAATTATCAAGGCCAAAGTTTGTGTTATCTGCCGAAGCCGAAGGCTGAGGCGGATAACACAAGCTGAGGCCTTGATAATTATCGCTATCATGCGAAAACCGAATCCAATAATTGTTTTATTATGCATATTCCTGAGCTGCACTTGTAAAGACAAGAGTGCGCACAAAAAAGTGATCAATGCACAGCAGTCAACTTGTAAGTAAACAACTTACGTCACTTCTGCATGCATAAAACTATTGTCTGTAGGTATGACGTCACTTCTACATATATAAAATTCATTGTCTGTAGGTATGACGTAACAGAAACAGCAAGCAATAATTAGCTGCGTGCTTATAGCCAATCAAAATCGAGCTAGTGACACCAATGTATAATAATTAATAATTATTAGATGAGTTTGAACATGATAGCGAGAATTATCAAGTGAAACAAAAGAAACGGCAAAATGATCCTTACCGCAGAAAAACAGAAGCAGAAGCATAGCCGAGGTTTGTGTTATCCGCTAAAGCCGAAGGGTGTGGCGGCTAACACAAATAGACATTTTAAAGCACTAATTCGTCATTTTAGGCTAAACTTTGCAGCCTATTTTAGCTTTTCCCTTCACAGATTGTGAAATCTTGTAATTACTTTCCCGCTGCCTGGCACGCTTGCATGACGTCACCTCTGCGTTTTAAAGTCTGACTTTCTGTAGATATGACGATATTACGTCACAATTCGATGCCAGCTTGAATTAGCCGGTGTGGTCTCAGGTCAAGCCCAAATCATACCGTCCAGAATGACGTCGGACACCTTATTGAGACTTATATAACGGAGTAACTGGTTAGCTTTCAGTTGAGGTTGGGGGTAGCAGTTTATATAGTTAAATTTAGGACTAAGCAACCCGAGAAGCTAGGTGGTACAGTGGTACGGTAGGCTATGTAAGCCTAAGTCTAGTTGATGTCACAGGTTTAATCCTGAGTGGGGATTTTAGATTTTCTTTTTTACACTAAAAAATTTATTGAAAATAAAATTCTAAGTGTCGACATTACGTCATATAAGTCTCAATAAGGTGTCCAATGTCCCTCTGGACGGTATGATTTAGGCACAACCGTGGTATCAGCTAATGAGAATAGAGATGGACAAAAATGGATAATAATTTCATTTATTGACTCTTTCATCCGGCACTCCTTCTGATTTGTTTTGGATTGCGGATAAAACTGAAAGCTTAAGGAAACTAATTGCCGCATGTGACCACCATTAATTGCAGTGGGCAAATAAAAAATAGCAACTAACCTCTACAAAAACTAAATCACCGGCTTTTACAGGCAAAATCAGAACAACGTTCTTGGGTCGTTTCTTTCGAGAGAACACTGAACTAAATTGTAAAGCCTTGTCCAGAAATATTAGAAAAAAAGTTACATGACTTGTCTTTGTAACTATTTTTAAACTAAAATTTAAGTACGGAGCTGTTTTTACTTATGAAACAAATTTTATCGGAAAACGAACAAAGTAGATCTGAAAAAATAAATTTATGATCTCAGCATCGCACTTCATAATAATAATAAAAGTAATAAAATGTACATTAACCTTCGCATCTCGGATATCAAACCACAGCTATACCACCCTCTGTTTGGTTGGTATCCTGTGCATCTGTAATGGCCCGTATCGGTTTATAAAACTAGCCTCACTAAAGGCGAAATTTAGGACTCTTAAACAGATGAAAATGAAATAAAAACTGCACAGGCTTACCATTCTCTGTTTGTGTGGTGTCCTGTGCATCTGTAATGGCCATATCGGTTTATAAAACTAGCCTCACTAAATGCGAAATTTAGGACTCTTAGAACTGATAAAAAATCAAATAAAGACTGTTAAAATCACGGCCATTATAGATGCACAGTACACCACACAAACAGAAAATAGTAAGCCTGTGAAAAAATTAAACTGCAAAGGACCGCAAACGATAATCCTGCCAACTACATGCATTTTCGCAGTCGTCTTTAGGTTTTCGCTACGCGGAGCTGACGAGTTCCAATAAGAACGAAACAGCTGTCCTCGGCTGCAACCCTACTTTATCGGTTTCTGTCGTGTTGGTGTCTTGCAAAGTTTACCTTTTTACGTAGTCAGATCAGTCTTGCAGTTTATCTTCTGTGAAAAAACATTCCTGGATTATGATTGTAAAAATTCTTGGCTTTCATATGACGTCATAAAAATTCAAAAATCTAAACTTTACATTCTACAAAGCTGTTTCTAACATGGTATGTAGATGCCTGTGTTACAATCGTCCAAAATAAGTTTTAGGTTTTAACGATGTTTTGCTTCCGATTTGCATAGCTAGGTTTTAAATGTGTCACGCAATTTGTCACGCTATTTCAGATCAGCCGTGAAAATAAACAAAATTGAACCAGTTGAAAGTTAGTTTTGCATTATAGATGCTTATAAGCTGATTTTATGGAACTTTTATTGAATCCAATCTTTTGTGATGAAACTTTTGGTGTAATTAAGACTTTGAAGTTTTGGCCGCCATGTTTGTGTCCCTAAGTGGAAAATGACCAATACTTATTCGCCTATAACTCTTGAACGAAATGCCCTTGCGCTAAAAAAATTGGCCCAGATGTGTAGTTTTAAACTCTCTACAATTCCACAAACGTTTTGGATTGAAATCTGTTTTTTAATGCTCGGAATTTTGATATGATGTAAGTGCAAACCAGCAACAAGTCTCTGGCGTGCTACGACTCACCTTGGTCATGTGCCTCCGATCGACCTTAACCTCGCATTCAAATGTACAACTACGAGTAAGGGAGCTATGTCACAGACTTTTAGTATCACTTTGAAAATCTCAAAAAATAATGGTCCAGTTTTGTTGTCAAAATTTGATATATTTTGTGATAGGTGGTCATCAAGAAATCAAAATTGCTATTCGTGTATAAGTTTGAATTTGTTTAGTCGTTGTCTTGTCTCTTTATCCTAATATCAAAATTTAAATTCTCCGTTCTAGTCCTATACATTTCCTATAGAAGTAGTGGGGAGAAATTGTTTGGATATCAAGAGAACTCATCTTGTGTAATCATGTCCTTAATTCTCATGACCTTTTTGATTGATTAGGCATTGATCTTACAAGGAGAAATTTGATGCTGATCACTCTTAGAGCTTAAAGTCTCTGCTTTGCTTTGCTTTCATCGCTTTCGGCGATGTTTTCTTCGTATTTCAGGGCAACAAAGCAAGCTTAAGGCAAACACCTGGCCATAATCATGAAAACTCAATATCTCAACCGGGACACTACAGTCTCTTCAGCCACTAATGGTCAACGTGCTTTCTCTTTTTATGTTCCTAAAATGTCGAACGATTTGCCGCACTTCATCAAATCACTTGTGAAACTCTATCAATTTTTTTCTTTACAAAAAATCATATTTTTCGTTATTTTATCTAAATTACTAATTATTATTTCTATTTTGTCGACATCTGATACACTGTAAGCGCGTTGAGATTTTTAAACGCGCGATAAGAACTTTGTTATTATTATTATTATTATTATTATTATTATTATTATTATTATTACTGCGCAGAAAATGTCATTGTCTTTCGCTGCGGATGGCCAGGACAGAAAGCAAATACTTATCAAAATTAAATATACAATTTATAATGCAGTAAAAGATGCAAATTACGCCAGTTTGGGAAATGCAATTATCTTTACAACTCATTGTTTCTGCATAATCTTTTGGAAGTATTTCATAAGTTTTCAAAACATTATTTTATAGTCCAGAATTCTCCTGAGTCAGCGGTGGATGAAACCCTGAAGTGCGACATTAAAATGAAAAGAATCGAGCAGTACTTTCTTATAAAAATGTTTATTATGCTGTAGTCGGTGATTCTAACTTTTGAGTCTGTGGATGAAATCCTACAGTGTGACCATTCAAATGAAAGCTACTGAGCAGTACTTTCCTGTGGTTCTGTTTATTATGCTGCAGTTGGTGATCAGCTAACTTTTGAGTCTGTGAATGAAATCCTACAGTGTCGTGACCATTCAAATGAAAGCTATTGAGCAGTACTTTAATGTGGTACTGTTTATTATGCTGTACAAGGTGGTTCTAACTTTTGAATCTGTGAATGAAATCCTAAAGTATGGCCGTTTAAATGAAAGCTTTTGAGCAGTACTGTTTATTATGCTGTACAAGGTGGTTCTAACTTTTGAATCTGTGAATGAAATCCTAAAGTATGGCCATTTAAATGAAAGCTTTTGAGCAGTACTTTCTTGTGATACTCACAGTTTATTATGCTGTACAAGATGGTTCTAACTTTTGACTTTGTGGAAGAAATCCTAAAGTGTGACTATTGAAATGAAAACGTTTGAGCAGTACTTTCTTGTGATACTCACAGTTTATTATGCTGTACAAGATGGTTCTAACTTTTGACTTTGTGGAAGAAATCCTAAAGTGTGACTATTGAAATGAAAACGTTTGAGCAGTACTTTAATTCTTGTGATACTCACAGTTTATTATGCTGTTCAAGGTGGTTCTAACTTTTGACTTTGTGGAAGAAATCCTAAAGTGTAACTATTGAAATGAAAACGTTTGAGCAGTACTTTCTTGTGATACTCACAGTTTATTATGCTGTACAGGGTGGTTCTAACTTTTGACTTTGCGGATGAAATCCTAAAGTGTGACTATTGAAATGAAAACGTTTGAGCAGTACTTTCTTGTGATACTCACAGTTTATTATGCTGTACAAGGTGGTTCTAACTTTTGACTTTGTGGATGAAATCCTAAAGTGTGACTATTGAAATGAAAACGTTTGAGCAGTACTTTCTTGTGATACTCACAGTTTATTATGCTGTACAAGGTGGTTCTAACTTTTGACTTTGTGGATGAAATCCTAAAGTGTGACTATTGAAATGAAAACGTTTGAGCAGTACTTTCTTGTGATACTCACAGTTTATTATGCTGTACAAGGTGGTTCTAACTTTTGTGCCTGTGGATAAAATCCTAAAGTGTAACCATTCAAATGAAAGCTGATAAGCAGTACTTTATATTTACTGTAGTGCTATTTATTTATACTACATAGGGTGGTTCTCACTTTTGCGTTTTAGGATAAAATCTTAAAGCGTGACATTTAGAAGAAGTTCCTTCCGTATGGAGCTGCCGTTTGTTGCAATAATTATATTTGATATTTTTTCAGTTTTTAATATTAAAGGCCATTACTGGGTCCTCAGAAGTAAACCCTTAAAAGAACGAACTAAAAAGTAACCGTTTTTTCTTACCTGCAATGCATATATAAACCCCTAAGCAAACTGCAATCACCAAACTTGGATTCATAATTACGTCCGCCGAGTGCCACCGAGAGGAGTCTGCCCAAATGTGTATCGATTCTAACCAAGAGGAGCTTTATTTATAGTAGATTTTGTTTGCCTTGTAGGCGGAATGGACTTGAAAATCTCATAAATATAAGCCAAAATACTCATGCAGGAAATAGACGGAACTTCCTAATCAATTTGGAGTGATTTTCACTAAAATGAGCGGAGTATTTTGCTAGAGTACTTTTATAAATGGCGTATAGCTTCAGGCAACCAGAGAAAGAGAGAGAGAGGTTGTAGCCAAACATCAATGGAAAAAAAGTTTTCGACTTGACTTTTATGTTCGGTAAATAGATATGATACAAAAAAATGAGAAATGGCTTAAAATGTTGTAAAGTTTTATTGTAATGCTGTTTGGGCATCGTTCGCCATGAGAAAAAAAAAACATATTCATTCAACCAATTTTGATAGAAATAAATGGTATTACATTATGAACACGTACAAGCTAGGATCGTTGTCGTCGAGCGCCGCAAGCCAATTTATATTTCAATAACTACCGCCCTTAAAGTAAATATGGGAAATAAAATCCTTCCAGAATGCAAGGTGATTTAATGGCGTTTAATGGTGACATGATTACCTTTGATACAATCTATAACATCATTTGTTCATGTGTTCGATTGCGTTTTTCATGGCAAGGTTGTACAATAAATAACACTGGAGGGTATTCTTTCACAATAAAACTCCAGACCAATACTAATGAAAATTGCACGTATTTTTAGCTTTGAATGTGGGTTCTATAAATTGGCGTGGAATCTTATTTTCAAAAATCTTATTTTCATGGCAAAGAAACCAATTCTACAACAAGGATTATTTTATGTTTCTAACTACGCCATTTAAAAAAAATGGAGTTGTTATTTAGAATATCGTTTGGATATTTTATACGTGAAAATGTTTTAATTGTTATATGGAGCGGCAACAAATACAAAACCTAAATATCCTTTTAAGAAAAAAATATTATCGCTTAGAATTTGATTAAAACGGCAGGCAAGAATTGCTAGATATAGGATGGAACGATGCGTAATTAGCGATACGTGACAAGTTTTTAACAGTTTCTTGAAAAGTTGGATTCGACAACGTAAAAAAGCGTAAAAAAGAACGCCGTTTTAAATAAAAACGAAAACTGACATTAGTACTTAGATTATAGCTTAAAGAAAGCGGTGTAATCTACTTATTCTTGCACATTAAGAAACTTTAATTATTTCCTTACACTTCCGGAATATTATGTTTGAATAAGCTATTTTGTTTAGGATCGTGGGTTGGTGCAAAACATATTTACGTTTGAATAAGCTGTATTTTTTTTAGGATCGTGGGTTGGTGCAAAAAAGATCCTGAATTTAGAAAAGAAAGAAGTTAAATAATTATGGCTTTGTATCAAAGTTTTATACCTTCGTGTTCTTGGCTTTTTGACCCAACATCAACCACAAAAATGAAATTGTTCATGCTTTTCTGACATTACAACTAATTTGAAAGTTTTCGTACTAAGTTAGTATCAAAAGCAAGCACCCAATGAGCTAATGGGTGTTCAGGAAAACGCTCGCCGGAGTGTCGTTGTATGTCTCCTCCGTACTCCCTATAATGGGCTATACGGGGATGCTCCGCCCGAAAGGGGTACCTTTTTGAGGCTGGAGGTATATGAAAGGGTCGGGATTTCACGAGTTGAAGTATGTGAAAGGGTAGGGATTTCACGAAGAATAGGAAATGGTAGCGAAAACACGAGTTGAAGCATAAAAAAGGTAGGGAAAACTACAATTTAAGTATTATAAAAAGGGCCTTTCAAAATATATCAAACAGACGCACGCAAAGGCTATATGAAAGGGGTACCATTTTCAACGAAAGGTATATGAAAAGGGGCACCATTTTCAATGAAAGGTATATGAAAGGGGTACCTTTTCTGTCAAAAACGTATATAAAAGGGTAAGGGTTTGGACCTCGGGGCGGAGCATCCCCGTACAAAACTTTGTTGAGTACCCCCCCCCCCCCCCCCCCACTCCCGGGTGTCTCCTTTTTTCCCATATCAGTTTAGTGCCTTTAAAGGAGGCTATATAAAAGCTAAATAAATACAGTCGGTGATCTTTTCGAATCTTTTAGCTGTATATTTTAGGGGCATAAAATTTAGGAGAAGGCATCTTGTAGATTTAAAACTTGAACACGCTTGACAACAATAATACTGTAACTGCAAACGGTTGTTTAATCAGAACTTCACAAACGTATAAAATCGGAGACAATTTGTACTGAACTGTGAGCCATGAACACATGTAAACTTGATTTGAACACGCTTGATAATTCGAAGCTTCTTGAAGCGGTTCAACTGAAAACGAACATTATTTCGGGTTACAATTCTTAACAAACAAATAAAGCTTTTATGACAAAATGACAAACAAAATAGACTTACAGATTATTGTCACATGAGTAGAAAAAGGGTGAAAACAAAACATCCATACGAGCAATTCCTGCTGAATCAAAGAGAACTCTGAACTTTCACAATTTCACCGCGTGGTATTACACATCCCAGAATTCTTAGCGTCACGGTACTGGGATGACAATATTTTAAGCCTACACATCTTATCTTCCGAATTAATTCTGACTGATTTCACCTTTCCGTAAATCCTAGCGGACCTTAATATTTCGTACCCAAAATAAATGACATTTTTTATTCCCTCTGAAAACAGAAGGCGTTCATTTTTTTAGATGCTACGAATGTCTGAGACGACATTTTACTACGATTCGTTTCTGTACTGAATACCGAAAAGATCAAACTCTATTAGCTTTCGCATACATGCAGTTTCCTTTATCTTCAACTCAGTGTTTTCCCATCTGGGTGATTGATATGGTAATCAGTCGGTATATTTCCAAGGCTATGAACATTGGGATAAGCGCGCGCAATCGAACACAAACACATTTCTACAAACTACCTTGTACTGGATGATCATGTACTAAAGCCCCGGCTACACGTGCACACGTGCGATTTTATGCTTGCACAGGTGATGCAATGTTTTGAAAAATTGTCGCGTCGCCAGCGTACGAAAACATTCTACTTTTTTCTGCGTCGCATGTTCATGAGTGCCTACACGTGCGATTTTTACTGTGCGCTGGCGATGCGACAATGTTTTAAAAAAATCGCGTCACCTGTACAAGCAAAAATAATCGCATGTGTAGCCGCGGCTTAATGGCGGTTTCGTCTCCAATGTGGACATAAAAGAACCAACGAGGATAAAACAAAACCCTGGCTATCACCATCCTTAGCGCAAACCTTCGTTCATGGGTGGGGTGGGGTGGGGTCGGGTGGGGTGGTGGAGATGGGATCAACAATGCAGCGATAGCGACTGCCTAAGGCGCCTTCACGAGCTAAAATTAAACCTCAACTCCTACGAGTACTAAAAATGAGAATTAAACAAAAAAACATTTTGAAAAATATTGAAAAACAAGTAGTACCATATAAAAGTACTGCTGAAGAGGTTTCATTTGAATGGTCACACCATAGGATTTCATCAACAGACTCAAAAGTTAGAACAAATAGTACCATGCAAAAGTACTGCCGAAGAGGTTTCATTTGAATGGTCACACCATAGGATTTCATCAACAGACTCAAAAGTTAGAACAAATGGTACCATGCAAAAGTACTGCTGAAGAGGTTTCATTTGAATGGTCACAGCATAGGGTTATGTTTACAGACTAAAATGTTAGAAATACACTGCATGTCTCCACAACTGACCGCTCTGTTTATAAATGGGTCAAGGAAAAATGCTGTTCAGAAAGACGTTTCTCTATTTTTTCGAATCGTTTTTTTTGTGAAGATCAGTTGGTGATAAGTGATTCGGATCCTGCAGAATAAAGCGAAGTAAATTATGGCAAAAAGCGGCGTATGAATGAGAAATATTGGAAGCGGAAACAATGACCACTCGCAGTTTTTCCTCGCGCGCCATTTTTCCTTCGCCCCCACTGGAACATCTGGAACATGCAAGTTATTTCCATCACATTATAAGCGGGTATTATTTGCTACCATGATGTGATAACACAAAAAGTTTACTGTTGAAGTACTTTTTTTAGAAATTGAACCACAAACGTTCTGCTTCGAAATTTTAACTCAAACTCATAAAAATAATACATACGTAAAGTTTACTTTAAAGAAATAAAATCAAAGTAATACAGAAGGTCGGAGTCACTCGGTATCTCTTTGTTTCGTCTATCAGAAACGCCAAAGAATGAATTTGACTAACTCCCTGTTTCCAAAATCTTTAAAAGCTGTACATTTTTACCCTCCGGCCCGGTATCTCAGTCATTTGATAAAATTGTAGGAAGCAGCTTATGGGAAACGGTAAATTGCTTTGATAGCTTCTAAAAACGTGATGATCTTTTATCTAAAACGTGTCACTTTAGTCACAAGTTTAATAAAAGAACTCTTCAATCTGGAATATTATCGTTAAGTAACCCATTTTGTCATATGTCGTTGCATAATAATTAGGGTTTCAGGCTTTTTAAGGACGTTCGCGCGAAAATCTTCTAACATTGATTTTTTTATAAAACTTTTGCTACAGCTAGGTTATGAGTTACTCGTGTCAGAAATGCAAAAAAATGAGGGGGTCACCGACTTCGTTTCTGAGATAAGCTATCTGAAAGGCGACCCTAAATTTGAAAAATTGGTCTTCCTTACTGGATGAGATCCCAATGTCTGTTAGTCTAAAAATATTGCAAATGAATCTCTAAAATGCAACTTTTTTTCTTAAATTTTATGCTAGTAGGTCTGTTCAGCAAATTGATTCAACTGGTGACGTTCCTTGAAGTAAATGTCATCTTTAAACGACAGCATTTGCAAACACTGACAGCCGCAAGTTGGCAGGATTCGATGGCGCGCGGGTAGAAAAATGGAAAAAAATTAAACTTCCTACATTGATTTTTTCTTCATTTTTTCACAATCAGTCGAGAACTGGCAAAGAAAATTATCTATGAAAAAAAAATTGGGGGTCACCAACCATCCAAGCGAGTTAAATCTAAGCAAAGTTAACGCAACCGCCATCAGCCCTTCATGTGCTTAGATTTTCTTCTCTTGCGCGCGCGCTCGTGCATGACGAAGCATGGCGTTGCGACATGAATTGCGTGCGCAGTAAGGATGCGCATAAACAATTAGCGCGAACGTCCTTAATTGTACATGGGAAAAGAAAAACGTGAAGTGCCATACCCACCAAATCAGCGATAGCTGAGGGACGTCATTCCATTTCATGTTGCATCACATGTTCGTAACATCGGCAAATTTAACGCCTCTTGCTTCTGGAGGAATAAAAAATGTGTTTTGGGTACGAAATAAGACCTGCTAGGACAAAAAATCGAGGAACTTCCCTAAAATTTTCCTTCGCCGAAATAAAGAACCACTGTATTAGCTTCACATAGGTTCCTTTAAAGGGAACCTCCATTGTCATAACAAATTGACGTTAAATTGTTGGAAATAAAGTCGAAATTTCGATTATTTTAATAACAAATGGAAATATTTTTCAGTATACAAAAGAATGGATATTAATTTCACCTATTTTTGCTTTAAATTTCCCGCTCGCCGCCATTTTGAATATTTATGAGGTGTTACGGTTGCCGCTATTGTTAAGAATCGACGTTCTTTTGACGATATTCGGATTCGTATTTTCGGTATTGAACTGGAACTAGCTTACAGTCGAGGCTCATGCGAGGGAATATCATTAAAAATATTTGCATGTGAAAAGATTCCCCCGCATGAGCCTCGACTGCACGCTAGTTCCAGTTCAATACCAAGAATACGAATATTGTCTCAGACAACCGTAACACGTCATAAATATTCAAAATGGCGGCGCGCGGGAAATTTAAAAGCGAAATTAAGCGATATTCATATCCAGTTTTATGACACCAAAATTATATTTGCTCTTGTTTTTTTTAAATCTAAATTTAGACGTTATTTACAACACTTTATATTATGGAGACGATTTCTAGTTAGGTGTATTGTTTTTAAACTTAAAAGAATAGAGAACTATTAAGAAGTCTTGGCCTTGATCTACCACCAATCGCTGAAATAAATGCGCACCGGAATGACCTAAGAGAATTACTTCAAAACAGTTAAAAGATATTTTCTTTCGATTTTACATTTATATTAATAACTATTAATAACCCTAACCCTAACCCTACATTCCTCCCTCCCTCCCTCCCTCCCTCCCTCCCTCCCTCCCTCCCTCCCTCCCTCCCTACCCCTCTTCCCCCGTCCCTCTCTCCCTCCCCCCCTCCCTCCCCCCGTCCCTCCCTCCCTCCCTCCCTTTCTTTTGTTTGTTTGTTTGTCAAACATTTAGTTTTGTATTTCAGTATGTATTGATATCGGCACAGGTTTCCCATCCCCTGTTTCTTGTATTTCAGTATTATTAATATCGGCACAGGTTTCCCATCCTCTGTTTCTTGTATTTCAGTACGTATTGATATCGACACAGGTTTCCCATCCCCTGTTTTGTATTTCAGTATGTATTAAGCAAATTTCCACCGGTTTTTCGTGGTGCGGACTCTTATTCACCACGATTTACGTCATCACATGGTCAAAATGTTGTGGACTCACGAGGAGCAGCCCTTTTCTTAACCTCTTAAAATTTAATTGAAATTCAGGTGTTCCCTAGGCTCGATTTCCAACGGTTTTGAGAATCTGAAAACCGCACTCACTCAAACTTCTGAAAATCGAGTCTAGGTGTACTCCCGCTTTAAGGTCAGCCGATCGCAGTTTTCTTGTTCCTATGCCTCATTTGCTATAACTTTCAAACCATTCACTTTTGGGTGCTCAAATTCAGCAAATTCAGTAGATCGGCCGCTGCATTCTTTTTAAAACGAGTGAAGGAAAGGCTCTGTGACAAGTTGGGTGGGTATAACTAATGAGATCAGGGTGCGATAACGCTCACATAACATCAGGAGCAATCCGTGAGCCCGGGGGGACTCCCATATGAAAATGACGGGGGTGCTCGTCGTACCTTTTAGGGGTTAAAATTTGTAGATTGGTACCTCTTAGCGTACTAAAATCTAAAATGACCACCGTTATAATTATCGCGGTATCTTTTAGGGTATGAGCCGAAAAATATGACAGAATATGACATGTGTCGTTTTAGAATTGGTACCTCTTAGGGGTAAAAATTCTTTTGAGCCACGCCCATCAAACGAGATTCTGTTACCTTTTAGGGTGTTTTTCGAAAATTTCCGACGAGCACCCCCGCCATTTTTATATGGGAGTCCCGCCCCCCCCCCCCCCCCCCCCCGGGTCCGTGAGTGCAGTCACTCCTGAAAAGGATTTGCTGATTTGCTGAATTGGTCCACAAGGCTCCGGCTCCTTTATATTTACATTTACATTTACATTTACATTTACATTTACATTTACATTTACATTTACATTTACATTTACATTTACATTTACATTTACATTTACATTTACATTTACATTTACATTTACATTTACATTTACATTTACATTTACATTTACATTTACATTTACATTTACATTGACATTGACATTGACATTGACATTGACATTGACATTGACATTGACATTGACATTGACATTGACATTGACATTGACATTGACATTGACATTGACATTGACATTGACATTGACATTGACATTGACATTGACATTGACATTGACATTGACATATTATTAGGTCGATAAAATCGTCAAGATATCACACCAACCGTAAAAATAAAACAACAAATAAATAAATAAATAAATAAAATAAGTAAATGAATAAAATACAACTATATACAGCTATTATTTAAGAAAAGCTGATAACCTATGTTTAAAAATTTCTAAAGAATTTGACGAAACAATAGCCTCAGGGAGGCTGTTCCAGTCCGCAATAGTTTTTGGAAAAAACGAAAATTTAAAAACGTCATTATTTGCATATGGCACGCGAAATTTAAATTGATGGCTTCCCCTCGTGCGCCTCTCGAGGTGTTGAATTGTAGACATTTACAAAGTATTCAATTGCATTAAAGGGACACTGTCCCGCTGGTATGTCGTGTTTTCATGATTGTGGCGAAGAGCTTACCTAATCCTTCCTTTATAGAGCGTTTTCACTCACGTGACCTTCAGTCCCGTGGGACTCAAATGACAAAGGCCATGGCAGCCATGTTGGTGTTCCTAACAAAAGAAGTTAATTAAAATTCTTTTGTACGGGAACACCAATATGGCGGCTATGACGTCAAGTGAAAACGCTCTATTGTCTTGAAATATGTAGAAACAATCGCCAAAAGTGATGAAAACAAAGAAATAAACTAAAGGACAAAATGAAGGCTTAAGAAGTCAAAATTCTACAAAATTTCATGAACTGTAATCCACTTCCATCCTTGCAATCCTGCACTTTATCTTCAAACTACTGCTTCTGTTTTGCTCTATAGAATCTTTTTATTAAACTCAGTTGCATATTTGGTGGCATTTAGCGATATAAATAATCTTGTAATTTCGGCGGTAGTGTCCGTTTAAAGGAAGGCAACAAACAATTAGGGACAGGAAACGAGATTGGTGCAACATCAGAACATGAGATCCACAGTTAGACATGCTCCAACTAATTTCTACAACTGAGTGAGTTTAAAGACCCTCAAGGCAGTATGCGACAAGGGTTATTAGGTATTTGCTTAAAAAACTGATTTAAAACACGTTTTTAAGCTACACCAGCACATCTTTGAAGTTCAAGAGCGAAACCGCACAGTAAACCACCTTGATGTGGGGACTAATGATTTTCTAACTACAATGAGAAGATTTTATTCGTCTAGCGTGAGATCAAATTAATGGAAAAAAAATCCTAGGTGCTAAAAGTTCTCCAGTTTAACCTTTCAAACCCCAGAGTCAATTCTGGAGACATGTAGTGTAGTTCTAACTTTTGAGTGTCAACGAAATGCTATAGTGTGACCATTCAAATGAAACCTCTTCAATAGTACGTTTGCATTGTATAATTTTTTTTTATTTTACAAAATGAAATTTGGGATTTTTCTTGAATTTTGATTTTATCAGATACAAAATTGGATTAACACTTGAGATTCCGGAAACCTCTAATTTGCCTTGGGGCGGGTCAGGTTAATAGCTCCCTCAGAAAAGTTTCATGATAAGAAAAAAAGCCAATTTTAAAACAATTAACCCTTTCGCTCTCTGAGTCAATTATGGAGAGAGGCAGCGTAGTTCTAGTTTTGAGTCTGTCAATGAAATCGTATGATGTGACCATTCAAATGAAACCTCTTCGGCAGAACTGTAGCATGGTACCATTTGTTTATCATGAATATTTTACAAAATAAAATTTGGAATTTTTCTAGAACTTTGACTTTAGCACTCTTGGGAGTTAAAAATTTAAGGCGATTTTATCACATACAAAATTGGATTACAAACCCTAGCTAATGATATTTATGATTCCTTTATCTAACCTAAGGATTCCGACAACCTCTAATTTGCCTTGGGGCGGGTGAGGTTAATAGTTCACTCAGAAAAGATTCACGATAAGTGAAAAAAAAAAAAACAAATTTTAAAACAAGTAACCCTTTTACTCCCAGAGTCAATTATGGAAGCATTTAGTTAGTAGTTCTAACTTTTATGACCGGTAAAATGAAACCTTTTTGGCAGTACTTTTGCATGGCACCTTTTTTTTTATTTAACAATTGGTTCATGCTTTAGCGTGCACTATCGAGTTATGGCGCACGTGGGAAGTTTGGAGAGCACGAAAGAAACGTAGCCGAGGGCAACTCTAGCTTCTTGAGTGCTCTCCAAACTTCCCACGTGCTCCATAACTCGATAGTGCACGCTAAAGCATGAACCAATTGTTTTATAACATAGCCGGTGGAATTGTGCATCAAATCCGACGCGAATTCTGGCGAAGCGATTTGCTCACGCTATCAGCGTGCACTATCGGGATTTTGAGCACGCTTACGTATACTGAATTTGATTGCGCGGCTCTGCTAGCTATGTTATAACAATATTTAACAAAATAAAATTTGGGATTTTTCTTGAATTTCGAGTTTTAGTACTCTTGGGAGTTAGGGGTTAAGACGATTTTATCACATACAAAATTGGAGTAAAAAACCTGGGATTCCGGCGACCTTTAATTTGCCTTGAGGCAGGTCAGGTTAAAAGTTCAGTCGGAAAAGATTCACGATAAGAAAAAAAATGTCAATTTTAAAACAATTAACCCTTTCACTCCCAGAGTCAATTATAGCCTGTTACGTTCCAGGCGTTCAGTTAGTAAGGAAAGCGTGAATAGTTGGGGAAGGCGCGAAGAAAAACAAGCGAAAAAATGCGGCGAGACGGGGGAACGTTCCCTCGCTTCCTCTCCCCAGTCTCCCCGCATTTTTTCGCTCGCTTTTCTTCGCGCCTTCCCCAACTATTCACGCTTTCTCCACTATCTGACTGAACGCCTGGAACAGGCTAAGTCAATTATGGAAATAGTAGTTCTAACTTTTGAGTCTGTGGACGAAATCGTGTGATGTGACCTTTCAAATTAAACCTATTTGGCAGTACTTTTGCATGGTACCATTTGTTAATCAATATTTTATAATTAAAAATGATTTTTTTTAATTTTTCTTGAATTTTGATTTTTGGCACTTGGGAGTTGCCAGCTACTACTTGCCATCAAAGTCAAATTGACTGAGAAAATCCTAATTTTTGCCGTATCTATATTCCTAAATAATTTGGTTGTTCGTTGATGGGTGAAAGGGTACCATCGCAGGCCTCATATATTTGGCGGCATTTCTAATCATGTTGCAAGAATATATTGCTCTAAGCTGCTTCTGCTTTGTTGTGAGATAAGTACCACGTGTTCAGTAGGTATTCTGCGATAAATAAAACTGATCCTTTTTTTAGTTTTGATCATTTGTCAAACTAACTTGACATGCACTTAATAACAACAAAGCATAAAAAAGTCCGAGGTTATCCCTGTCGAAGATATTTCCGTCTTTCTTTTACATTTTAAAATTGTTTCAAAATAAGATTCAACCCGGCTAGATATTGACCATAATTTTTAAGGTGGGTCCGATGAATAGGTCAAATGGGTCCACCCAGTTTGCTAGATAAAGAAAAGGGGGAATTTAAAAAGGTCAAAAAGGCTTAAGGGGAAGGCTTGTTTACACATCTCCCGTCTTGCAGGAACACACAAGTCACTCGTGGACTTATTATTTAACGGTAACCACTCGAAACCATAATATCAATGGAATGTACAGCGCAATAAACAGCACCCATGACGGGAAAGTACAGCTCAATAGCCTTTATTTGAGTGTTCACACTTTAGGATTTCATCAACAGACTCAAAAGTTAGAACCACCTTGTACAGCATAATAAACAGCACCATAAAAAAGTACTGCTCAATGGCTTTCATTTGAATGGTCACACTTCAGGGATTCAGGATTTCATTCACAGACTCAAAAGTTAGAACTACCTTGGCAGCATAATAAACAGTACCACAGGAAAGTATTGCTTCAGGATTAAATCCACAGACTCAAAAGTTAGAACCACGTTATACAGCGTAATAAACAGTACCACGGGAAAGTACTGCTCAGTGGCTTTCATTTGAATGGTCACACTTCAGGATTTATTCCACAGACTCAAAAGTATAAAGAACCACGTTGTACTGTGTAATAAAAATAAACAGTACCACAGGAAAGTACCGCTCGATAGCTTTCATTTGAATGGTCACACTTCAGGATTTCATCCACAGACTAAAATTAAGTTGGAACCATGTTGTACAGCATAATAAACAGCACTACAGAAAAGTACTGCTCAGAGCTTTCATATGAATGGTCACACTGTAGGATTTAATCGGCAGACTCAAAAGTTAGCCGACCACCTTGTACAGCATAATAAACAGTACCACAGGAAAGTACTGCTCGATAGCTTTCATTTGAATGGTCACACTTCAGGATTTCATCCACAGACTCAAAAGTTAGAACCAGCTTGCACAGCATAATAAACAGTACCGCTGGAAAGTACCGCTAAGTAGCTTTCATTTGATTGTTATACTTTAGGACAGAATCACGTTAAATGTTTCAAGTTTCGACCCGGGTTTCGACTCTGGCGGTGACTACTATGATGACAGTCGTACTTATTAATGCTGAACCTCCATAAGTACAGGACAATGATCTTCTTAGTTTTAATCCTCTTAGAATCATGAACAAAAGTACCCCGGCCTGCAAAATATTTTTTTGCGAGGTTTTAGAGAATAGTGACACTTTAGAATTTCATTCACGCACTCATATTATGTTAGAGCCACCTTGTACAGCACAATAAACAGTACCATAGGAAAGTACTTCTCACTAGCTTTCATTTGAATGACCACACTTTAGTAGTTTAACCCCTTACTCAAACGTTAGAACCACCTTGTACAGCACAATAAACAGTACCACAGCAAAGTACTGCTCTCCGAGATTTCATTTGAATGACCACACTTTAGTATTTTAACTGGCCCTAGACTCAAACGTTAGAGCCACCCTGTACAGAACCATAAACAGTACCACAAGGGAAGGTACTGTTCACTAACTAAAGAGACTGACGAGAATCGACAAGAGTTTAACTCTTTCTCTCGTTTGGCCCCAACTCTCAGACACACTTCGGCACTG
This sequence comes from Dendrophyllia cribrosa, assembly GCA_024195265.1. Lineage (NCBI taxonomy): Eukaryota > Metazoa > Cnidaria > Anthozoa > Scleractinia > Dendrophylliidae > Dendrophyllia > Dendrophyllia cribrosa. The sequence goes on from JAJLRJ010000014.1 coordinate 15,560,110, forward strand.
ACTCTTATGCGCTCTCAGAGAGTTTATAAAAAACTCCCGTCAACAACTAGCTCTCATTCCCGCTTGGCCCGGGATTTACATTGTTTATACTTTGAACAGTCATCGGCAGAGTCCACTACATATTTACAAACATTAGCTGACTCTAGTATATGAGTAACCAAAAAACTTTACCAGGGTTAGAACGATGGTTTGAAACAACAATGAGAAACTAGGAAATGTGGGGAAGTCACAGGGAATTCGCGCCCACGATTTGCAAAAGTCATCTTTAGATTTTTGTTGATATTTACAAGTTTAGGCGGAAACCGTCGTAAGCTTGATTTACAATACTCCAAAATACTTAGTCGACCTCACATTCTTACAAGACTCTTACAGGAATATTTCTAGCGTGGGTGATGTCCTTATTCTCCTGGGGGGAGTGGGGAGGGGGAAGGGGGGGACTCCCATATCAAAGTGACTGGGGTGATCGTCGAACCGTTTGGGGGTTAAAATTCTTGGTTCCGATCGAATCTTAGTTTGAATCGAAAATGACCACTGTTAAAGTTATTCTTATACCTTTTAGGGTTTTAAGCGAGAATAACAGTATATGCTGACAAAAACAACTTTTCGGAAAGAATTGGATCACGCCCCAAAAATGGCTTTCTGGTACCGCTTTGGTGTTCCTTTTAAACTTTTCGAGAATCACCTCCGTAAATGTTATATGGAATTCTCCCCGGGCTAGTTTTATCTCAGTTCACGACCCTTTAACAAGCTCAATGGATGAGCGGGTGGATCGTGGACACCTCCCAGTGTTTCAAGAGATAATGCAATTGATGTCCCAATCAGATGCTTTATTAAGGTCAAGCAGTAGCATGGGAAAATTTTAATTTACATTGAGCAACTGAGTCAGTCTTAGACGGCGCCGGAAATCAATTTGATTTCTACAGAATTTAATTCTTGCTTAATGTGCACGGGAAAGCAGATTTAAATACAGTACTTGAAACTATCCCGGCTGAAATATCGTGTTTTCATGATTATGGCCAGGAGCTTGGTTTATTGTCTTGAAATTGGAAGAAAAAGTCGCCAAAAAACGGCTGGAAAAGTCGAAATTTCACAAGAATGGCAAGTTTGATTTCTTGACCGCTTGTCAATAAATCAAATTTTATGACCTGTAATCCACTTCAATCCAGTTGCAATCCTGCACTTTATCTCAAAACGTCTGCTTTTGTTTTGCTGTATGGAATCTTTTTATCTGAACTAAGTTGTATATCTGGCGGCATTTGGCGATACAATATGGAAAAAGCTATGCGAAATTTTGTTATTTTGGCTGGCAGTGGCCCTGTAAGCTAAGCCAAACGGTCTATCTGTGTCCAGAACCGTTGGCTAACAGTTAAACACAGTCAAATGACCCAATGTGTTTGTCATGTAGCTCAAACGCCATTGCGTTGAACAAGATTGAGCTATGGTACTGTCATACTGTCATTCTCTCTTGGGTGAACATCAGGCTCGTTTGTGGGGCTATAGCAAGCCAAACAGGCTTCTCTTGGGCTATCTGATGAAGGACTAAGCCCGAAATGTCGTTGATGAATTTACTTGACACTTTCACAAAAATGTTCAATTTGATTTTCCAATTTGTTTATTTCCATTTCAAATTCTTGTTTATAAGTGTAACGCATCCGTGGGAATCAATTTTTGAATTCATTTCTTTCTATTTTTTCTTTTTTTCTCTCTTGGGTTTTGTATATGAATGTTTTTATATGTGAAATACGCTATTAAACACCCCCACACACCTTTAAAGGAGATGAAACCAATGACTTTTCTTATAAACAAAATGTCTAGCTGTTAATAAAATTCGGATCTCTGCCATTTATTTAAATGATCACGGTCTAAGTATTTTTTACACCCTGTTATTTGTATTGTAGGATAGAGATCTCAATTTGAACCATGCAATCGGGTGCATGCATGAGTCAGGGCGTGCTCTCTACTCCCACCTCTCTAGCCTCGTGCCCGTCTCCCCGAAGCAGCTTTGCCAAATATACGCGCTTTGGAATAGTTTCGTGGCCAGGTCGTTTTTCAGAACATTACTAGGCTTCATAATGGCCCTATCTCAAAATTCCCAAACCAGTGGCTGAAAGCAACACAACCAGAATAACGGATACAAATTTTGCTGCCTGCAACTTCGAGTTGGGGCAGTACGCAGCTCTTACAAGGTCTTTCCTGATTTGCTGAGAAAACAATAAAACAAACAACACAACAATGTCCGACCCTAGCCCTGAAAACAATAGAGCTGCGTGATACCCAGGTCCAATGAAATTAGAGGTTGTTGAGAGCTGCGACGGTGGTATCTGTTCGGGTTGAATATTCCTTTGTAAGGATCCATTAGACTGAGAAATTTGGATGAATAAACGTAAAATAACTCAAGCTGGAATTTGTTCGAGTAGTTTGTTGAAGGTCAGACGATTGCGTCAACGTGCTAATCAGATCATAACTTGCAAGACTTGGAGTAAGTTGTCAATACGATTATATGGACCATAACGCACTTACATTACTTTGCACCGGGAAGTAATCAATTAAGTCTCCAAATTAAGAAAAATATTGGTATCTGTCTCTTAGTTATGTTTCTAACTACTTACGCTAGTTAGCTCGTTCTAACTTTCGACTCCCCAAAAGACCCAAATCTGATTTTGTAAAATGCTGAAAAAAAAAACAACATAAGAAGCTTTAGACTCGGACAGTTAGGGCCGCATACATCACGTATAAATTGGAGGGACATCCAACGAACCGTTTCGGCGGGAAGCTGTCCGGAAGGCCTTTGTCATCTTAAAGATTCTTAGTAAATAAGATTAAAAAGTAGAGTTTTACTTGTAGAGTTTGAAATTAAGAAAGCTTCTTTGGCCTTACGTATTGAGTCTCGGTTAGAGAAAATGTTTTCAATGGGGATTTAAAGTTGCATGTCATTAGCAGTGTGATTAGAAAATTTTTTCTCTAACCGAGACTCAATACTTAAGGCCAAAGAAGCTCTTTTAATTTCAAAAGGCAGAAAACTTGTACCTCATGGCCTCAACATTCGCGAAGAAACATACTAATTATTCATTTTGGTAGTAGTTTCCTTTCATTGTTTTCTGTATATTTTTCGTTATCAGCTAGTTTTATTTCTGTCTATCATTGTTATTTTTCTAGGCGGAGACCTACGTATTTCCGTTATTACGTATACATGTCAACTATATAAAAAAAGCCAAAGTAAATTTTACCTCATTGTACCTGAAGAAGGCTGGTTTGGTCAGCCGAAACATAGTACACCTTTAAAAAAATTTACCGGTCTTTGCTTCCATACTATAGTGTTGGGACGAAGTTTAATGTCAGGTGCAATGGGATTTTCGGAATGGTGAAAGCGGCCAGTAAATTCGGGGGATAGGATTTTCCCCGGGGGGATTTTCCCTAAAAAATTCTTCCGCTGAAGTATTTAGGTAAAAGAACCGAAGAGCTCGTATAATTTCTTTGCCGTAAAATCCCGCTTATAAGCCTCCCCCCCCCCCCCCCCCCCCTTATAAGCCCCCGCCCGGTTTTAGGCTCATCATCATCATTATCATCATCATCATCATCATCATCATCTTTATTTAAAAACACGGTAAATACACCAGGCATTAACAATTTAATATAAAACTACAACTTGATATGAAACTATGTATATAAATTAATCTTCTATAATTTTAAAAAAATAGCTAACTATTAATAGAAGAAAAATAAACTAAAATAAAGCCTGTTTTACATGAATGCCGTGTCGGAATTAATTAAGAATCGTCGGAAATTAGTCAGAGATGTTGCTTGCCTAGCAGCTGAGGATTGACTATTCCAGAAAATATTATTTTGTACCCACTTCTATACACCACAGTTCCTTAACAGTACTTCTTTACAAAAATCTAAAATTAACTAAAAAAAATGGTTCTTTATTACAATTTTTTTTGCGTGTCAGCCTCTAAAAAAACATTACAAAGTTGTGCAAACCCAAAACCAGTGCGACGCCATTCGAAGCGCGCTTTCCAAATTATTCCTGATGATTAGTGCCCCCCCCCCCCCCCCCCCCCCCCCCTTCCCCGAAAAATTATTACGATGGCTACAATCAACGCCAAACGAATTAAAACAAAGATTAGGGCGAGCAGTCAGTAAGGCCTATTTGAAAAACAAATAAATTAAATAGTAAAGACGTGTCACACCAGAAGCTGTTCACACCACAGACTCAAAAGTTAGAACAAATGGTACCATGCAAAAGTACTGCTGAGGAGGTTTCATTTGAATGGTCACACCATAGGATTTCATCAACAGACTCAAAAGTTAGAACAAATGGTACCATGCAAAAGTACTGCTGAAGAGGTTTCATTTGAATGGTCACACCATAGGATTTCATCAACAGACTCAAAAGTTAGAACAAATGGTACCATGCAAAAGTACTGCTGAAGAGGTTTCATTTAATAAATGGTCACACCATAGGATTTCATCAATAGACTCAAAAGTTAGAACAAATGGTACCATGCAAAAGTACTGCTGAAGAGGTTTCATTTAAATGGTCACACCATAGGATTTCATCAATAGACTCAAAAGTTAGAACAAATGGTACCATGCAAAAGTACTGCTGAAGAGGTTTCATTTGAATGGTCACACCATAGGATTTCATCAACAGACTCAAAAGTTAGAACAAATGGTACCATGCAAAAGTACTGCTGAAGAGGTTTCATTTGAATGGTCACACCATAGGATTTCATCAACAGACTCAAAAGTTAGAACAAATGGTACCATGCAAAAGTACTGCTGAAGGGTTTTTCATTTGAATGGTCACACCATAGGATTTCGTCGACAGACTCAAAAGTTAGAACTAGTGTATACAACATGCCTCCATAATTAACTCTGGGGGTGAAAGGGTTTATTAAACGCCCTAAAAATCCAAATCAAAGTCTGTGTATGTTTTTTTTTGCACATTTTCTTATTACCTATAAAACATTTAAGTAATTAATTTATTAGATTTGAATAAATAACTTTGTTAGCCAACTTAGATTTTCTTGTTATTTCTAGATTATAATTTTGAAGTTTACCTAGTTGGGTTGATGTCTGTAAGTTAAATTGAGGTACATGTCTCTGTAGATGTTTCGAACTTTGGAGATAAAAGCTAGGAAACTTGTATTTATGGTTCATAACTCCGATAATTACTCGGTTTACGGTATATGTACTTTGTAAATATCTGCAAGGGCCAACGGACAGTATAACGGCGCCGGATCCTAGTAGATGAAACCAGCAAAAGTTATAAAATACGAAAAAACTAATCGAGCAAGCCTGACTGTACAACTGGAATTATGTATATTCTGTCTTATATTTCGTCAGGCATGGCCTGACTTTTTCAGGAAATAAAACTGACCACAAGAAAAACGTCATAATTCAAATCGCCAAGAAACACAAATGAAAATAAGATTACAATGCAAAAACGTTACAAAGATATGTATATGTGTATACGGGGCTTGTAAGCGGCACTTTTCGGTATTTAATGATCATTTGTACTTCATCAAATTTGTTATGGTGACGTTACGTGCTCTTTGGATCGGTAAATTGGGATTTTGCTGTGAACGATCGTTACGGCTTCGCTCCCAGAGTCAATTATGGAGACATGTGGTGTAGTCCTTACTTTTGAGTCTGTCGACGAAATCCTTTGGTGTGACCATTCAAATGAAACCTCTTCGACAGGCTGTACCGTTTGAATGGTATATTTGTTTTTCAGTATTTTACAAAACGAAAGTTTTGATTTTTCTTGAATTTTACTTGGGGCACTCTTGGGAGTTAAAGGGTTAAGCCGCGTCAACGCCAATACAACCGACCACAAATATATATTCTCATCAGCAGCTTTATTTCAATGGCAACACTTCAAGATCAGGAGCCCATTGTCAAAGGTTACTAACCACATAAACCGACTCAGGATTTGAGTCATTCCGGGGGGGAGGAGGCCGAGGAAGGGAGTACGTCTCAAATGTTTTCAAAGACTAGGTTGGTTGACTGTAGGACTCAACACAATTTCCAGTTGAACAGAGACGGTCACTGCTTTAGAGGAGGCGACTGATTGAGCCGATAAACTACTGGTTTTGATAAGGCTGGGGAAGGAGTACTTCTTTAGTTTTCTAGTTGGAAGTGTGCCGAGGTCCGCCTCTTCTTCAGACCAAAAAATAAGATTTTATCTACATAATTTCAGACATAACCTTAAAAAGTCCATCTTCCCAAGCCATGATACCAAAGTTCTATTTCTCGTTTTTCACTAGAGGTAAAAATATATTCTATTTCTCCCTCGGTCAAAACCATCCCCATATGTAGACCTTATTGATGGTGGTTTTCCTCATCCCCCCCCCCCCCCCCCCGAAAATCCAATGCGGTTTCACGTTTCTAATTCGAGACTGAAAAGGCTGTTAATTGAATTATCCGGCTGACCACTGGCATTTTGTTGACTTCTGTTTGACTAGACGTGACCTGGGGTGCCTCAAAACGTAATTTTACGCAATGATCTCTCCCCACAGACTAACTTATGTTCCGTCTTGTTTTCGTCTGTATATCTATGTCACTTTTTATTCTTTTATTTTGCCCCTAGGATTTTGTCATGGCACTATTAATTTTGGGACACACACACAAACAAACCAAAAAAAAACATGGTAAGAACTATAACACCGTCGCCGAAAATGTCAAATGTAAACCGGTGTATGAGTTTGATCCAAGAGATTATCTCCTAAGAAATTAAAACAAGCGTAAAGTTATGATATTATTAATTGGCTATCCAATTCCCTGTCTGTCGTCGAAAGAAAAGCGACCTCACTCATCCATCATAAGATGCATGCCAAAAGCGGCCATATTAGTTATCTGTCACTACCAAGATAGACGAGAGCTGATAGATTTCCGATCGCTTCTAATGCAGTGATATGCTGATTGCTCGCGCAGAAGCGAGAACACAAGCCTTTGATGTGTCATTCACGGTGTCGGCGGTCTGCTAGTAATGAACTAAAATTGGATTTCAAAACACACTGCAACATCGGCTCATTATTTCTACAGCAGGAGCCCTCTTTTGAGATCAACATTGACGCACACAAGTAGCGCCACACCAGGAATCTTGCAAGCAATCGTTGAGGACGTCGATGATGCATCTCTCACTTCGGACAAGAATTGCGTTGGCTTGTCTTTTCATGAGCCTGCAAGCAATATCAAGCGATACAAGGTAGGTCCGTTCCTGTGTTTCTTTAATGGATTTTGTCGCTGATTTCGGATGTTCAGTTTTGTGAACGAGCAGTACTGGCTTGTCAGACTTTCAGGGTATGATATCTTCACCTCCGGTGTTCCCCTGGAAGTGGACCCGATACTCAACCTCAACACTGTGTGTAAGAACACTCCATCGCTGAATAAAGAGCAACTGGAACTTTGCAAAACACACGCTGATGTTGTGGCGAGCGCATTGCAAGGGGCACAGTTGGCTGTACACGAGTGTCAGGAACAGTTTAAATACCATCGATGGAACTGTTCCGCATTGGAAACCAAAAACAGAAATCCTTTGACAAGTGGCTTGTTAGCTAGAGGTTAGTGGGACGTTATCAGGCTGTAGCTCGTAGCGGTATATGCCCATGATAAAGTTACGTTCTATGTGTTTTCTGTGGAATGCATCGTTTTTACTGATATAGACCCTTTAAATGGTTCTTTGGGCAAGAGGTCGTGCAAACCTATATATATTAATTTTCATACCAAAGTAGCAACGGAACATCTGGGGAATACATGCTAAAGGGGGATGATCAGTAAAGGAAGTTCGAATGTCTTTGCGCGTGACCTTCATCTTATAACTAGAGTTTAATCGTTTCTTGCGCCTTTCTTGATAGTTTTCATAAGCTAGACTTGTTTGGTTCCGTTCGTGAGTGAGTGTAAGGGGCTTTGTCAAGAAACGGACACCACTACGGTGTTTAAAGAAATGAAAACAAGTCAGGACAGAAATAGCAAAGTACGTTTATTTATATAACATAACTTTCTTCATCATGAAAGGTCTCGATTAACCGCCCTCGTAAATGTAAACATGCAGTGCAAGACACCGAAAATGAGCCGGGAGACTAGAGGTTCAAGACAAATTTATTTTGTAAAATACTGCAAAACAAATTGTACCAAAGGAAAGTACTGCCAAAGAGGTTTCATTTGAATGGTCACACCATAGGATTTCGTCAACAGACTCAAAAGTAAGAACTGCAATCGTAAATGTCCTCGTAAATGTAAACATCCAGTACAAGAAACCGAAAATGAGCCGTGAGACTAAGATGATTACTCTCCTGAACATGATTGACAATCTCATCCGATTGAGTTCAGTACGTTCAGATCCTTGGCCGTTTCAATTAAATGTCCTCTCGAAGTTTTGAAATTCATCTTGAAGTGGAAATAGACAAACAGACCTTAATACTTAAAACAAGAGTCATAATCCTTTCATTAGAATTTATCCTTTGGATTCTTAACCCCTTCAATCCAGAAACTGCCAAATACCAAAATTCAAAAAAAATCCCAAATCTCATTTTGTCAAATATCGAAAAACAAATAGTACCATGCAAAAGCACTGCTGGGGAGAGGTTTCATCTGAATGGTTACACCATAGGATTTCTTCAACAAACTCAAAAGTTAGAACTACACTACATGTCTCCATAATTGACTCTGGGAGCGAAAGGGAGAGTGCCTAAATCAAAATTCCACAACAAATTCTATATTGTAAACTACAGAACTATTGTAAAGTACTGCTGAAGGACTTTCCTTTGAATGGGCACACCAGACACAAACGTTTGAGTCACCCTTCACAAGTGAAGATTTGGTCGAGGGCGTGAAAGCATTAAAAGACTGACTTGTTAGAAACAATTCATTCAGTAATTCTTACGCAAATGCAGACTTTTATTTTCTCAAACAATTGATGGCACACACCATAGGAAATAACTTACATATCTTGAATCTCGCTGCAGTCATCAGTCGAGCCCCTCTACAACGGCCACCTTCGACGGAACCTTGTGGCCATTGTTGGAAGGTGGCCGTTATGGGGAGGTTTCCAATAAGAGGATTTGCGTGAACGAGTAACAAGTCTTAACAAGAAAATATGGCTGTTGCAGAAAAGTGGCCGTTATGGGTGGATGGCCGTTCGTGCAGGTTCTACTGTGCTTTGCATTGAAAACAATGAAATTTAAACCCTCAGATTAACCCTAACACTCTTTACCACTTGTGGTAATCTTTAAAGTTTTAACGCTCTCTTGAATTATTTGCACAGGGTCTCAAGCGAGTCGAGCATCTCTGCCGGAAAACAAAGACACTGTTGCATTCAATTTTCATTTCCAAAGATAAATCAATCAAATATGTTAAGAATGGCCATTTTGACACTTTTTAAACAGGTGTTTTTTAAAAGCTTTGATTGCGTACTATCTCTCCTCAATCTTAGGCAAATTGTGTTTGCCCAGCCTCATACCGAAACCTTTTAATCTTAAGCCAAGCCAGATCTTTACCATCCACTGTATCCGGCTCTGGCTTTTCCTCTGATAGCAATCAAAATTTTCCTGTAATCTCACAAAGTGCGCGCCTTATTGCAAATTGCAGGATTTAGAGAGACCGCTTTCGTGCACGCCATTATTTCGGCGGGAATGACACAAGCTATTGCTACGTCATGCAGCATGGGGAAACTGACCACTTGTGGATGTGACGACACCATCACTGGCGAAGGAAGGGGATGGAGCTGGGGTGGATGCAGTGACAATGCGCTTTACGGTGCTGACTTTTCAGCGAAGTTTATGGATTCAAGAGAGAAAGGCACCGATATAAAATCTCTGATGAACCTGCATAACAATCAAGCAGGCCGAATGGTAGGTGTTTTTTAATATGTCAATCAGCAACGTTAAGATGTTTTAAGATGCATCAATCCGTTCAACAGTTCTTGGAGTAATAAAGAAAAGTTTTACCGCCAAACTTCCGCTAACTGATGTGACACAAGCGTCGCGACACTGGACAGCTAACTGTCATGATCGTATCGTGTACATTTTCACTGACACGAACATTCCAAGTAAGCACGGAATTCAACAAATTACTGTAGTTGTTAGATAAAAATTTAAACTGTCAAAGAAATGTTACAAAACGGAATTATTTTACAATTCACCATTTTTATTACTTTTCACAGCCCTTATCCGATTGTGTGAAGATTTCTAACCCACGCGTGCTTGTTAAAAATTAGATCTTTAGTTCACCTCGCGTGTGAACTATCAAAATTATCTGCTAACTTTGCAATTGGAGCAAATGGCAAATATGAACCGGCTTCATAATTCACTGATTGAAGCGGGTTTTCCTTTCTTTCAAAAGGAAACCGTTTAATAAACTCTAAACTTTGCAGACCTTCAACTTATTTCTTAATCTACATTTTGGTGACTGTAAGCAAGTACCCACGACCCTTGAAATTTTATTCGATAGAAATTTCTCGAGCTCCGTATGCTCCCAAGGAGCTTATTTCCTGATCGGAAACTCTCTACATTGTTTTGAAATGCTTCCTTCCGTGCTGTACCACATGTATTTGTACTTACTCTTGCAATTTCACTTGCTCAAGTGACAGTACATGCAAGTAGAATACTCCAGCTTAGTTAACCTCACTCACACCCCAATGTCTGCAACTTTTGAGTCTGTATATGAAAAGTGTATCCTAATCAGAAACCTTCAGCTCACAGTCACACCTCACCTCATTGTGTGCAAGTTGGTTATAACTTTAGAGTCTAAAGATTAAATTGTAAAGTTTATCCAGCTTCAAGAAAGTAATGTAGAGGGCAATTCGCTACGATACTAATTAGAAAACGTCAGCTTAATTAATCACAGTCACACCTCAATGTGTGTAATTTCGTTATATAACTTATGAGTTGTATAGAGAGGCGCTTTCCCATGGTACTCTTTCTTGTGGATGAAATCCTTAAGTGGGTACGTCTCTGAGGTGCTGTTCATTATGCTGTTCAATCAGCTTCTAACTTTATAGCCTGCAAAAAGCTTCTTTTTCAATTTATTGTAGTGAATTGAAAGAGTTAATTAGCTAATTTAATAGAAAAGGCATGAATCAGTTGGAGATTTCCCTGCTGACCTAATTGGTCTTTAAACACGTCTGAGTAGTCGTGCTGAACAGCGCTGGAATTCAGCAGATGTTATGTTCATTTATAAAGATCAAGAGGTCATCTTATAAAGCACCAGCCGCAATTCAAGGTAATTAGAGCCAGATATTTTAGATAACGTGCGTTATTCAGGAGGAGTATACAGACGTTATCGGTTTAACAGAGAAAATAGCGATCAGCTATCTGCGAAACAAACTTTCCGCGCGTTATTGGGCGTAAAATAAGACGACTCCCTAAAATTGTTAAGTGGAAAGTGTTACGGAAACATTATTACAAATGAACATCGTTTCTTTGTCAATTTTATTCCAATCAGTTGAGTAAATGTTGAGTAGGGTTATCGGTTAAGTGGCAAAGAAAACGGAACATTTGCAAATCTAATTAGCACAACTCGTAGCCTTCGCATGAGGAATAATTTATCTCTCCAGTGGCCTAGCCATTCAGAAACAAACACACATGTCGAGTCCGAGTAATTTCAAACGATTTCTGCACGAACGGCGACTTACATTAACATAGGAATGAAATATTACATTTGACACATGAAATAAACTGGTTTATGTCTATTTTTCCAGATGTGTCTGCAAAGACTTTGCAGTTAAAGGTACCTTCAAAATCGTGGATCTCGGAAAATTTTGGTCCGGTCTCGAAACCTCGGCAGTTTTTGTTTTAAGTCTCAAAGTCTCGTTTGGCTGGTGCTTTTTCTGTCTCGGAGTCTCGGATTTTTTTCATCAAGATCTCAGAGTCTCGGAAACTTTTGTCAAGCATTCTCATTCTTCATCCTTGTTTGTTGTTTCATAGGTGAATCGGATATTTTTGGCACTAAGTCTCGGGCTCGGTTTTTTCCCGTATTGGGTCTCGGGCTCGTATTTTATAACGTAGCTGCGGTCGCGGTCTCGGATTTTGAAACAAGGGTCTCGGCGAGTTTCGGATTTACCATTCGCCACCCCTAGTTAAAGAGACACTGCCCGCCGGGGGGGGGGGGGGGGGGGGGGAGTACTCAACAAAGTTTTGTACAGAGTGATGCTCCCCCCCAAGGTCCAATCATATACCGATTTTGACAGAAAAAGGTACCCCTTTCATATGCCTTTCAATGAAATGGTACCCCATTAACTTTCATATAGCCTTTACGTGCATCTGTTTGATATATTTTGAAAGGCGCTTTTTATAATACTTAAATGGCAGATTTCCCTACCCTTTTCAGTATACTTCAACTTGTGTTTTCCCTACCCTTTTCTATTCTTCGTGAAATCCCTACCCTTTCATATACTTCAACCCGTGAAATCCCAACCCTTTCATATACCTCCAGCTTTAAAAAGGTACCCCTTTCGGGCGGAGCATCCCCGTACAGCCCATTATAGGGAGTACCCCCCCCCCCCCCCCCCGGGGACTGCCCGCCGAAATAACAAAATTCCGCTTAGCTTATTTCCATGCTATATCGCCAAATCCCACCAAATATACAACTTAGTTGGATAAAATGATTCTATAGAGCACAACAGAAGCAGTGGTTTGGCGATCAAGTGCGGGATTACAAGGATGGAAGTGGATTACAGTTCATCAATTTTGGATTTCTTGACAGGCGGTCAAGAAATCAAAGTTTCCATTCTGGTGAAATTTTGAGTTGTTTTAGTCGGTATTTTGTCTTTTTAGTTCATAGTTTTTGTGTTCATCACTTTTGGCGATTTCTTACTTCCTCCTATTTTAAGATAATAAAGCAAGCTTAAAGCGGGGTTTTACCTGAATCCCAAATTTCATTTCGTAGAATATTGAAAAACAAATGGTGCCATTCAAAAGCAAGGCCGAAGAGATTTAATTTGAATGGTCACATCATAGGATTTTGTCCACAGACTCAAAAGTTAGAACAAATGGCACCATGCAAAAGTACTGCTGAAGAGGTTTCATTTGAATGGTCACACCATAGGATTTCATCCACAGACTCAAAAGTTAAAACAAATGGTACCATGCAAAAGTACTGCTGAAGAGGTTTCATTTGAATGGTCACACCATAGGATTTCATCAACAGACTCAAAAGTTAGAACAAATGGTACCATACAAACGTACTGCTGGAGAGGTTTCATTTGAATGGTCACATCATAGGATTTCGTCTACAGACTCAAAAGTTAGAACAAATGGCACCATGCAAAAGTACAGCTGAAGAGGTTTCATTTGAATGGTCACACCATAGGATTTCGTCTGCAGACTTAAAAGTTAGAACAAATGGTACCATGCAAAAGTACTGCTGGAGAGGTTTCATTTGAATGGTCACATCATAGGATTTCGTCCACAGACCCAAAAGTTAGAACAAATGGTGCCATGCAAAAGTACAGCTGAAGAGGTTTCATTTGAATGGTCACACCATAGGATTTCGTCTACAGACTTAAAAGTTAGAACAAATGGTACCATGCAAAAGTACTGCTGAAGAGGTTTAATTTGAATGGTCACACTATAGGATTTCGTTGACAGACTCAAAAGTTAGTGAACTCCACAACATGTCTCCTTAAGGAGGGGTTTTACCAGAATTTTAATGAAATTTTAAGAGGTTAAGGGATAGAAAAAAGAAAATGATTTTTGAAACACCAACAGACAGTTGATACCCACACAAAAGCACCCGTGGTTGCTAGTGGACTAACTTGGTGTCCGTCTATTAATTATTAACTACAAATTCTAATTTTAAAACTTCACTAAATCTTCAATATTTCTTTTTTCCCTAAATTTTACAAATCCTTTGAGAAAAACAATTTCCTCCCAAAAACACCCAAAAATTTACAAAACATCCCACAACATAGATTTATGAGATGAATGAAGGGTTTTTGGATTGCTTGAAACGTGAACGAGATATTTCCATTAAAGTCATGTTAAGTGGCGGAAAAATTGCATTCAAGTAAAATCCCGCCTTAAGCAAACTCCTGGCCAAAATCACGAAAATACGATGTTTCGATATTTCAGCCAAGAAACTGTTCCTTTTACAATTGTTGTAGCCAAGCTAAGAATAAAATATTGTTTACTATCTTTACTTGCTGTTTTCAACTATTTCCAGTGTTTGTTGAGGTCAAATTTTCTTTATCAAATTGCTCAGAATATTTTAGCCTGTTTCGTTAGGTACAAAACTGGTCTTAAAATTGGGTTGAATCTTAATTTTTTTTTCTTTTTTTTATTAATAACACCTTTATTGACAAAAAAAAAAAAAATTTACATTTCAAGTTACATTAAGTTACATTAAGCTGCTGTATTAAAGAAAAAGAGTACATGCAGGGTTGAATCTTAACATAAAACAAGAATTTTAAAGACATATGCAAGATGGATCGATTTCCTGTGCACAGTTAAACTACAGGCTAAACACTTGACATTTGAAACAGGTTCTTATTGGACAAGTCAGGATTTTTCGTGTTACTTAAAAAAACCAAACTATATATTTATATCAGTGGAAACCCCAAAATAATGGTTTAATAGACCAATTCCGATATATTAAAATTCATACTTGGCTCCGAGGCTTAGGGGAATAAAACAAAAGAAATCACATCGAGGTTCAGGTATGAATAATTTATTTCTTTTGTTTTATTCCCCTAAGCCTAGGAGCCAAGTATGAATTTTAATATATCGGAATTGGTCTATTGTGTTTAAAATTATTCTACTTGTGCTCCAGGCCGGTAGAAAGGGTAAAATAACTGGGGCCCGAGCAAATTGGCCAAGCAAAGCTACCCCCCGTAAAAAATAGACATTAGTGGGCTTTCGCAACGACGACGGCGACGGCAACGAGAACGTCAAAATTATTAAAAAGCGAATGATATGTTTAGTAAGCAAAACAACAACTCTGCATTAACGGTTGTGAAAAAGGCACTTTAAGCGTCAGAAGTCAGGACTGATTGTTGCACTTAATTTGTTTTAATTACATATATTTTGGCACTTTAATTGTTTTTTTTTTTAACTTCCAAAAATTCGAGGGGGGGGGGGGGGGGGGGGGCGAACCCCCCTGCCTCTCCCCCTGCTACAGTCCTGTGCCTGTGAGTATAAATAAGTGTATTGGGCTGCAGATAGCCTGGATAGAAATGGATTGCAGCTCACATGTGCCTTGGTAACTTCGCTTATACTCTGATATGTAGTTAATTCTCTCTTTAAAAAAAATTCACTTGTTATCTTCCTCTTGCTAGTATTCTAAAAGCGTTTCGTGTATGACAAACAAAGGTACTTATTTGGGCAGTTTTCACCCCAAAATGTCAAAATCCTCATGACAAAGCACCTTCAAGTGACAGAAAAGTGGCTCAGAAAATGCCCGGGGGAAGGGGGTACTCCCTATAATGGGATATACGGGGATGCTCCGCCCGAAAGAGGTACCTTTTTGAGGCTGGAGGTATATGAAAGGGTAGGGATTTCACGAGTTGAAGTATATGAAAGGGTAGGGATTTCACGAAGCATAGGAAAGGGTACAAATAAACTTGACTTGACTTAGGGAAAACACGAGTTGTAGTATAAAAATGACTAGGGGAAACTGCCATTTAAGTATTATAAAAAGGGCGTTTCAAAATATGTCAAACAGACGCAAGTAAAGGCTATGCTATATGAAAGGGGTACCATTTTCAATGAAAGGTATACATGTATGGAAGGGGTACCTCTTCTTTCAAAAACAGTATATGAAAGGGTAAGGGTTTGGACCTTGGGGCGGAGCATGCCCGTACAAAACTTTGTTGAGTACCCCTCCTCCCCCCGGGAGAAAATGTGCTTGCGTGTTTCACAACTACATAATAACGCTTATCCATTGTGTAATATATGTATGGTTCCAATTTATTCCGGGGGGGGGGGGGGGGGGGGGGTACTCAACAAAGTTTTGTACGGGGATGCTACGCCCCGAGGTCCAAACTCTTACCCTTTCATATACCGTTTTTGACAGAAAAGGTACCCCTTTCATATACCTTTCATTGAAAATGGTACCCCTTTCATATACCTTTCGTTGAAAATGGTACCCCTTTCATATAGCCTTTGCGTGCGTCCGTTTGATATATTTTCAAAGGCCCTTTTTATAATACTTAAATTGCAGTTTTCCCTACCTTTTTTATGCTTCAACTCGTGTTTTTGCTGCCATTTCCTATTCTTCGTGAAATCCGTACCCTTTCACATACTTCAACTCGTGAAATCCCGACCCTTTCATATACCTCCAACCTCAAAAAGGTACCCCTTTCGGGCGGAGCATCCCCGTATAGCCCATTATAGGGAGTACCCCCCCCCCCCCCCCCCCCCCCCCGGGAATTCATTGTACATTCAGAAATAAAACACGATGTAGTTCCAGTGCCAGCAATCAAAGGAACTTATAGAACAGGATCTGTTTCTTAAGAATACTAAACGCATAATACTTTATGAAATAGAAGCGAGGGACCGCAAGCATATTAAATTACTCTATTTGAGTACTTTAGTTCTTAACCCTTTAACTCCCAAGAGTGCCAAAACGAAAAATTCAAGAAAAATCTCAAATTTCATTTTATTGTAAAATATTGAAAAAACAAATGGTGCCATGCAAAAGTACTGCTGAAAAGGTTTCATTTGAATGGTCACACCGTAGGATATCGTTGACAGAATCAAAAGTTAGAACAAATGGCACCATGCAAAGTACTACTGAAGAGGTTTTATTTGAATGGTCACACCATTGGATTTCGTTGACAGACTCAAAAGTTAGAACAAATGGTACCATGCAAAGTACTACTGAAGAGGTTTCATTTGAATGGTAACACTATTGGATTTCGTTGACAGACTCAAAAGTTAGAACAAATGGTACCATGCAAAGTACTGCTGAAGAGGTTTCATTTGAATGGTCACACAATAGGAATTTTTGTCGACAGACTCAAAAGTTAGAACAAATGGTACTATGCAAAAGTACTGCTGAAGAGGTTTCACTTGAATGGTCACACCGTAGGATTTCGTCAACAGACTCAAAAGTTAGAACAAATGGTACCATGCAAAAGTACTGCTGAAAAGGTTTCATTTGAATGGTCACACCATAGGATTTTGTCCACAGACTCAAAAGTTAGAACAAATGGTGCCATGCAAAAGTACTGCTGAAGAGGTTTCATTTGAATGGTCACACCGTAGGATATCGTTGACAGACTCAAAAGTTACTGAACTCCACTATATGTCTCCATAATTGACTCTGGGAGTGAAAGGGTTAAAAATAGATCCTTTAGGCTCACTTTTTTTTATTTTTTATATGTGTGGGTCAAAGTGGTATTAGGCCAAATGGTATTAGCTTTCACATAGTCTCATTAAAATGACCGGAAAAACAGTACAAACGCCATTCCAAGCGTTTACCGACTTTACCTAAACATTCATCGTTGAGTGCCTATGGAATGTTCGAGAGTAGAGTAGTCAAGATTGAAGCAAAATTGAATGATTCGATGACTTGATTAATACAGCTCTATCCGTAATTTAGGTGTGATTATGATAATGCTCCAAAATCCGACTTGTAGTTTAAATTGCGCAGCTAAGACTCCTCCATTAAATGGGTATTTTCTTTTAAGTTTGTCGTTTGTCAATTATCATCTGCTGGTGAGTTATACCCTCATAAAAATAAATAAGTTTCATCGAAATTTTTGGATAACGAATAACGTCAAATTGAGAGTACTAAACATTCAGTTAATCGAATGGATTAAGTTAATGAAAGATTCATTGCCTAAAAAGTCTAAAGAACATTCTCTGTTTTGCCAAACGAGCAAAAAAACAAACAAACTAAAAACAGTGTCTAACCAATGTTTACTAAGTACAAGCATTTAATCCGGGCAGGAATGTATTAAATAAAAAAGATAACTTCCTACCACAATAATCCTGTTGTTAATCAGGAAAAAAATAAAGATGAAGATCTTTCCCTTCTCTTAACCGCATATCGATATTTCCGGACAAATTGAACAAGTGTGCATTTTGATTGATTTATTGTTTTTTTTTTAGCTTGCGCAGCGCTCGTTTCATTTCAGATGGCACAGGGTAGATGTTTGTTAAACATAATGAAGAAATGGGCGTTGACACGTTTAAAAACAGTTGAGGTCATAATGCCACAATTGAAAGGTTTTAATTTATTCAGAGGAAGGTTCTTATGGTATAAAGTTAAACATGTTGATGTCATGGTCACGGGCTCCATCATGCAGATACAACCGCGTTACCGCCAGGTTATTCATTCTTTGGACCAGTCTTTTGTATATACCTTTGTTAATAATATAATAAATAGTTCCTGGAAACTTGTAATCTCTTTAAAAGTCTAACTATTTTATTTCCAATACACATGAACTTATTTCTTTTAAAAAATGAAACGGGGCAATCTGGCAAGCCTCCGTGCATTCATTTAACCGTGTCCCTTTAGAGCAGTTCACACATATCTACTGTTTACAATCAAAAGGTTACTTCGCGTTTAAATACATTGTTCTAGAAACGCTTCATGTTCGTCATTTAGTTCGTCATTTAACGTTAAAGAATTTATTTCTTTCGTCACCCAAGATAAATTTTATCATATTCGTTATTAGATAATGCATGGTCAGATAAACAAATACTTGAAATTTCCTAAAATCCAAAGGATTAAGAAATGTTTTTAAGATAGCGCAGATGCTTCACCTCAGGACTTCCTCCTCACCATCCCTTAACTCCTGCAAGAGTGCCAAAAATCAAAATTCAAGAAAAACAAATGTTACCATGCAAAAGTACGACCGAAGAGGTTTTATTTGAATGGTCACACCATAGGATTTCATCAACAGACTCAAAAGTGGATCTGGGGAGGATGCAAGCAGAAAAATGCGAGCTGCGAGCTGACAAGTAAATTGATCCGAAAATAAAGTTTTTAAGACGGGGAAGGGTGAAAGGGGAGGGAAGGCGTAATTCCTCCTAGATCGAGATAATAATGAAAATATTAAAAATAGGTATAAATAAAAAAAATATTCCTAGACCTCTTGCTTGCCGTTGTGTTATTGACATATCTTTTTTGCATTCACCGTATCAGTATCTCTGTGAAGTATAACGCATTAACAACCATTATATTTGACTTATAATTATTTCCATATCGATACAATTTTGTTGTGTGATAGCACAACGAGCTAAGAAGACAGAAGGGGTGCATATATGATGCTCTCTTTCCAAGATGTTCCGCAGAATGATCAATTGCGCAATTTTTTACCGCGAACGCGAGGGCCCCTTTTGCCGAATTATTACGTGTACGTTAGCCTCCTGCGCAGATGTCAGACGTCCTAATAAAACGACCTTGTTTTCATTAAAATTGAATTAAAATTCATTTAAATTGTATTAACTAATTGCGATTTTGAGACGGCAATACGACTTTATATTAACGTCTTAAAAGCAGGCAAAAGTATCTAAGAATCGTGACACAAAGTTATACATGTATTCGCGGGGAATGGAATGGCTCTCTCGATTCGCATTGGCTAGCTCATCGTGAATATTTCTTAAATATTTCATAAATATTTTTCTAATTTTTTTAATTTTTTTTTCGCAGCTCGCAGCTCGCAGAGGTCAGCTCGCAGATCCCCCGCACCGCTCAAAAGTTAGAACAAATGGTACCATGCAAAAGTACGACCAAAGAGGTTTTATTTGAATGGTCACACTATAGCGGGATTTCGTAATTTCCATGATTGACTCTGGGAGTAAAAGGGCGTTAAAATAAAATTGTTTCATAATTTTATGAGAACAAATATATCGCAACAAGTAGAATAGGATAACATTTTTTTTATTTTTGTGTCTATTTTTTATCCCATGCCACGCTTAGAAGAATATAAAAAGACTTTAACATGCAAGGCTGAATTTGTTCGGTTTCTCTTTAATATTGCCCAATATTTCGGTTAGACAAAACCAACCTTTATCAGGGGCTAAGAAAGCTAAGTGAAGATGGAACCGTTTGTAACTTCACTTAGCTTTCTTAGCCTCTGATGAAGGTTAGTTTTGTCTAACGAAATATTGGGCAATATTAAATGAAACCGAACAAATTCAGCTGTCTGATCAGCCTTGCATATTAATTTTTTTTATTTAGTTCATTGCTGATCCTGATCTGCACAAAGATCCAGCTACATTTTGCTACTGTTTGTCCAGTGGTCCTTGCATTGTTACAGAAGTCATTAGAAGAATATAACTACCGTTGTATATCACAGGTCATATTACGGTAATTTGTATCAGCTACCAATTTTCGATCAGTTCGGATGCCTTAGCTGAAATTTTAACAGGCCGAAACTATGAACAAAATCATTTTCTCCCAAAAAGGTAGCTCAAGTATGATTTTCAAGAATTTTTTAAGGGAGCTATTTATCTCCCGATAATTTTAGTAGCATTTTTCATCCTCTTGAAAACGTCAGGTGTAGTTTTGATTGGATCCGAAAACGACAGGTTACATTTCCGGTTTGAGAACCTTAACTTTTCATCTAATCGTAATCCGAAAATCTGAGGGCGGTATGGGCATCCCAAGCATCAATTTGAAGAAACAATTCATTGCTTGCCACTGGGTATGTTACATAAAGATAGACTGGTTGACTGATCTTAAAATGCATTTGAGCTTCGGCAATCTTAACAAAACCTTCAGCAAACTATCGGAAACGTTAGAACTATCTTGGGAAAAATTGTTTCTCGATGTTTCCAAAACATGTTATCCTTCTGGTTTGATAGCTCAGTGGATAGAGCATTGCACCGGTATAGTATCGCAAGGTCATGGGTTTTTTTTCAGGTTGCTTTTTCAACTGCTTAAGTTGATAGCACACTTCGAGGATCACAAATTTCACTCATGTTTCATCCGCAGTTCACATACATAGAAGTAAGCATGCATTTATTCACGTACATTTAAGGGATAGGATTACACTCCTTACTACCTCTTACTTCTTTTGACAGGCTAGCCAAAAGAACTAAGCCCTATATTTGTAAATAACTTCTGTTTTCGAAGTGAGCCCTCTCGATGAGCTTTGTAACTCTTAGGGCAAACTTAGCGAATAAATATGTTGAAATAAAAAAGGGAATACGTTTTCTAAATTATTGGCGTTTTTGGCATGATCGTGTGTAAAAACTAAAAAATATTGTCTGACAAACATTGTACACACGTACATACGTTGTACAAACATTGTACAGATATGTATTGTACAAACATTGTACAGATATTGTACAAACATTATTCAAACATTGTATCGATATTGTACAAACATTGTACAGGCATTGTACAAACATTGTACAAACATTGTACAAACATTGTACAGACATTGTACAGATATTGTACAAACATTGTGCAGACATTGTATAAACATTGTACCCATATTGAACAAACATTGTAATATATATAGATAGGCTGAGCCTATAACAGCGTAGCACTTTGAACAAGCTTATAAACTAAGGTGAAACTTAACTAAGGTGAAAGGTCGGAAACACAAGAATTATTAAAGATTGACGACCGGGCTATTTTTCAATTTTAGCAATTCTCAAAAACAGTAAGGTTATTACCCGACCGTCTGCAGAGTACATTTAGACCGTACAAAAGTTCACAAAACAACTTTTTCTCTGTCTAGAATAACTATTACGACTATTTTCCGAATAAAATACAGTTGTTGCTTGTCAAAAAATGCCCGAGAAACTGATTTGGAAATCAAAAATACACAAACATATTTGCATAAGGCGACGCGAGTATAAAATCTAAGTCTTGTTTTGTTTACATAAAATCGCTTTTCAATCTATGTAATGAATGAACAAACACTTAAAAATGGACAACACAATCTTCTTTCGAAAAATTTTATTGAAATCTCCATTAGTTTATGTTTAAAAGGAAAACGCGTACATTTATAGTGCATCGAGGCAGAGCCGTGTCTTCGATGAAATTCAGGAAATTAATACAACCGAATTAAGCTACACGTTTATAAACAATTCTCCAAAACTAACGAGAACACAAATAAAAAGCCAATCACAGATTGATATCAAGATAAATTCCCATGGAAACATGTAATTTGTTTTACCTTTAGGTCCCTCGCTTGCTTGAAAATTCTTTAAATCTCCGCGTTGGTTCTGAAATCCGTAATAAAAACAAACATCTCCCGCATTGATATAAACGTATGAAGGTCCTCGAAGCAAGATTTTATCCCTTAAAGCTCTTCTTTTTCCACTAAAGCGGCTTCTGAGTATCCCTTATTTAGTATCCCAGTCTTGAGTAGCAAACCGCGAAAAAATAACGACTTTACTGCTCCACTAAACCCCGCGAAAGATCCAACTTTTAAAGTGTTTACCGAGCTGACGGCTGTGTAGCCGCGCGTGTGGCGTCATACGCGCATGTTTTGCGACGTCATACGCGCCCGCGAATTAGCCCTGGCCAACGGACACACATGTCACGGAGGCGCGCCCGCGAAACATTCCGCTAGCCATGACCATGAAAAATGACGGGCACAGGTTCTATGAGTATGGGGCTGCGCAGCCGGGCCTTCGGCCCGGCGAGTGCTCCGCTAAAAACATTGTACAAACATAATACAAACATAATACAGATACAAACATAATACAAACATTGTACACACATCACACAAACGTTGTACAAACATTGTACATACAATGTAACATTGTACAAACATTGTACATACATTATACAAACATTGTACATAAAATAAACAAACATTGTACATACATTATGCAAACATTGTACATACATCATATAAACATTATACAAACATACAAACATTGTACAAACCAGAAAGTTGGGCGGGGGAGAGGGGGCGGGGCGGGGGGGGGGGGGGGGGGGGGGGGGGGTGGCTATGGGTATGTAACGCGGGATAGGGTATGATTTTTGAGGTGCTCAAAAGGGTATAGGGTATCCTTTTTCGTATTGTGGTTAGGATTCCTTTAAATTGTATTAGCTAAATAACGGTACCTAAACGCTCAGCTAAACGAAAAAGATACGGTTATGATGGCGTGTTAATGAAACTAGGCTCAGTACAGTATTATAATGCTAAACTTTCCATGTACAGGAAAAAAATAAAAACGGCCTGTTCACACAATTCTGAGTTATAGTTTTCCCCCTGAATTTGTCTGTCTTTTTCTGCTGTTTTGTAGGCTGTGCTTGATCTCATGAAGACCAAGTGTAAGTGCATGGGAGTATCCGGTTCTTGCAGCCTGAAAACATGTTGGAAGACTGTTCCTGAATTTGGCGAGGTGGGAACAACTCTCAAGGAAAGATATGACTTTGCCACAGCAATTCGCGTAAGCAACAGAAACCGTGGAAAAATACGACCCTTCCAGCGAAAGACAAAGGCAATCCACCGTGATGAGTTTGAGAGGGATCTGGTATTCTTTGAATCCTCTCCTAACTACTGTAATGTAGATAACTCTCTGAGCATTCCAGGAACTAAAGGAAGAATGTGCAAAGTGGATTCATTGGGAAGCGATAACTGCAACACTCTTTGCTGTGATCGGGGCTACGATACGGTGCACATGACCATTAAGTTTAGATGTCGCTGCCATTTTAACTGGTGTTGTTACGTTTTGTGCGATGAGTGTGTCGAGAACGCCTGGGTGACGATGTGTAAATAGTCCGTTGGACAACGGCAGCATGGTTCCAGACTCGACCAAGACCGAACACTGCAGCTAACTGGCTTTGTGACAAAGGTTACTGAAATATTTTGAGAAGTCTCAAAAGTCTCTGTCAGTTGGGAATCGTTTTACTGGTCCAGGATATAACGTTATTCTACTGAATGTTGATGTATTCATGGCCTGGGGGTTTTTCTTAATTTTTTTTGTGGGGGTGTGCGGTCCACTCTGTGAAACCCCTACCCATATTCAGACCTAAATATGCGATCCCCCCCCACCCCCCCCCCCCCCCCCCCCACCCCCCCCCCCCCACCCCCCCCCCCCCCCCCCAAAAAAAAAGAAAAGAAAAGAAAGAAAAGCGTTTTGGTCTAGAATAGGGTATCATTTGCCGGGAAACTGACCAGTGGTATGCAGATAGTTTCTGGAAGACAGCGCGTCTGGAATAGGGTTGCAAAATGCCTGGTCTGGTGTAGTGTAAGGGTTTCCGAGTCTCCACGGCACACAACCACCCAGAAAAGTACAGAGAACGCCCCTCCCCCCCACCCCTCATCCTACCTGGGAATTTTTTAAACCCGTTTTCAGACCTAACCATAAAATGTTCCCCATTTCTCAAGCCAAACTAGCAAATGTTTTTACCCGTTTTCAGACTAAAAGGCATAAAGCATAACCATTTTCAGATCAAACGGCTCAAAAACCATACTATTTGGGGTCGCAAACCCCTATATAGCTTATATAAGAGCGTATACCCCCCGATTCACGGGAGTTTATAAGGATCATCTTGAGTGGAACAGTATATTCGAGTATTACATCACGACGTCAGGCAAACCAGTTTTTTTCTTTGGAGCCCCATAGATTTTTTTTCCTGAAAAAGCCACGCTTTCTTGACCTTGGAGCTCTGAAGCCCCGCTTTTTTGGGCCGGAGCCCTGGAGCGCTAAAACCCCTTGGGTTCCTGAAAACTCTTAGGTTTGATGAGAGAGAAAATTAACTGTTAAAACCTCTAAAGACTAGTTTACACAGGCGATTTTTTTCGCGAGCGCGAGCACAACAAAACGTGCATTAAAAAGTGCGACAATAATTGCACAAAAAAATTGCATGTGTAAACTGACCTTAAGGAATCACCGACTTAGAAAAGGCAAAAATCCCTCATTTCCAAGAATGATTATTCAACAAATTTCATGATATTTAGGAAAAAATAATCTGCGTTTCTGTAGTGTAAATTATTACCACGTTCTTCTGTTTTTAAAGAAAAGAGTAGACATTTATAATTCACAATGTATTAAACGAGGTCTTTGTATTTATCTTAGTTTATTTGATGTTACATCGTTGTTGATATTTCATCGTTGTAATAGGATGAACCAAGTTACTGGTGAAAGTATACATAACCATGCAATTATCCTGGAAGTATATACTGCTAAATATTAACTTTTGTTTACTGTCTTTGTATAAATAATTCAAAAGGAGACTTAAACACCCAACTGTAACATTCTCCTATTAAAATAGAAAAATTACTGGGCCATAACAATAAAGTCCATAGAGTAACAAACAAACGTCTTTAAAGCTGTAATAATATTGATTTAACCCTTTCACTCCCAGAGTCAATTATGGACATGTATGGAGACATGTAGTGTAGTTCTAACTTTTGAGTCTGTGGACGAAATCCTATGGTGTGACCATTCAAATGAAACCTCTTCAACAGTACTTTTGCATGGTACCATTTGTTTTTCAATATTTTACAAACCGAATTTTGGGATTTTTCTTGAATTTTGATGTTTGGCACTCTTAGCTTGGGAGTGAAAGGGTTAATGACCAACACTCTGAAGGGACCACGGAGTTACATATTAGTGGTTACAAAACGATACAACGGTTAGAAACAACAAACCGACAAACAAACATGGAAATTGTTGAATTCAAGCAAGAGAGTTCGACGGTATTTATGCTGTTGAATCTGTCGACTACGCCATGCTTGACGCGTAAGACCACGTGGTCTCCTGTTCGTTCCCAGTCTCTTAGTGGATAACATCACAGGAATGACGGGCAAGTTGAAGTAGATTGATAAATCCATAATCTAATTTGGCCTGAACAAAATGAGGTTAATATCAATTTGATGAGAAAATGGATTACAATGCACATAGTTTTATCCTCTGTGTCTGGGCAAATACAGTTCCTGTTACTTTTTAAGTCTAAAGCTCATAAAGGATCAGAGGTTAGACAGGAATTTCACAAAGCAATGCAATGATATAACCTATAGGGGTCCCTCTAACAAGCTCAAGTCGCTTTCTAATTAACTATCGCCTGTTTCGAGTGCTTGCTTCCTAGCCGACGCAATAAGTTGTATAAAGAGTGGACGGTTGTAATAAAAGAGAGAAAAAAAAAACCAGGGCAGTAGAAAAATAATATCTAGCCATTTCTCAAAAGTAACTTACTTTGGAAACAAACTATGTTTTGCTATTTGGCAATGGACATCATCTCGTTGCTTGCTGTTCGGCTATGACCCAGGGGGGGGGGGGGGGGGGGGGTACTCCCATATATACGCTATATAGGTATGTGCCGCCCGATAGGGTAGGGTTTTTGAGGTGCTCAGTCCTTAAATAGGGTATTCTTTTTGGTATTGTGATCCTTGGATATTCCTTAGATAGGGTCACTAAATTGCAGTATCCACCCCAACGCGCCAAACGAAAAATATATCGTCTGTTAAAACTGTACTACACGCCTGAATTGGGTCTTATAAAGGGTATGAAATCTCGATTTTCTACCCTTAAATAGGGTCAGGGTTTGAGAACCTTGGCGGCACACACCTATTCTAAATTGTCGGGAGTACCCCTCCCCCCCGGGGGGGGGGGGGGGGGGCTATGACGTTATTTTGCAAATATATTTTAAACTTCTGCGTCTTCGTGAATATGGCTTCTGTTACTTATAAGTCTAAAGCTTGTAGATGATCAGGGATTAGACAATTACACATAGTAATATACAATGCTAACAAGTGATGCTATAAGCTATAGGAGTCCCTGTAACAAGCTCAAGTCGCTTTCTAATTACGGTGCTTCGAGAGCTTACTTCCTAATAAGTAGTAGTATGAAGAGTAGGCAGTTTTAATATAGAAGAGCCAAAAAAACAGGGCAGGAGGAAATTGATGTCTAGCCATATGTCAACAGTAACTTACTTTGGACATCATCTTGTTGTCTGCTTGCTATTCGGATGACGTTATTTCGCAAATACATAAATACAGATTACCGTTACAATAGGGTTTTGTTTCAATCCAACGTCATCTTCACTGCATATTTTCTTTGTTATATCTGGAAACATCAAATTCAATGTAGCTTGAAGTTGAACTGTATTTCGGCTACGTTATAAGGAATGCTTATACTATACTGTTACCGATGCCGAAGCGAACTGAACCCCCGGGGGAGACTCCCATACAAAAATGGGTGCTCGCCGTAGTCGGTGTCAAAATTTGTAGAGCGGTACCTTTTAGGGACAGTTGAAAAAGCCCCAGAAAATTCTCCCCTCGCTTACTGCATGTGAACCTGATCTCTATTAACCCTTTAAGCCCCAAGACACCCTGGATCCAGAGGTCCGTTCTCTGAATCTTATGAGTGAAATTAACCGCATAAACGGTTAGAAGAAGCACGCGAGACGGTTTTTATTTTTTATCGGCGCGTTGCGCCTCGTTGTCGCGGCTTCGCCGCTCAAACTCGCCGCAAGTTCACTAAAAAATAAAAACCTCTGGCACCCAGGGTAGCCCCAAGAGTGATCAGCATTAAATTTCTCCTTGTCATATCAATGCCTTATCGATCAAAAAGGTCATGAGAATTAAGGACATGATCACGAAAGATGAATTCTCTTGATATCCAAACAGTTTCTCCCCACTGCTTCTATAGGAAATGTATAGGACTAGAACGGAGAATTTAAATTTTAATATTGAAATATGACAGGAACTATTTGTCAGTCAATTGTCTTTTTATTGTTGTCTCATTCATGACTCAGCAATTATCATTTTCGAATTGCCCATAATACACTTTGTTTGCCCCCCAAATTTTGCAAAAACTATTGTTTGTAAATGCTCTTGGGAGGACTGCATATTCCCAAGAGCATTTCAAAAAAAAAACAATAGTTTATTCAAAATTTGGGGGCAAACAAAGTGTGAGAATATAACACACTGCTATTGCTGGTTTGCACTTACGTCACATCAAAATTCAAGAGCATTGAAAACAGATTTCAATTTCAAAATGTTTGTGGAATTGTGGAGAGTTTAAAACTACACATATGGGCTAAATTTTTAAGCGCAAGAGCATTTCGTTCAAGAGTTAATTACACTAAAAATCTCATCACAAAAGATTGGATTCAATAAAAGTTCCATAAAATCAGCTTATAAGCATTTATAATGCAAAAATAACTTTCAACTAGTTCAATTTTGTTTATTTTCACGACTTATCTGAAATAGCGTGACGAATTGCGTGACACATTTAAAACCTTTATAAATCGGGAACAAAACATCGTTAAAACCTGAAACTTCTTGTGAAGGATTGTAACACTGGTATCTACATAGCTTGTTAGAAACAGCTTTGTAGCATGTATAGTTTAAATTTTTGAATTTTTATGACGTCATATGAAAGCCAATAATTACAAATTGTCAAAGTGTCAGTTCATGTGCTGTTTAAAAATTGGTACCTCTTAGGGATAAAAACTCCATTTGTGCCACACACTTTAAATGAGATTCTGGTACCTTTTATGGTGTTTTTTTTTCCGACGAGCAACCCCGTCATTTTTATATAGGAGTCCCCTTGGGAACTGGACTCACATGAAAACAGCAGGCTTCAACTCCGCTTGGGCGAGGGGTCTGCAAAGTACATATAATTGTTTTTGCTTCTCTCTTTGGTCGCCAATACAAAATAATAAGAATAGAGATACGGAGATGCCTTTTTGTCTCTAACTTCTTATATTCAACTGTTTTTTTTTTATTTCACTTCTGTCTCAATCTTTTTTTCTTGCCGCAAGGATCAGTTTGCCGTTTTTACTGACCTAGTATACTAATCGGTCCTAACTGACGGTCGCTGTTGGGACCCGAACCAGCTGTCCATCTTAGACAGTTCAGGTACAATAAAAAGAGTAACTGAAGCGTGGTAGAGACCAACTTTAGGTATCCATCTTAGAGAGGTGTCCATCTTAGAGAAGTATCCGTCTTATAGAGAGTTCAGTTGCAGTAAAATGAGTGACTGAAGTGCGGTAGAGACCAACTTTAGGTGTCCATCTTAGAGAAGTGTACGTCTTATAGAGAGTTCAGTTATAGTAAAATGAGTGACTGAAGTGCGGTAGAGACAAACTTTAGGTGTCCATCTTAGGGAGAGGTGTCCATCTTATAGAGAATTTAGTTGCAGTGAAATGAGTGACTGAAGGGCGGTAAAGACCAACTTTAGGTGTCCATCTTAGAGAGGTGTCCATCTTATAGAGAATTCAGTTGCAGTGAAATGAGTGATTGAAGTGCGGTAGAGACCAACTTTTGGTGTCCATCTTAGAGAGGTGTCCATCTTATAGAGAATTCAGTTGCAGTGAAATGAGTGACTGAAGTGCAGTAGAGACCAACTTTAGGTGTCCATCTTAGAGAGGTGTCCATTTTATAGAGAGTTCAGTTGCAGTTAAATGAGTGACTGAAGTGCGGAAGAGACCAACTTTAGGTGTCTATCTTATATAGAGTTCAGTTATAGTAAAATGAGTGACTGAAGTGTGATAGAGACCAACTTTAGGTGTCCATCTTAGAGAGGTGTCCATCTTATAGAGAATTCAGTTGCAGTGAAATGAGTGATTGAAGTGCGGTAGAGACCAACTTTTGGTGTCCATCTTAGAGAGGTGTCCATCTTATAGAGAATTCAGTTGCAGTGAAATGAGTGACTGAAGTGCAGTAGAGACCAACTTTAGGTGCCATCTTAGAGAGGTGTCCATCTTATAGAGAGTTCAGTTGCAGTTAAATGAGTGACTGAAGTGCGGAAGAGACCAACTTTAGGTGTCTCTCTTAGAGAGGTGTCCATCTTATAGAGAGTTCAGTTGCAGTGAAATGAGTGACTGAAGTGCGGTAGAGACCAACTAAAGGTGTCCATCTTAGAGAAGTGTCCGTCTTATAGAGAGTTCAGTTAAAGTAAAATGAGTGACTGAAGCGCGGTAGAGACCAACTTTAGGTGTCCATCTTAGAGAGGTGTCCATCTTATAGAGAGTTCAGTTGCAGTTAAATGAGTGACTGAAGTGCGGAAGAGACCAACTTTAGGTGTCTATCTTATATAAAGTTCAGTTGCAGTGAAATGAGTGATTGAAGTACGGTAGAGACCAACTTTAGGTGTCCATCTTAAAGAGGTGTCCATCTTATAGAGAGTGCAGTTGCAGTAAAATGAGTGACTGAAGTGCGCAAGAGACCAACTTTAGGTGTCCATCTTAGAGAGGTGTCCGTCTTATAGAGAGTTCAGTTATAGTAAAATGAGTGACTGAAGTGCGGTAGAGACCAACTTTAGGTGTCCATCTTAGAGAAGTGTCCGTCTTATAGAAAGTTCAGTTGCAGTGAAATGAGTGATTGAAGTGCGGTAGAGACCAACTTTAGATGTCCATCTTAGAGAAGTGTCCGTCTTATAGAAAGTTCAGTTGCAGTGAAATGAGTGACTGAAGTGCGGTAGAGACCAACTTTAGATGTCCATCTTAGAGAAGTGTCAGTCTTATAGAGAGTCCAGTTATAGTAAAATGAGTGACTGAAGTGCGGTAGAGACCAACTTTAGATGTCCATCTTAGAAAAGTGTCCGTCTTATAGAGAGTTCAGTTGCAGTGAAATGAGTGACTGAAGTGCGGTAGAGACCAACTTTAGGTGTCATCTTAAAGAGGTGTCCATCTTATAGAGAGTTCAGTTGCAGTGAAATGAGTGACTGAAGTGCGGTAGAGACCAACATTAGATGTCCATCTTAGAGAAGTGTCCGTCTTATAGAGTGTTCAGTTATAGTAAAATGAGTGACTGAAGCGCGGTAGAGACCAACTTTAGGTGTCCATCTTAGAGAAGTGTCCGTCTTATAGAGAGTTCAGTTGCAGTAAAATGAGTGACTGAAGCGCGGTAGAGACCAACTTTAGATGTCCATCTTATAGAGGTGTCCATCTTATAGAGAGTTCAGTTGCAGTGAAATGAGTGCCTGAAGTGCGGTAGAAACCAACTTTAGATGTCCATCTTAGAGAAGTGTCCGTCTTATAGAGAGTTCAGTTGCAGTGAAATGAGTGACTGAAGTGCGGTAGAGACCAACTTTAGGTGTCCATCTTAGAGAAGTGTCCGTCTTATAGAGAGTTCAGTTATAGTAAAATGAGTGACTGAAGCGCGGTAGAGACCACCTTTAGGTGTCCATCTTAGAGAGGTGTCCATCTTATAGAGAGTTCAGTTATAGTAAAATGAGTGACTGAAGCGCGGTAGAGACCACCTTTAGGTGTCCATCTTAGAGAGGTGTCCATCTTATAGAGAGTTCAGTTGCAGTGAAATGAGTGACTGAAGTGCGGAAGAGACCAACTTTAGGTGCCATTTTAGAGAGGTGTCCGTCTTATAGAGTGTTCAGTTATAGTAAAATGAGTGACTGAAGTGCGGTAGAGACCAACTTTAAGTGTCGATCTTAAAGAGGTGTCCATCTTATAGAGAGTTCAGTTGCAGTGAAAGAGTGACTGAAGTGCGGTAGAGACCAACTTTAGGTGTCCATCTTAGAAAAGTGTCTGTCTTATAGAGAGTCCAGTTATAGTAAAATGAGTGACTGAAGTGCGGTAGAGACCAACTTTAGATGTCCATCTTAGAGAAGTGTCCGTCTTATAGAGAGTTCAGTTATAGTAAAATGAGTGACTGAAGTGCGGTAGAGACCAACTTTAGGTGTCCATCTTAGAGAAGTGTCCGTCTTATAGAGAGTTCAGTTATAGTAAAATGAGTGACTGAAGCGCGGTAGAGACCAACTTTAGGTGTCCATCTTATAGAGAGTTCAGTTGCAGTGAAATGAGTGACTGAAGTTCGGTAGAAACCAACTTTAGATGTCCATCTTAGAGAAGTGTCCGTCTTATAGAGAGTTCAGTTGCAGTGAAATGAGTGACTGAAGTGCGGTAGGGACCAACTTTAGATGTCCACCTTAGAGAAGTGTCCGTCTTATAGAGAGTTCAGTTGCAGTAAAATGAGTGACTGAAGTGCGGTAGAGACCAACTTTAGGTGTCCATCATAGAGAAGTATCCGTCTTATAGAGAATTCAGTTATAGTAAAATGAGTGACTGAAGTGTGATAGAGACAAACTTAAGGGGTGTCCATCATATAGAGAGTTCATTTACTTAACAGTTAAATGAGTGACTGAAGTGCGGTAGAGACTAACTTAGGTGCTCATCTAAGAGAGGTGTCCATCTTAGAAAGTTGTCCTTCTTATAGAAAGTTCAGTTACAGTAAAACGAGTGATCGAAGTGCGGTAAAGACCAACTTTAGGTGTCCATCTTAGAGAAGTGTCCATCTTATAGAGAGTTGGTCAGTTTGAGAAAAATGAAAAGATGGAAGTAACGTCGACTAATTTTTTTTATGCAACCTTGCCCATATTTCCATTTAATATTAAATAAAATCCCACTAAATAAAACGAAAAACGCCTCGGACGTTTGATCGCAGTGGAGGTCATAACTAGTAAACTCGATGAAGACCCGCCATGTATAGGGTTGGGGGGATGGGGGGCTACGCTAGGTACTACCTGTCTGATGAGCCTTATGGACAAAATTTATTGGCGCAAAAATTGAGATGAGACTTTAATATTCTGTGTGCATGAAGCTTACGTTGCTAGACAAACGGCACAGGAAGGGTTGACTCTTTTTCTCAGTATCTCAGTCCTGATAGTGTCTAGTCTTGCACTTGTCCAAACAATGTCTGTGATTCGCTAAGAAAATAATAGATTTGTCCCGCTGGGATAGGGATTAGTGATAGGGGCAATGTTCAAGTGATATATCAATTGTAACGTTCGCCAATCACAGACATCGTTTGGACAGCTACGACCCCGCTCGATAGAGTGGGGGCTATACCAACAGGATATCATCATCATATCATGTGGGGAAGGGAGGGGGGGGGGGGGGTACATAAAGAGATTACCAGGGGAGGGGGGGGGGGGGGGGGGGCTACGCAAGATACCACCTATCTGATGAGCCTTATGAACAAAATCTATTGGCGCAAAAATTAAGATGAGACTTTAATATTCTGTGTGCGTGAAGCTTACGTTGCTAGACAAACGGCACAGGAAGGTTTGACTCTTTTTCTCAGTATCTCAGTCCTGATAGAGTGGGGACTATACCGACAGGACGCCATCTTTTTATGTGGGGAGAGGAGGGGGTGGGGTACATAAAGAGATTACCAGTCTCTTTGTAAAATGGTGGGTAGTTTCTTGGTGTTGCGGATGGTGTGATCACCAAATGACGTAAGACAAAAGATTCACAAGACACTGAACAACACCCACACCACAACACAAAAGGTAACCAACAATGGCTTCCGCAACACCAAGAAACACCCAAATGGTGGGTCCTGTCCGAGTACTATAGTTTTGACCATTTCTCTAACGGTCCTTTTATATCTGTACATGTTTGTTTTCTATCTTTTTGTCTCCCTTTAAATTTACCTAGATGCCACAGAGACTTTTCGTTGTGTTGCAGTTGTAAAGAAGAAAGTCGTAATATTGTTTGAAGTCAATTTTGTTCAAATTCATTGATCTAAATAAATTAATGGAGTAAATTTTAGTGGATTTTTTTTTCGCTGGAGTTTATTTTCGTGGTATCGTATTTCGGAGGATCGTTAGAAAACCCGCGAAGTTTTCTAAAATTGGCCGAAACCTAGCTTTTTGAACATTTCATGCCACACGGTTTAATATAACGAAGTGCCAAGGGACTGGGAAAATGTATTCGTTATTACGGGGTTTCGTTAAATCGGGCTCATGTTCCATACATTTTACTTTACTGGGCTGAAGAATATCGTTCGTTATATCAGCTTATATCGGGGTCTTTATTATACTGGGATTCGTCATATCTGGGTTCCACTGTACCGGCAACGTTTTTTCTTGTCACCAAAGTCTGGAATTTGTGCCATCATTTCTAGTGGAGTAAATTTCTTCTAAAAATATTTATGGGGGTAATATATTTTGAGTGACATATTTTTGGTGGTAAAGACATTCACAGAAAACGCGAAATATGCATTCATGTTTCAACTACGTGCATGGGTAGCCTGTGGTCCATTTAAACTGAGCCGTGCATGCAATTACAGGTGACCCAAGTTCATGATGAGAGCAGAAAATTTAGACATCCCGGACATACAGCACTGATTGGCCTCTTCCATGCTACCACAATAGATATAATAACATGCAAAAGTATAAACATTTGTATGGATACGCGGCAGCTATTCGTTAATCGCCAGAAAGACGAAAGGATCAATATAACAGGGTCTCCATGGATAACACCCTCTTCGCTGACTGGGTATGGTAGAAAAAATAAAATGAAAAATGAAAATGACTGGGCTACTCAGTATAAATAAAGTTGCCACTCTCTCTCTCAGAGTAGACATAATTTTTCATGTTTCTGTCAGTTGTAATTATTGGTTTCTAATGAGCTTTGTGGGCTAAGCGGCCTGTGGGAGTAATTACGGTCCCTATTTTTAGGGCAATCAATCTAAAACTTTAAACCAAATCAGCAAAAAGTGAGCACATTAAACCTTTCACTCCCAGAGTCAATTATGGAGACATGTTGTGTAGTTCTAACTTTTGAGTCTGTTGACGAAATCATATGGTGTCACCATTCAAATGAAACCTCTTTGGCAGTACTTTTGCATGGTACCATTTGTTTTTCAATATTTTAGAAAATGAGATTTGGGATTTTTCAGTTGCATTTTGATTTTTGGTCGCTCTTGAGAGTTAAAGGTTTAACAGCAATAAATACGGCACAGAAACAGGGTGGCAGATCAATTTTATGCTAATATCCTTTTGTATTTCTGGCAACTAAAGAGTATTCGCATTCCCATGCGAACTCTTATATTTTATGCAATTATGTACCTACGAAGCGTGGAACAAGCTACAGATCGGTCTTGGGCTTGGGTGGCCTGTTATAAATTAAAAAGGCCTCTTTGTTTCACTGTGAAGGTGACTTTATAGTCACATATAAAAATATGCCACGCTATTCTTATTCTTTATTAGCATTTCTTTCTTGAGTAGAAATTTTTAAAACATTTGCCAAAAATTTGTAGTGATAATATCTGTCTTTGTCCGTGACTCAATAAGATCAAAACATGATAATTATTTCCTGCTGGGTGAATGGCTGATTGAACAACACATCTTAGCTTGTTGGCGGCAGTCAGTTTGATTTAATAATGGCGAACTTGTCTCAGACTTTCTCAAACACAATTATAAACAAAGACAGTAGTACTAAACGTGTTTTCTTCCAATAAAATAAACAACACAAGCCAATTTCCTAACTGTCGCGTGCCAGCGCCTGAAGGCGAAGTTTGGCTCCAATCCCGTAAGTCACACGACAGTGTTTACAAAACAAACGATTTTAATTTAAAATGTTTTTCTTTCGTGGCCATATGTTTATATATTTTTTATCTTAAATCCCCATTTAGTAAGATCAAAATCTTATCAAACATCAAGAATAGGAAGCAATAATATTTACGCATTTTTTATATATTAAAGTGTTCGTGCCCCGTGTAATTAAACGTCTATATTCGTTGGCCTGAAACAGACCTTTTAACCACAACACATGTTAAAAATATCTAAGGTATAATTTAATATAATTTTGTTTACATGAGCATTTCAAGGAACTCAAACACGATCAACTATTTTACAAAAACATCACGAAACAGTTGTTTCTTCAAGTTATCTTAAAACTGAATGGCGTCTGAGTCTGCTTTTCAGTTGTTGATGACATGAAGTCACCCTTGCGCCAGTTTGTTTTCCGGTTGAAATTTGTATTTAAAAACAAACATTGAATGGGTTGCGTGCAGCTATTAAGGAAATGATTAAAATTCTAAGACATTTTACCTACCGCCTTGCATTTTAACTCTTTCACTCTCCAGTGAAAAACAAAATTCACTGAAGAAAAACCTCAAATTTTAATTTTGTAAAATGCTGAAAAATAAACATGGACATTAAGCAAGTTGGAACCAATTACATAACTGAAGGTTTGACTCAGTACAACGATCGAGCGTAAGGGAAAAACGAAAATTTTCACACAGATCGACGAGCCTTATTGTTGCCTTATTTAGCTATGGCTTGCTTAGCTCCCGTAAAACGACGTTGTTTTGAAAACATTGCCGGCGCCTATTTAAGTATTGTTGTGTCTTTCTGTGCCACTTTTCCCATTAAAGAATTGCTTTAAAAAGTAAGGATGAAAAGATAATCAAAAGAGGCCTTTTGGACACAACTTAAAAAGTTAAAAATATCTTAAGGATCGTTAAAAATAATTTTTGTTTACATGCACGTTATCAACAACACCTTGCACATATTACCTTGCACACATTAGGTATTAATAAAGTTACACAGCGATCGCCTAAACTAGTTGAATTGTAGCTACTTCTAGTTTTCAGTTCTGAAGGAAACATTCAGCGTCCGAATTTTTTTCCTTGAAAACTTTGCTTCAAGGTCTGAAAGCCATCGCGTGCCGCTGAGGATTCTATTAAATTAAATGCTAAGTTAGTATATTTGCCCTTACACCTTCAAAAGCTTTCAGTGCTGAAAAGAAAGCCCCCCTCAGTGCTCGTTGACCCCACAATTCACTTTTAACAGTCAAACGCTAATGGAGAAAGTATTACGTAAGACATGTGAGTTTACTAGTCCAATCCAGTTGTCCATTTATACTGTATGCCACCAGTTTGTGCAAAGATCTCAATCCTGTGTGCTATTTCAAATGAAAATTATTGATGAACACATTCTTGACTTGTAATGCTGAATAATATACAGTTGGTTTTTCGAGCCTGTAGACGAAAACCTACATGTATAGTGTGACCACTGATCGTTTATATTGTTGGGTTTCTATGCACCAGCAATTTGATGGCTTCAATCTTTCTGAACTGTTTAGGCTCGCAAGAACCTGTTGGTTCGTCATACTATCGTCTATTATTTTATAGTTATAGATCGCATTATCCCTTTCACTCCCAGAGTCAATAATGGAGACATGAAGTGTAGTTCTAATTTTTGAGTCTGTTGACAAAATCCTGTGGTGTGACCATTCAAATCAAACCTCTTTGGCAGTACTTTTCCATGGTAACATTTTTTTTGTTTTTCCTTTAGTTTGATTTTTGATAAAATTTCAGACAGTGTATGGCGTCAGCACAACTTTGAACGCATCCGGAAAATATTAGTGCCAGTGGACCTAAGATCGACTGAAAATTATGTTATGAGCCTTTGAATTTTTGCCATTTTTGTCCGAAATACTCACGATGCTTGATTTTGCTTGAAAGGGCTTATACCACACGATCACAGTGATCTATGGCATCATTGCCACCTTGTCCTTCAGTTGGCATGCAGTGGACAAACTTTGGCATTTAAAATAATTATAAATAAACAACTGTTTCCAGATCAATTTGGAATCGAGAAATGTCATGCAGTGGTTTTGTGGAATGACTGGGAAACGGGAAAATCCTGAAAAAAAAAAAC
Source organism: Dendrophyllia cribrosa (assembly GCA_024195265.1). NCBI lineage: Eukaryota > Metazoa > Cnidaria > Anthozoa > Scleractinia > Dendrophylliidae > Dendrophyllia > Dendrophyllia cribrosa. The sequence goes on from JAJLRJ010000014.1 coordinate 15,597,393, forward strand.
TTACGAAGAAGGACAGAAACTAACAACAAACTCATTTACTTACTATGACTATACTATACTCATTTACTTTACTATGACTTCACAATGCAATCCAACAATGTGTAACCGTACATCCTGTGCCCAATTTCAGGAGTTGCCATAAAGCCATTATGGTAACAACCGGGAGGGCACATTGTATACATAATTGTATATTGCGCTCACTGTTCATACAGTTTGAGCACTCTCTGGATTGGGTGGAGAGCCTCGTAAGAGGTGTTCACTATAATTGGCACAGGACGAAATAATGAATTTACTAATCTTTAAGAGAAAATTAAATTTTACTTAAAGGTATCGAAAATCTTTAAGTTGAGACGTAAATACTCTTAAATGTATTAAAGTAAGTAAGTATCTTTAATATGTGTTTAAGAACCTTTACGTTATCTTTAATTCAACTTTTCAACAACTTAAAGACCCTTAAAGGCAACTTAAATTGTTCATTACTAGCTTTAAGTGTTGTCAAGTAAAGGCTTATTTAAGTAATTTACGGTGCACTTAAAGATAGTCGAAATTGTTCTTTAAGTTTTCTTTAATGAACCTTTACTTGCACTTAAAGTCGTTATTTCGTCCTGTGTGGCATATTGCTTCGCTCACTGCTTGCAGTTTGAGTACTCTTGTGACTCCACAATGCAATCCTACAATGTGTAACCGTACATCCTGTGCCCAAGTTCAGGAGTTGCCATAAAGCCATTATGGTAACAACCGGGAGGGCACATTGTATATTTATATTTGGTGGGAATTGGTACGATCAAAGGAGATTTTATTTTGGTGAAAGAATATGCTTGTCTGTCATTTTCGAATTTTGACAGCTCACGTTTTATGTATTAAAAAAATCTTTAAAACCAGCGTTATCAATCTACACCTAAACACGCTAAAATATATTGTTCTTGACAAACTGAATCTTACTGGAAAGTCTTAGATCCCGGCGACACAAGTTTGTAGAACTACTTGTGATCCTCAGTTAGGCGCCAAGGAACAACTGATCCGAGTTTCCAATCACGGATGATTAAAATTCAAGAAAAATCCCAAATTTCAGTTTTGTAAAAAATTGAAAAAGAAATGTTACCATGCAAAAGTACTGTCGAGGAGGTTTCATTTGAATGGTCACACCATAGGATTTCATCAACAGACTCAAAAGTTAGAACAAATGGTACCATGCAAAAGAACTGCTGAAGAGGTTTCATTTGAATGGTCACACCATAGGATTTCGTCCACAGACTTCAAAGATTAATAGATTGATAGAATTCATAGATACATGTCTCCATTATCAATGAAAAGTGTGTAAACCCCAAGTACAATGTAATATATAAGTATTTTCAGGGCGATTGGTTGCCTATTGTACAAGTGAATACCGGCACAGGTATGCGTTGATAGATGTACGGTTTGGAAGGGACTGGCCGCACAAGTTGCGTTCTCTGCTAGTCTGTAAAGCCACTGCTTCGAAGCGAGTATCAGACATGATTTAATGTACTGAAGTTTGAGGGACAACTCTAACTCTGAGGATTGTCGTTTTACGAATCTGTGTCCATCGATGTCCATCGAGCCGGCACCGTTATTTCTGGCTTGCGACCAGTCCGGGGTGGGAAAAACAGGAGTATTTTCAGTAAATCGTTTGTAACGTGTCTGCAAAAGCGGGGCCAGTTTCCGTTATATCAGTGACGTGTCCCGCAAGACGCGATTCGATTCTGTACAATTTAAAAACGAAACTTCTTTAATCTCGAAGTTGCATGCTTTACATAGCTCGTATGAGTAAGTTCGCTTTTTAAAATTAACTCCAGGTTTTAAACAAACAGACTTAAATTAACATTCTTAAAGACTGGCGGGACCATTCGTTATCAGATTAATGGTTGCCGTAGTTACTAAAATTAAATGTATCAGACCCGATTTGGTTGGGTTTACTAAATCTTCTTTAACCACGTTTCAACCTTTTTTCTACCGCAGAACGTCAAGGCAGAGAATTGATTGGGTCCATGAGTTGCTATTCAGTGCAGTATAATTATTATAGCTCAGGATAAAAAAGGTTGCATCCAAATTTGCTCATTGAACCCTTTTACTGCCAAGAGCAGCCAAAATACTGCCAAAAATACTGCAAAACAAACAGCACCAAGAGAAAGTACTGCTAAAGAGCTTAATTCATTTGAGTTGTCACACTGTAGGATTTGATCCACGCACTGAAAAAATCGGAATCACTTTACACAACTCTTGACAATGGGCCTTCTGGCACTGAATGCGTTAACCCCGTTTAACTCTTAAGAGTGCAAAATATCAAAATTCAAGAAATATCTCGAATTTCATTTTGTAAAATATTAAAAAAACAAATGGCACCATGCAAAAGTACTGCTGAAGAGGTTCATTTGAATGGTCACACCATAGGATTTCGTCCACAGACTCAAAAGTTAGAACAAATGGTACCATGCAAAAGTGCTGCTGAAGAGGTTCATTTGAATAGTCACACCATAGGATTTCGTCAACAGACTCAAAAGTTAGAACAAATGGTACCATGCAAAAGTACTGCTGAAGAGGTTCATTTGAATGGTCACACCATAGGATTTCGTCCACAGACTCAAAAGTTAGAACTACACTACATGTCTCCATAATTGACTCTGGAAGTGTACGGGTTACAAGAATTATAAAATATCGAATCTTTAAATTGAGTCTTCTTAAAGTATCAAAATTACGGCTACATCGACTTATAAACTAAAGTCTGTTTATGGTAGTTTATTAACCCTGGAAAACTATTTCACGCTGAAAAGCATTATAAGTGTTTCGGAAACATGCAGTTACGATCGTTAATTCTCAGCAGAGGTGGGTAGCAATTTAAACTAACAGACAAAACACTTGAGTTATTTTAAGATTAAAAAATGTTGCAATTATTTAAGTGCTATAATCAAGGCTAATAGAAGGGTCTAGAAGGACGCAACCAACTGGAAAGACAAATACAACTTAACATTCAGCAGAATTTTGAAATATTTATTTAGAGGACACAGTTTTCTTAGTGGTAAACGGATAATTCAGAGTTTTTGTAGGAAGAACAAAATAGAACAAAACGTCAAGTTTCAAATTGAAATTGAAGAATATCAAACAAATTTTCTTTTTGTAGAAATGAAAAGGAAAATACGAACTTATATACCGTGCGAATCATGATTCAGTTGAGAATTTTGCAACAGCACATTGTAGCAAAGCATTGTCTAGCCTTCTTCCCCATGCATACAGGATGACAAAGTTCTCTTCCATTCAAATATCATTTGATTGAGGTACTTTTTTAAACGGCAGTCTAAACTACCGAGACAATTTCAACTGGACGTGGTGTGAAACAAGCCTGAATACATTCAAAGCATTCAACAGAATCTTTGTTGTAAAATAGCACGAAATTCGAAACATATAAATGAAAGAAGCGATTAACTATACTAGAAAATCTTCTAAAAATAATAAGTTTACCATATATAGTTTTAGTCTACCAAGAGTTTTAATTTAGATTAATTGATGTTTTAAATAGTTATGTAGGAAGTGATTATTCTTAATTGCTTAGCCACGCTATAGACCTATTTCATAATGGCGGCCGATTTATTTATTCTTTTATATGTATGTTAATTAGCCTCACTGGCCTCATTTTAAAGTAAAAATTCTTTTGAATTTTCCACATGTCACCGAGGCCAGTGAGGCTAATTAACATACATATAAAAGAATAAATAAATCGGCCGCCATTATGAAAGTGGTCTATAAATATGCGGAATTCTACTGACGTTAGAAGCTATTTTGGTTCATAATTCAAAACTGAGAAACTGATTACCCCGTCGCTCCCAAAATTAAACTTAAATCAAAAAGTGAAGAAAAAATTCCCAAATTTTCACAACAACAAAATAGAAAACCTCAAGATAGTACTGTTCGACAGCTTTCATAAGGTCACAGTGACACTGTAGGATTTCATAAAGCTCAAACTGAGTTGCAGCAGTTAGTCTTGTACAATATAACAATACGACAAGAAAGTACTTCGCATGAGCTTTCATTTGAATGGTAAATAACCATCTAAAAAGTTATAATTCCTTACTCAGCATAGTTAAGATATTGAAAAAGGCAACCCGATCGAATAGGTCAAGTTTCCTTTAAACGGTCAGACATTAGGATTTCATACACAATCCGATAAGAAATCCTGAATGGACAATATGGCCGGAATTGAATTCTAGTTGTTTCTACAATTTATTACTTGTATCGTGTGTTTTTCCTAAACTGGGTATTTAAATTTCACTATGCGGAAATAAAGATATTTATTGTCTCCCTAAAACATTCTTCTGATTGTTGAACTTGGCAGGATGCGTAGCCAACTCATTTAGCACTAATGGTTCTAGCTGCAAAATTTGGCTTGGCGAGACTCTCCGGAAAAGATAGCAGACAAATGATATATTTAATTTGACCTATAAAGGTCCGTGTGTGATCATTGCTATTGATTAATGACGTTCTTTGAAATGGGTTGAAAATCACTCAGCATCACAATCACCCCGACAAGTAATTTTTTTGACCGCACGAAAGATGAATCACAACTCAAATCTCAAATATGCACAAATAGTAAACAGTTCCCCCAGTACAACTGAGTAACCTTAGGAAAAATATATTTTCGGAAGGTCTTAACCCTTTAATTCCCAAGAGTGCCAAATATCAAAATTCACTGAGAAAAATCCCACTGAATTGCATTTCGTAAAATATTGAAAAACAAATAGTGCCATGCAAAAGTACTGCCAAAGAGGTTTCATCTGAATGGTCACATCATAGGATTTTGTCCACAGACTCAAAAGTTAGAATAAATGGTACCATGCAAAAGTACTGCTGCAGAGATTTCATTTGAATGGTCACGCCATAGGATTTCGTCCACAGACTCAAAAGTTAGAACAAATGGGATGCAAAAGTAAAGCTAAAGAGGTTTCATTTGAATGGTTACACCATAGGATTTTCGCCACAGACTCAAAAGTTAGAACAAATGCTACCATGCAAAAGTATTGCTGAAGAGGTTTCATTTGAATGGCCACACCATAGGATTTAGAACTACAATTTATGTCATTGACTCTGGGAGTGAAAGGGTTAAAGACGACTGGGAGTTAAAGTTTATTCATCGCAAGTTCGACGTTCCTTGCGTCACCGATCTTGAGCAATCTTACGGTCAACCTAACTGTGTCACGTAAAACCTTGTGAAGGTGCTTGCGAAGTTCACTTGGCTAATTTTCAAGCCATTTCATGAAGCAACGAAACGTTTCATGGCAAGTTCGACGTTCCTTGCGTTACCGATCTTGAGCAATCTTACCGTCAACCTATAAACTGTGTCACGTAAAGCCTTGTGAAGGTGCTTGTGAAGTTGGCTAATTTTCAAGCCATTTCATGAAGCAACGAAACGTTTCTAAAAATCACTTTTTAATTTCCGATCCCAAACCACTCTATCTGAACATCCTAATCGAATTAATCCTACTTGAGCATTAGTTTTGATATACGGAGCGTAAAAACTCCGAAGCATTCTCAGCAACTGAAAACGTGCATCTACAGACGTGTAGTGACGAGGTTTTACATTTGAGTGTCTGGATAAGACCCTAATCTTGGCATTCAAATGAAAGCTATTAAGCAGTACATTAGTGTGGTGCTGTTTATTATGCTGTACAAGGTGGTTCTAACTTTTCAGTCTGTGGAGAAAAGCTTTTAGTGTGCCGTGTGGCCATTGAAATGAAAGCTACTGTGCAGTACGTACTTTCCTGTGGTGCTGTTTATTATGCTGTACAAGGTGGCTCTAACTTTTGAGTTTGTGGATGAAATCTTTATGTGTGACCATTCAAATGAAAGCTATTGAGCAGTACTTTCCTGTGGTGCTGTTTATCATGCTGTACAATGTGACTGTAACTTGCAAATCTTCGGATGAGACCGAAAGACGCCATTCAAATGAACGCAGGTGAGTATAAAACTTTACTTGTGTCACGGTTTCACTAACAATGCTGGGAGTAACAGGATCAATATTTTTTTTTCTTTTATTCGCAATAAAAATAAGCAGAGGCGGGTTCTAGAATCAACTTCTCCATCACTTCTAAAAAAAACACACTTTAATCACGAAGAAGGGCTGCAAAATTTAAGCAAACAATTTCAACGTAAAGATTACGAAAACTTCATTGTTGTAATGGCCGTTTATAGTCTCAACAGTCCAGCTGTGCATATACATGCATCATGTGGGATAGCGGCGGTTCATAATCTGCTGTGTTTGGCTCATATTTGAGGTAAAAAAATCAGGAGTGCAATTTCATTTTAGTTTTATATAAAAGAGGTACTATTTCGATCAAAATTGGTATGTAAAAGGGTGGGTATATACTTCAGAACGGGTCTCCCTGTTATATCGGGACGAGCTTCCCCGTATAAAACTTTAAGTAAACTGAAGACATTGAATGGGGGAAAGCGGTGTCACGCGAAGCCGATCCAAACAAACTTGACAAGGCCTGTAGAAGGCTTGTCAGTTTCGCGTTTACTTAACCCTTAGGACTCCAACTGGTTGCCAAAATCAAAACTCAAGGAAAATTTCAAATTTTACTACTTAAAACAAACTCCACCACAGTACAGTACTGCTGAAGAGCTTTCATTTAAATGGTTACACCATAGCATTCCATCCACAGACTCAAAAGTTGTCAATACAGGACAGAAGCCAAGATTTGCCGACTTTTCAAGTGAAAGGGTTCCAAGGGTTAAACGACAGTCTTCTGAAGTGACATATGCAACAGTGTTAAGTCGCATTTTTTTTTAACTTTCCTTGTATATCCTTTAAACGGTAGCAATTAACTTAAATACCAAAAATCCACTGGATTGATACTGTTTTCTTTTCAAGACAATCCCTTGTTTGACCTGTCAAATGGAAGTCTGAAGCCATTTCCGTGGCAGTTGATACATAAATGAATGAATGTAGAGGTTGGAACAAACATGCATAAGATAACGTCGATAACCTTTTGGTGAACCTCTCTTTACCTCCTAGAGTTTATTTTGTGACCGGACACCAGTACTGAATCCTTTGAATATGCAATTTTGCTTGAAGGCAAGGACCAACGTAACAATATGCGCACGTTAGCCGGGGGGCAGGGTAATTCCCTATATCAGATGCACGTACGTATGTATAACCACAAAGAACATAATGATTTGGTTAGTCGTTCAAGTCTGAACATGAATGTGGATTTTTACAGCATTTTATGGGTTAGCTCTGAAAAAGGGTCGAGGATGTCACATATTTGGGTCTGAGAATGGATAACATTTTTAAGAAGCAGACCACACCCAAAGCAAACTTTTCGAGGAGCGCACCCCCCTCCCCCCCTTCCGCCTCCCCCACCTGTGCACGTTATTGGACTAAGCGACGATAAAACGATTCTTCAATGGCGAATTCGGTGTTAATATCAGCAATAATATATCAAATGAAGGTTTTTGTTTGTTTCACTTTGATGTAATCGGTTTTAATGCAAATTTTAGCCCTAAAGAAAAGAAGATAATTGATTAAATTTTGGAGGCAAAATTGTGCAAATGTAGAAAGCTGCCTAGAGGATGATTGATTCATGAATTCCAACCTGCCATATCTTTCATCCGAGATTTGGCCATGCGAGATTTGATGAAATCGGTTTTAAAGTAATTTTACCGCTAAAGAAAAGGATAATTGATTGAATGTAGGAGGCGAAACTGTACTGATAAAAGAAAGCTGCCCCGTGGATAAGGCATTAATTAATGAATCGAAAAGTGTGACCTCTAACCCGCCCTGTTTCAGTAGTCATCAGTAAAGCAATTTTATTACTAAATGGAAATGGATAATTGACTGACTATAGAAGGGGAACTCCGCATATAAACGAATAGCCTATATACTGTCTTCTATCCGAGACCGGATTTGTCAAACCTTGGATCGTGTCAAAATAATTCAAAACTTTGAGTCAGTGGGTTAAATCCTAAAGTGTAACCATTGAAATAAATGCTATTGAGCAGTGCTTCCCTGTGTTGCTGTTTATTATGCCGTACAAGCTGGTTCTAACTTTTGAGTCAGTGGATATTTTTTACATATACCAGCGAGAAACAAAAGGTTGGCTTACAAAATGACACTTAGTATCCTTTTTCTTGTTTGTTCTTGGAGAAAAAAGGTCAACATTGCATTCTCTAATTTCCCCGAAAATGTTATAAAGATGTACATCACCATTTTCTATTAATTTGGAAGGCCGTTTTGAACAAAGGGTCTTTTGAGACAACCTATGTAAACTGACGCCTTATCTAAAGGTTGGTATTCCAAGTTTGCAGTCAAGATAAGTAAAATACAATAAACCTTTTAACGAGGAATGTCGGCCACCTTAAGGGCCACCTTCAAACCTTGAAGAAGTTAACTAAAAGTCTTAATTGTCCAACATGTACTTAGCATATAGGCAAATTGAACTTTGTCATCGCGCGGATTAAAAATTCATCTTTCGAAAGGGTCTCTTTAGCACTCTAGCTATCAACGCTCTAATCCAAGAGCAATGCATTTAAAAGTGTTTCGCTCTGCAACAATTTGCAAAAACGCTTGGATTGATATCGTAAGGAGTGGCACTCCACGAGCAACCCACGGGACAGCTTGAGAAACCTTTCTAGAATGTTTGTTCTTACTGACGTTTCGGATAGGTGCCATTCCTAAAGTGTTTTGGTTTTAATGCTGACCCGGATTGTCAACAAGAAACAAAGACTCGCTTGCTCTGATAATTAATCTAGTCCTTTCGCTCAATATACAGAGTCAAGTTTCGAGTTTGTGTCATTTTTCATTTTCAGTATTTATTAAACTGAAATCTTTTACCGATGAGCTCTTTTGGAAGTGGATGAGCTTACTATACTAACCGACTTATGAAGAGGCCTTATGAATGTTCTTATCACGTATTGACAAAGAAAAGCAAGAGCCTTTACCCTAAAACTCCCAAGAGTGCCAAAATCAAAATTCATGAAAAATCCCATTTTGCAAAATATTAAAAAACAAATGGTACCATGCAAAAGTACCGCTGAAGAGGTTTCATATGAATAGTCACACCATAGGACTTGGTTGACAGACACGAAAGTTAGAACTACAGTACATGTCTCCACTAGTTCAACACGTGAATATATGAATTTAATTTTTTACGGCTCGCTAAGGAAAGGGGGACATTTGGTCAGTTGGACAAAGACGTCTGCATACAGGTTAAAAATAGAATTTTTATATCAAACGAACTGCAAGTGACAAAAATATGTAAGAGAAGAATTCAAATCAACGTACACTGTGTTTATCACTATTAAACAACAATAGTTTTCATTCGACAAAACAATTCAGTTCTGGTTTTTTAAACCGAAGAATGAAACGTAGCAGCGCAGTTATATGAAACGTGTTCAGGCTGGCTATGAGAGCTGGCTACCCAGCTGGCACAGTCCATTTCGATCTTCCTAGAAAACTAGCAGGGTAGGGTGCTGGCTATGAGTCTCAGTTCGAAACTGACTGTAAAAAAATAACTCCAAGAGAGGCTAAATCACTTATTTCTAGTAAGACAAAATATTAGCATCAATGGAATTCAAGAATGTTAGTCCAGTTTTCTTTAAAACAATTTACCAATGCACTGAAACTGATGAATTTGCGTCTGGCTACAGATGCAAACTGGTATTGCAATTTCAAAATATTGGGCTATTTTTTTTTAGTTTTTCCCTTGCGTTTTGAAAAAAAATCGCTGCAGACATATAATTGTTTATTCTCCCAGAACAGATTCACTTTCTCTTGTTGTTCTAAGCAAGCATTTCACGCATGACAAAAGTACTAAGTTTTACTAGTTTTAACCCAAAGACATAAACATGCACATGGCATATCTCATACGAGAATATCTCATACGAGAATATGATAAATTCAAAATTTAGACGTGAGGTTTACATTCACAGGATGTCGAAGCAGAAAATCTTTTAATAATTGGCGCAAGAATCTTTTGTTTACTGTAAACATTTCATACATCCTAGAAACGAAATAGTTGTAATCACGGCAAAACCACGGCTGTTTTTCTTTGTTCCTGTGTGCCGGAATAGTCAGTGCTTTTATTTACTTAGAAGTTTCCTGTTCTTAAAATTTACGACTCGCCTAGGTCGCTCCGACTTTTACCTAATATTAAACGAGCTATTAAATGGTAACTTTCAGATAATTTCTCCCATTTTCCACTTAGAATAAAAGAAGAAACGAATAGTGGCACAAAAACTGTAAATATTGTTTTCATGCAGATACCTATAACTTCTAAAAATGACTTTACATGAGAAAAGGAGTTTAAAAGGGTTAATGGTTTGTGGCTCTTAAGTATATATTTACATTCCTGAATTAAAAGCTGTCGAGTTTTTTAACCAGTCTAAAATAAATGAACGTCATAAAAAAAATTACCATTAAATAGACTGACAGTTTTGCTTAAAAAGCATTGTTGTGTCTGTAGATTCTATTCGTAGGAATGTCTTCCACTTTTAATTGAAAGATGTGCGGTTTTCGCCTAACTATTGAAAACTAAAATTAGCACTAAAAGGACAAAGATGTTCCCAATAAAAATAAGAAGATCATTGCTCTCAGTTTTCCGTCAATAAGAGCTACAATATAACTACAGTGATAAGAGGAGAAACAGCTGAGTTTAATCATATCGCTTCTGAGAAATCCAACACCACGACTTGTAAAATGCTATCAAAACAATTTTTGGATTAGGTTAGTTTTGGACTTGCCTCCTGAAAAGATGTTGTTGACAAGTAAAAAAACCAATTAGAAAAACAAATTGGCTCTGTACGTAGTAACATTACTTCAGATACGATTACACTAAAAAATAATGAAAATAAAAACCGTTGTCTGTTTCTATACCTAGTGTTGTTTGAGGATGGACTAGACAAATGCAATAATTAGGGCTTAGAAAGGAGACAGAGGAAAAGTTATTTAATTAATTAGTTAATTAAATTTATCCTGGCTAGGTGCGACACACTTCGTGTCAAAAGCGACGAATAAAAAGTATGCACCTTATCTGGAAGTTTTAAACTGACAAAATTTTCTTCCACTAAAAGTAACCACAGATTAAAAACTAGTGCCAGAATGATTTTTAAATGATAATTAGAGACGGTATTAAATTCGTAGATTGACGCGTTGTACCACAAACCAATCAGCATCGAGAATAGATTCATGTGTTTATAGAAATATTTAATACTACGCGGCTGCACTTATTTTTCTATTCTTCTTGTCCATTGATAAGTGACTCTTATAAGTGAGCCATGAAGCTTCGTTTACCAAGTGTATTTTTATTTGTTATTTATTCAAGCGATGTTATTGCGCTTTGGTGGTGAGTACCGTGTAAAGTCTGTAAAACTATGACACCAACGAATTCGCGGTTAAATAATCCCCATGGCTACTTAGCTTAGTAGATTACTACTGAAAACACACTACTTTTAATCGCCAATGCACAGGTCACTCGAGACGTCACTACAACAAGACCCGAATGTCGTGTGTAAGAAAACGCAGTCCTTCTTCCAGAGAACCGAAGACTTTTGCACATCCAAACCTCAACTGATTTCGACGGTCCTGGCGGGGATGAATGCGTCTGTCGAGGAGTGCCAATGGCAGTTCAGAAATAGGCGATGGAACTGTTCCACTTCCAAAAATTCTATCAAGAAAATTCTCCGATACGGTAAGTTAAACTCAGACATAATCACACTCTGTTTAATCGGTTAACGGTGCACATGGGTTTCGTGCAACATCGCATACCTTCATGTACCTACAACTCAAGACGACGCGATCGAAACCTTTAATTTCGCAAATAAGAAATTGTTAAACTACTACAACTCACCTCGTAATTTTATTTTTTTTTAGACTACAGAGAGACGGCGTTCATCTACGCTATCACTTCAGCCGGTGTAACCTTCTCTGTCACGCGGGCATGCAGAATGGGTCAACTTCAAAAGTGCGGATGTCGTAAAGTAACCTCACCGCCACCGGTTGTTACAAACAACGTGATCGTAACGCAGCCGGGCAATGATTACCCTGCTACAGACAACAACCTTCCCAACCAGGCATTCCCGGGAGAAAACAACGATTTCGAATGGGGAGGCTGCAGCGATAATATTAACTATGGATACACGAAGTCGAAACAACTACTGGAGGAAGACAGGAGAGGCAGGGACGGTCGCTCCATGATAATCGAACACAATAACGAGGCAGGACGATTGGTAAGTTAAGCATTTCCGCGGTGTACCACGTTTTGTTTCGAGTTTGCCAAAACCCGTCGTTTTTGGTTTGTATAAACACGCGACCCTGGAAGCCGTATGTTCCGGCCCTTTATATTATGGTATTGTAGTTATGCAGGACTCAACTGAACTTAATCGTCCGGACAGAGAAGATATCGCATACACTCTTCATAACAGAGGCTTTTGTGGAAAGGCTGTGAAACAATTGTCATACAATTACTGCTAAGTAATAAGCTTGTTTAGAGTAAACGAGGTCAGAAAAAACATGCATGTATTCTTTGGAATTCTACGGCACTTGATGAATAAGTAAAACGTTTTAAAGCCAGTTATGCAATTCAAAATCGCTTAGGTAACGGTACGATCGATGATATTCGTTTATTTGGGTTTGTCGCGCGCCTTTGGTGGCATATCGTTTATTTCGAGATCAACCGTGCCATACGGTATTTATCAGGATTAAGCTCTGATAACAACTACGGATGACGGCGGGAAGAGTTGTGTTTGCATGCTAAAACCCACCAATTTCGTTTTCCGGCGGGAGTAAATAGCCTTCAGAGAACCTTTTAAGCGTTAGAATATCAGAGCTGATGTCGGTAAACCTCACAAAAGTCTAGCGAAAAGCGGACAAAGCATAGCTCGTACTCAAGTGGCGTGAAGTGAGTTAATTTGTCACCTATACCGCCAAACGAACAATTACTACTGAGCCGTCGAATCTTAATGTTAATTTCTCGCGAAGAAAAGCTAAATTACATATACGCCTTCCACTAATCGCCGAATTTGTTATATTTGCATACCCTTTGTAGCATCACATGCCTTTGTTTACACACAAATAGAATGAGTTAACAGTATAGGTTTAATTTTTGATACCTTAGGCGGTATTAAACAAAACGAGCCGACAAGCAGATTTTTTTCACCCTCTCGAATGTCGATATTGAACTCAGATAACCGGCGAACAAGATGTCTCATGTTAATGCCTTCATCGGAATGATGGTTTAAGGTACCCAGCACATGATTAATGGTTCAGTATATTTTAATCAGTCCTTTACACATCGCATTAAATCTTCACAGGAATTTAATTTTCTAGTGTAAACTCTATTGACAGAGTTGTTAATTCAATTTTGACAGTTTATCTTCGAAGTGGAACACAATGAAAGACAAGTGGCCACACGATTGGCATTTTGACACGAATGAATTCATAACGCAAATATTTACTTCAGCTTCAGCAAACCCCGTTTCTGTCTTCTTCATCATTTTGCCAACCTCAAGCGGCAACCAACCGAGCGTGAAACAGATTCTTTTCACCTGGGACAAAGGCCGCCGCATCTATAAATACAAGAGCCCGGTAGCGGACAGTGATAGCTTTCTCGTGCAAAAGATCATCCATCGATAGTACTATTTTAAAATTTAACATGCTTGAGATAACCTAAAAGATTAACCCCGCGTCAAGGATTGCACTATAGCTAACGTGCTATTTTTTGTTTTCTCTTGCTTTTTCTAGGCGGTGAAGCGTTACATGCAAAAAGAATGCAAATGTCATGGTCTCTCGGGGTCTTGCTCTGTGAAAACATGTTGGGAAAAGATGCCGCACTTTCGAGATGTAGGCAAAAGATTAAAAGCACGCTTCAATGGTGCCATTAAAGTGATAATTAGCAACAAAGGCGATAGGTTGATCAAAGAAGGAGAAACAATAAAGCCTCCAACAGATCTAGATTTGGTGTACACGACCGATTCTCCGAACTTTTGCAAAGCGGACCCCTATTTGGGCTCGCACGGGACTGTGGGCAGACAGTGCAACGATACCAGTATGGGTGTTGGCGGGTGTCAACTGCTGTGCTGCGGTCGAGGAGCGCGTATGAAGAAGATGGTTATCACCGAAAATTGTCAGTGTCGCTTTATGTGGTGCTGTACAGTTAAATGCAAGAAATGCCGAAAAGAAATGGATGTGTACACTTGTGAATAGATCCTTCGCACTGGAACCGCGCACAATACCTAATGCCTCGCGCTTGCAACAACTGGTATGTGACATGGATTATTTGTATGGGTTCAATTGTGCTGTGTCAACTTCAAGACAAGAACCACTCTTTATGATAAGTGATACCCCGGCCAGTGAAAAGCATTTAATACTTGTTTTGAAATATAAATTTTAACGGAATCCAAACAGAACGGCTGGAGGTCACGGCATGACTAAATTGCAAACACTTGAAAAGCGTGTCTGAAGGAGATATGCAATGTACGACTACGGAACAGTCATGCAATGTTATTCAAGGTTGTTGTTTATTTATTACACGTTGCTGTATCTTAATTTTGTTATAACAGCAAGCTCCTCAAATTTTCAAGGCAGTCAACAATGCTCCTTTAGCAAAGAAAAGAACAGCCCAAGGAGAAAATAGTTTTAATCAAAGTAGTCACTTAATTTAATCCGTTCTTAGTTGATTAACACTATGGGGTTAGAAGGGTTTTTTAATTGCTGACGTTTATAGCAAACATAGAAACAACCGGGGAAACAAACAGCAGGGTTGCAGGCCACGCAAAAGAGTGTCGTACAAACTATGTGACCTTTCTTAAATGTGTCCCAACAAATACTGTCCTTATGTGCCGTTCTTATATCAACTCGAGTTACAATGGAAACATTCTGCACTACTACATTTTGTGCTCAGCTGTTTGCTTACGCGATTAATACGTTAAAAGAATATAAATGATCGGAAGGCTTAGCAAAAGTAAAAGTAACAGTAATCCGGAAGCTGTGTTTGTTGTAACGACCGGTCACATCAAACAAGCAGATAGCGAAATTTTCAAATTGCAACACGAGCACCTGGAGAGCTTCCAAATGAAAAATCTGTGTGCTCAAGAGGCAGTCATTATTAAAATAGTTTTCATGGATTCTAATATCGATGGCTTTACTCGTGTTGAGGGATGATATCCAATTGGGTGCGACGTTTATCCCAGCGTCCACCGCGGTCAAACGTCCGAGGCGTTTTTCGTTTCATTTAGTGGGATTTTATTTAATATTAAATGGAAATATGAGCAAGGATGAATAAAAAAAATTAGTTGACGTTACTATCTTTTAATTTTTCTCAAAATGAGCTTTTTTCCGTTGAAAACTGACCAAAACTCTTTGCGCCTGATCAAAATTATGTTAGCAAATGGCGCCGACAATTGTGTAGTTCACAGTTTTTAAACGCTTAGAACTTTTTTGGTAAACTTTCAAAACGTTTGGCAAATTGACAGTGTATTGGCAATATATTGAACTTTAAACAGTGAAAATGACAACATTAACTTTTAAGTACTTTGCTTAACTTTTGCAAATTTCTCTCGTTTGACCGCGGTTAAATCCCAGCGGTACTCCCTGTTCAGCTGTCTCTACTCTTGTCAGTTAGAAGAGTGTCTCTTCGAATTGTTTTCAGAAGAACAAGTTTCTGAGTTTCTCTGATCTTCTTATGAATCTGTAGGTTTTTGATTTCGATTATTAACTAACTTCGCATCCAGCTGCGAGAACCAGAAGCAATTAGATCAAGCAATAAATTGGAAGACGGTTTTGTTAAATACTTTTACTCCTAGAGTAGTTTGGTTTTAACTTTATAGTCTGTGGATGAAATCAGTAAATGTACATCGTTCAGCTTTACATAGCAATAGCACAAAGAGTCCTCGTTAACCCAAGAGAACAAGCTATTTAGTGAGCCTTAAGTTTCCTTGTCAACCCTTATTTTTCCAGTGACATCTTAGGATTTCATCTAACGACTAAAAAAATTTTAAAACCGGCATTTCAGTGACGATGCAAGGTTTGATAAATAGGATTAATTCAGTGAATTGTTTGTAAATATGAACCGAAAGAACGGTATCTCAATACCCATGAATTTGAGAAATATGTAAATAATGTTATTAAGCACGGTTATATTTCATTTAATAGTAACAGTTGAAAATTGTATCAAAGCAATGACTACCTAGTTCCATGTGGCAGGAATCTTGAACATTTTCTGTTACAATTTTCACGATAATATAATGATATAAACGGTTACCTCATGTATATAAATGTAAAATAAAGAAAATACAATGAAAAAGAGCTGGTTCAATTTTATTATAATATTGATCTTATCCACAGCCGTTAAATTTAAAGTACGTTTTCGAATAAACAGCGGGTGCACGAGTAGGGCTCCATAACCCTTTCACTCCCAGAGTCAATTATAGACACATGTAATGTAGTTCTAACTTTTGAGTCTGTTGATGAAATCCTATGGTGTGACCATTCAAATGAAACCTCTTCAGCAGTACTTTTGCATGGTACCATTTGTTCTAACTTTTGAGTCTGTGGATAAAATCCTATGGTGTGACCATTCAAATGAAACCTCTTCAGCAGTACTTTTGCATGGTACCATTTGAATGGTCACACCATAGGATTTCATCAACAGACTCAAAAGCTAGAATGGTACCATGCAAAAGTACTGCCGAAGAGGTTTCATTTGAATGGTCACACCATAGGATTTTGTAAACAGACTCAAAAGTTAGAAGAACATTACGTATCTCCATAATTGACTCTGGGAGTGAAAGGATTAATAAACAAAAACGAACTCTTAAATAGCCTTCTTTTGACTGATGGCCATACTTTAAGGATTTTTCCCGCACGCTCAAAACTTAGTAGCACCTTGTTCAGCATAATGAACAGCACCACAGTTTAAGTAGTGCTCAATAGCTTTTATTTATAAATGAAAAGGATTTCATCAACAGACTCAAAAGTTAGAACTACCTTGCACAGCACAATAAACAGCACCACAGAAAAGTACTTTTCAACAGCTTTCATTTGCATGGTCACACTTTAGGGTTTCATCCACAGACTCAAAAGTTAGAACCATCTTTTACAGCACAATAAACAGTACCACAGGAAAGTACTGCTCAGTAGCTTTTATTTATAAATGAAAAGGATTTCATCCACAGCCTCAAAAGTTAGAGCCACCTTGCACAGCACAGTAAACAGCACCACAGGAAAGACCTACTTTTGAATGATCTTTTGAAAGTGATACTTTTGAACTAAAGGTGTCTTCGTTTGAATCATCATACTTGAGGATTTCATCCATAGACGCAAAAAAAAAAGAAGTTATAACCACCTTCTTAAAAAGGAACCACAGAAAGGTACGGTCAATCAATAGCTTTCATTTCAATGTGATTTTAATAGTGCCACTTTTCAGGATTTTTCCACAGACTCAAACGTTAGAGCCACCTTAAACTTAGTGACGAATACCACAGGAATGTACTGCTCGACATACTTTCATTTCAGAATACGTGTTGTTATACTTTAGAAATTCCGTTACTAGACCCACCATATATACGGCATAATAACTGACACAAAACACTAAGCAAAACAACCGACAGTACCGTGCGGAGTGCGACAAATTTCTGCATTTTATTCAAAACTAAACCTTATTCCCAAGTTCCCTGCGGAGTTGATGAGAACATCTGGTAAACTTTTCAGTCGCTATGGTCACATACAACATGGCACTATCAACAGGTTAGCATACACCTACACCACCTCGGACACCTTATTGAGAATTATATATAGTGATGTCGACGCTTAAGTCTATATTCCCTATTAACACTATTTCTGCATTTTATTCAAAACTAAACCTTATTCCCAAGTTCCCTGCGGAGTTGATGAGAACATCTGGTAAACTTTTCAGTCGCTATGGTCACATACAACATGGCACTATCAACAGGTTAGCATACACCTACACCACCTCGGACACCTTATTGAGAATTATATATAGTGATGTCGACGCTTAAGTCTATATTCCCTATTAAGGATTGAACCTGTGACTTACAGAGCCTACACTACCAGAGATCCACCCAGCTCCTCGGGTTGTTTAGGCCTACTATATGAACTGCTAACCCTAACTTTAACTGAAGGCCAACCAGTTAATTCGTATATAAGACTCAATAATGCATCCGAGGTGGTGTAGGTGGATGTTGTTATTTCATGCTTACCCTATCAACACTACCTATGCTGAGTATTACTATTGTAAACACGGCTATAGGCCAAAGCTTTCTCTCAGTTTTTCTTCGTCTTCAGCTTGTACTTCGTGGAATAATGCGTTCACGTGATGCATTGCGAAATTCTCACGCCGATCGCTTTACAACTGCGAACTATATTTTGGCACTCTCTCAACATAAAATGTACTGACAATATAAACGCTTCTTGATAGTCTGGGCAGCTACGCGAACCTTGCCATTTTTTGTTTCCTGTGAATCGGCGAAAATAACGTAAATAACGTAACATGTAAAAGATCTTCCGAAAGTCTGGTTAGCTATGAACCTTACCTTTTATGGTTTCCTGTGAGTCGGTGAAATAATATGTAAAAAACTATGTAAAAATGTAAATGTTGTTTATGGTGGACGAGCACTTGGCTATCAAGCTAATTCACAGGCACGCCAATCAAATATGGAAACAATTATTGCACATTGAACATAACATGTTAAAAATCCAAACTGGCGGAAGGCAGTTACAAGCGTGGCAGAGGAGTTGGACTCGGGTCTTCCGTGAAACAACTCCAGCTAGTGGTCAGAGCGAGACTTGAAATCGGGAATTCCGGATTTCAAGTCCGGCGCCCTAACCACTCGACCACGCTGCCTCCTAATATGCAAAACATACTCACCGAAATATATCTGAGTGTGTTAAAAGGTATCAACAACAGATCCCTTTAAAATTTGACCAGCTGTCCCATTTCCGCCATTTCAACTGAGGGGCAAAGTCACGGACATTTTGCTGGTCATTTGGCCCAAACCGTATTAAAGGAACACTGTCCCGGCTGAAATATCGTGTTTTCATGATTATGGCCAGGAGCTTGCTTTAAGCTTACTCTATTATCTTAAAGGAACACTGTCCTGGCTGATATATCGTGTATTCATGATTATGGCCAGGAGCTTGCTTTAAGCTTACTCTATTATCTTAAAGGAACACTGTCCCAGCTGATATATCGTGTTTTCATGATTATGGCCTGTAGCTTGCTTTAAGCTTACTCTATTATCTTAAAGGAACACTGTCCCAGCTGATATATCGTGTTTTCATGATTATGGCCTGTAGCTTGCTTTAAGCTTACTCTATTATCTTAAAGGAACACTGTCCTGGCTGATATATCGTGTTTTCATGATTATGGCCTGTAGCTTGCTTTAAGCTTACTCTATTATCTTAAAGGAACACTGTCCCAGCTGATATATCGTGTTTTCATGATTATGGCCTGTAGCTTGCTTTAAGCTTACTCTATTATCTTAAAGGAACACTGTCCCGGCTGATATATCGTGTATTCATGATTATGGCCTGTAGCTTGCTTTAAGCTTACTCTATTATCTTAAAGGAACACTGTCCTGGCTGATATATCGTGTATTCATGATTATGGCCTGTAGCTTGCTTAAAGCTTACTCTATTATCTTAAAGGAACACTGTCCTGGCTGATATATCGTGTATTCATGATTATGGCCTGTAGCTTGCTTTAAGCTTACTCTATTATCTTAAAGGAACACTGTCCCAGCTGATATATCGTGTTTTCATGATTATGGCCTGTAGCTTGCTTTAAGCTTACTCTATTATCTTAAAGGAACACTGTCCCAGCTGATATATCGTGTTTTCATGATTATGGCCTGTAGCTTGCTTTAAGCTTACTCTATTATCTTAAAGGAACACTGTCCTGGCTGATATATCGTGTATTCATGATTATGGTCAGGAGCTTGCTTTAAGCTTACTCCATTATCTTAAAGGAACACTGTCCTGGCTGATATATCGTGTATTCATGATTATGGTCAGGAGCTTGCTTTAAGCTTACTCTATTATCTTAAAGGAACACTGTCCTGGCTGATATATCGTGTATTCATGATTATGGTCAGGAGCTTGCTTTAAGCTTACTCTATTATCTTAAAGGAACACTGTCCTGGCTGATATATCGTGTATTCATGATTATGGTCAGGAGCTTGCTTTAAGCTTACTCTATTATCTTAAAGGAACACTGTCCTGGCTGATATATCGTGTATTCATGATTATGGTCAGGAGCTTGCTTTAAGCTTACTCTATTATCTTAAAGGAACACTGTCCTGGCTGATATATCGTGTATTCGTGATTATGGCCTGTAGCTTGCTTAAAGCTTACTCTATTATCTTAAAGGAACACTGTCCTGGCTGATATATCGTGTATTCATGATTATGGCCTGTAGCTTGCTTTAAGCTTACTCTATTATCTTAAAGGAACACTGTCCCAGCTGATATATCGTGTTTTCATGATTATGGCCTGTAGCTTGCTTTAAGCTTACTCTATTATCTTAAAGGAACACTGTCCCAGCTGATATATCGTGTTTTCATGATTATGGCCTGTAGCTTGCTTTAAGCTTACTCTATTATCTTAAAGGAACACTGTCCTGGCTGATATATCGTGTATTCATGATTATGGTCAGGAGCTTGCTTTAAGCTTACTCTATTATCTTAAAGGAACACTGTCCTGGCTGATATATCGTGTATTCATGATTATGGTCAGGAGCTTGCTTTAAGCTTACTCTATTATCTTAAAGGAACACTGTCCTGGCTGATATATCGTGTATTCATGATTATGGTCAGGAGCTTGCTTTAAGCTTACTCTATTATCTTAAAGGAACACTGTCCTGGCTGATATATCGTGTATTCATGATTATGGTCAGGAGCTTGCTTTAAGCTTACTCTATTATCTTAAAGGAACACTGTCCTGGCTGATATATCGTGTATTCATGATTATGGCCTGTAGCTTGCTTTATTATCTTAAATCATTTTAATTTTTCGTTCTATCCCTTTTTTAAACCTCTTAAAATATCATTCAAATTCACGTGTCACCCCGCCTTAATGTACACCACCGTGCTTCCACGAAAATCTTTAACAAAGCTGACCCATTATTTTTGGGTTTCCGTTAATAAAAATATATATTTTTTTGGCTTATTAAAGTGATTTTTAAGCGTGCCATTTCCGCCATTTAAGCATACCTGAACTCAAGGAAAGTCATCTTCGGATAGAACCTCCCTATCCTTCCTCCTCCTCCGTCCCTTTCTTTTGAATTGTTTTGTTGTTGGTGTGGTGTTTTTGTTCCGGTTATTTTAACACCAAATAAAAAGATCAGAGGAAATAACTTTATTTGTGATTAGAGTTATTTTAACACCGGATATGGAGATAAATTTGAAGTTAAAACAGTACCCTCTCAAAGAAATTTTTCATCTAAAATTTCAATTCCGCTTTTGGAGTTACAATAGACCACTTTCATAATGGCGGCCGATTTATTTATTCTTTTATATGTATGTTAATTAGCCTCACTGGCCTCATTTTAGAGTAAAAATTATTTTGAATTTTGCACATGTTACCGAGGCCAGTGAGGCTAATTAACATACATATAAAAGAATAAATAAATCGGCCGCCATTATGAAAGTGGTCTATAACCCTTGCAAAAATTACAGTCCTCCTAGTTTCTAAGCAAGGGCTGGACTCAAGTGAATGTGATGGGCGTATTGATTTCGGGTTGATGCAATCGTATATTTCTTGGCACAGGGTTCCCCAGATTTCCCCAGACAAACGTTCTTACGGGAGAGTCACAGCTGAATTTGAATGAAATTGTAATAGTTTTAAAGAAAGGATAAAAGAACATTATTTTAAAATTGATACCCACGCAAGAGAACCACAGGTTGATGGCAGATGTTTTTGGTGTACATCTACTAATTATTAACGTCATATTCTAATTTTTAAACTTTATTAAATCTTTAATATTTGTTATTTTTTTAAATTTCACAAATTGCTCCCCACTTTCTGACACACTTCTAAATATCGCCGAAGAATTTACAAAATGTTTTATGGCATTCATCTACAAACCTATTTTTGGATTAATTAATAACGACCTCAATAAACAGAAGCATGCAACGAATCGTTTGAAAAAGGAAAATCGTTTTCGGAGGAATAAAAAAGCATCGCTTTGGCTACGAAATAAGGTGAGCTAGGATTTTCGGAAAAGACAAAACAGCTGGTAAAATCGAGAAATTAGATTCCTTTCCCTTACATTTGCTCCGGGGGGGGGGGGGGGGGGGGGGTTCTCAGGTATGTTTTGGGTCGGTATGTGCCGCCCGGGTCTCCAAATTTGGACTCCGTTTTAGAAAGAATTTGCACTCAAAAGGATACCCCGTTCTAGAAATAGGTCAATTTTTAATACCTCGTTCTAGAAAAAAGGGCTGCTGATAATCTGAAGCTTTCGTGCGTTCGAAATATTATACCCCGTTCTAGGAAACGTCTCTAAAATGGATACCCCGTTCTAGATCAGGAGTCCCAAAATCACGGCCCCATTAGGCGGCACATGCCCCCCGTATAGGCCTTTTGGGGGAGTACCCCCCCCCCCCCCCCCCCCCCGGCATTTGCTGACGCTGAGATATTCAGCTAAGAGAACCGAAAAGGTCACATTTTTGGTTTGCAACCACGTGACAAGGCGGCCATGTTGGTGGTTAATACAATACAATTTTTCTCGCAGAATTTGCATGAAAATAGAGTTTAGTTTCCAGCGGAGAGAAACTGTTTTGTTCTTGACCACAAACATGGCCGTCGTGACGTCACGTGCAAACCAGCAATTGGATAAGAAGAACTAAAAACTGCAAAAGACCGCAAACGATAATGCCGTACAAGATACGTAGGATCTACGAAAGACCTAATCAGCCAAAAAAAAAAATGAACAAACATAACCGACAAATTGCAAGGCTGATCTGACTACGTAAACAAGTAGAATTTGCGAGACACCAATACGACAGACTAACCGATCAAGCAGGGTAGCAACCGCGGACAGCTGTTTCGCTCTGTTGGAGCTCGTCAGCACGGTGTAGCTTGTGTCAAACTAAAAACGACTACAAGAATGCTGCTGCTGATGAGCTTTCATATAGTTTCCTATAAAGCACGAAAATGATATGGGAAAAAAGTACAACGCCATTCCAAGGGTTATCCCAGACATCATCCTTGTTGGGTGCTCCATGAATACAGGCGATACAGCTGTCCGCGTCTGCTTTCTAGTTTTGAGCGCTATTTATGTCAGGTGCAGCTAGCCATGGTATTGATGAAGAGAATTGCTGAGCCTTAGGGCACTGCTATTGTTTAAATTTTGGATGCCATTACACTGTACTTACGTAGCGGAAAATCGCGTCAAATTGACATTTAGGTCCGAGCTCCCCCTTAACCCTTTCACTCCCAGAGTCAATTTTGAATACATGTAGTGTAGTTCTAACTGATTCTGTGGACGAAAACCTATAGCTATGGCGTGACCATT
The DNA here is from genome assembly GCA_024195265.1 of Dendrophyllia cribrosa. Taxonomy (NCBI): domain Eukaryota; kingdom Metazoa; phylum Cnidaria; class Anthozoa; order Scleractinia; family Dendrophylliidae; genus Dendrophyllia; species Dendrophyllia cribrosa. Next base: position 15,620,926 of record JAJLRJ010000014.1, read on the forward strand.
CAAATGAAACCTCTTCAGCAGTACTTTTGCATGGTACCATTTATTCTAACTTTTGAGTCCTTTGACGAAATCCTATGGTGTGACCATTCAAATGAAACCTCTTCAGCAGTACTTTTGCATGGTACCATTAGTTTTTCGATGTTTTACAAAATGAAATTTGGGATTTTTTTTTTTTAATTTTGATGTTTGGCGCTCTTGAGAGTTAAAGGGTTAAACATTTTGTAACTTGATAAGTTAGTTGTTTCGTCTAACTAGTGTTGTTACCTTCCTGTAGTAGGTAATAGGAGAATGATTTACATTTTTGAATCCATCGCTGTTGTCCTCATTCCAATCCCTTAAAACTACTCTAGTCAAGTGCCAATGTCAAAAGCTACTTAACTTTAAAAGATTATCAACAACCACTTTAAAAGTTACTTTTAAAAGTGCACAACATTCCGACACGCTGCTCATACCGACACGTACACAGCTAAGAGTTCACCCCCAAAAGTGTCTCAGTTAGTCAAAAGTGGGGGAAAACAAAAACAGGGGTGTTTACCATTTACAGGACCCATTCGGTTGGAAATTTCATGCATAAACATTAAATGACTTAACTTGACCTTGTGAAAGAAGGAAAAAGAAAAATAATAATGCAACCCACATCAGCTTGAAAGATTCAAGAGTGAAAAAAATGTATCACCAGAACCACAAGCCCATAATGTTTCAAACTTTCCAAATAGAATGATAGGTACCATTTGACTTCCCAACCAGCATTTCTGTTTTTTTTTTTCATGTAAATTGTAAGCACCCCAGATGACTACTGAAAAATATTTTTATTTCATTGTTGGGAGACTAAAATTACGCAGGCGTACAAGAAGCTTAGTACACTCTCAATTAGGTAAACAAGTGAATAAGAGGTTAAGGCACCCAAGCACAAAGAAAATATATATTCCATTTTTCAAAATATTCAAAGAAAAACGAACAAAAAACCCAGCAGCACCACAACACGGAATTCATCCGCAGATATAATGAAATTATATGAAAGAAAATATACAGCAGCATAGAACAGGAAAACGCTGCATTGAATAGCTTTAAAAGTCGAATGGATACGCACACTAACTCTTTAAAGGGTGTCCGGCTAAAATATAGTGTTTCATGATTATGGCCAGGAGCTTGCTTTAGCTGACTTTATTATCTTGAAATTAAAAAAAAAACATCGCCAACAGCGATAGAAGCAAAGAAATATGAACTTAACAGACAAAATAACGGCTAGTAAAGTCAAAATTTCACAAGAATGGCAAGTTTGATTTCTTGACCACCTGTCAATAAATCAAATTCCACTTCAATCCTTGCAATCCAGGGGCCGGATTCACGAAGCCCTCCTAACTTAAGACATATCTTAAGTATTGTTTCTTAACAATAGCCTATTGTTAGAATGACAATAGACTATTGTTAAGAAACAATACTTAGGATATGTCTTAACTTAGGAGGGCTTCGTGAATCCGGCCCCTGCACTTATCTCTTAACTACTGTTTTTGTTTTGTTTTTTTAGAATCTTTTTATCTAACTAAGTTGTATATTTGGTGGCATTTGGCGATATAACGTGGAAAAAAGCTAAGCAAAATTTTGCTATTTCGGCGGGACAGTGTCCCTTAAAGCACCAATACTGATCAGCATCACATTTCTCCTTGTCATTGAATCAGAGAGGCCACGAGAATTAGGGATATGATCACCCATGAAAAACCCTCATGATGTTATTTCTCGCACTACTTCATCTATAAAAAAACATGAGGACAAGGAAGGAGAATTTGTATTTTGATATTCAGTGGGGATTAAAGGGTTATAATAAGTAATTAATCCACAGACTCAGTTACAAGCTTTGACTACGCTGCATAACTCGAGGCTTGTGTTGTGTTCTCTTAAAGTTATTCTCTCATAGCCTCTATAGGTTAGAGGCCCAACTTTCTCTACTCTGTAGTTCCGCTTGGATTAGAGAACCACTCCCATTGCGGTTTAGAAAGGAGGCCACATTCACTCTAGTGTGCTGCTTGGATTAAGCTTAGTCGAGAACCACTCCCAATGATCAGAAAGGAGGCCACACTCTCTTTAGTTTGTACCGCTAAGATTAGTAGAGAACCACTCCCTATGCGGATCAGAAAGGAGGACACACTTCCTTTAGTGTACCGCTTGGGTTAGTAGAGAACCACTCCCTATGCGGATCAGAAAGGAGGCCACACTCCCTCTAGTGCACCGCTTGGATTAGTAGAGAACCACTCCCTATGCGGATCAGAAAGGAGGCCACACTCCCTCTAGTGCACCGCTTGGATTAGTAGAGAACCACTCTCTATGCGGATCAGAAAGGAGGACACACTTCCCTTAGTGTACCGCTTGGGTTAGTAGAGAACCACTCCCTATGCGGATCAGAAAGGAGGCCACACTCCCTCTAGTGTACCGCTTGGGTTAGTAGAGAACCACTCCCTATGCGGATCAGAAAGGAGGCCACACTCCCTCTAGTATACCACTTGGGTTAGTACATAGAGAACCACTCCCTATGCGGATCAGAAGGGAGGCCACACTCCCTCTAGTGTACCGCTTGGGTTAGTAGAGAACCACTCCCTATGCGGATCAGAAAGGAGGCCACACTCCCTCTAGTGTACCGCTTGGGTTAGTAGAGAACCACTCCCTATGCGGATCAGAAAGGAGGCCACACTCCCTCTAGTGTACCGCTTGGGTTAGTAGAGAACCACTCCCTATGCGGATTAGAAAGGAGGCCACACTCCCTCTAGTGTACCGCTTGGGTTAATAGAGAACCACTCCCTATGCGGATCAGAAAGGAGGACACACTTCCTTTAGTGTACCGCTTGGGTTAGTAGAGAACCACTCCCTATGCAGATCAGAAAGGAGGCCACACTCCCTCTAGTGTACCGCTTGGGTTAGTAGAGAACCACTCCCTATGCGGATCAGAAAGGAGGCTACACTCCCTCTAGTGTACCGCTTGGGTTAGTAGAGAACCACTCCCTATGCGGATCAGAAAGGAGGCCACACTCCCTCTAGTGTACCGCTTGGGTTAGTAGAGAACCACTCCCTATGCGGATCAGAAAGGAGGCCACACTCCCTCTAGTGTACCGCTTGGGTTAGTAGAGAACCACTCCCTATGCGGATCAGAAAGGAGGCCACACTCCCTCTAGTGTACCGCTTGGGTTAGTAGAGAACCACTCCCTATGCGGATCAGAAAGGAGGACACACTCCCTCTAGTGTACCGCTTGGGTTAGTAGAGAACCACTCCCTATGCGGATCAGAAAGGAGGACACACTCCCTCTAGTGTACCGCTTGGGTTAGTAGAGAACCACTCCCTATGCGGATCAGAAAGGAGGCCACACTCCCTCTAGTGTACCGCTTGGGTTAGTAGAGAACCACTCCCTATGCGGATCAGAAAGGAGGACACACTCCCTCTAGTATACCGCTTGGGTTAGTAGAGAACCACTCCCCATGCGGATCAGAAAGGAGGCCACACTCCCTCTAGTGTACCGCTTGGGTTAGTAGAGAACCACTCCCTATGCGGATCAGAAAGGAGGCCACACTCCCTCTAGTATACCGCTTGGGTTAGTAGAGAACCACTCCCTATGCGGATCAGAAAGGAGGACACACTTCCTTCTAGTGTACCGCTTGGGTTAGTAGAGAACCACTCCCTATGCGGTTCAGAAAGGAGGCCACACTCCCTCTAGTGTACCGCTTGGGTTAGTAGAGAACCACTCCCTATGCGGATCAGAAAGGAGGCCACACTCCCTCTAGTGTACCGCTTGGGTTAGTAGAGAACCACTCCCTATGCGGATCAGAAAGGAGGCCACACTCCCTCTAGTGTACCGCTTGGGTTAGTGGAGAACCACTCCCTATGCGGATCAGAAAGGAGGCCACACTCCCTCTAGTGTACCGCTTGGGTTAGTAGAGAACCACTCCCTATGCGGATCAGAAAGGAGGACACACTTCCTTCTAGTGTACCGCTTGGGTTAGTAGAGAACCACTCCCTATGCGGTTCAGAAAGAAGGCCACACTCTCTCTAGTGTACCGCTTGGATTTAGCTTAGTAGAGAACCACTCCCAATCACCAGAAAGGAGGCCACACTCCCTCTAGTTTGTACCGCTTAGGTTAGTAGAGAACCACTTCCTCTGATCAGAAAGGAGACCACACTCCCTTTTCTTTACACAGTGGCGGAGGCCCAGTTCCTCTAAATTTATTATTAAGAAGGTCGAACTCCCTTCTCTCCATCGAGTGTGTACACGATGGGTGTTTTCGTTTATCCCACCCCTCGTACTAAATTCACGTTCCCGGCTCACGTTCCCTCGCATTCACGTTCCCGGCTTGATCAAATTTTTCCAACTGCTATAAGGCTTGCGACAAGAACACTTAATTATCTCATACAGTTTCCATTATTTTAACAGTATTCAGGCCATTCTATACTAAAGAACCATAGGTGTATCCATGCGGGGTATACCATGGAACCATTCGAGAATTGAAGCTGTACTTTGGAACCATGAGCTATACCGGCTTAGAACTGTTACAGTATTGTTGCTATAATATGGAACCATAGGTGTATTCATGCAGGCTACACCATGAAACCATTTGAGAATCGATGCGATACTTTAATAATTAACTGTGAACCTTAAATATTCTTTGTTGACCCTTTTATAGCTAAAAAATACATTTTATTAAATACCAAACACTCATTTTCTTATTAAATTTGTTTGATTATTAATGTTTTCATTACAACACACTTTGATTTCGTAACAAACAAAGCAAACAAGCAACTGCTTCCTTTGTTTCATTTTTATTCTGCTCATTGAATATGTCTTCCAACGTACCTTACAAATCCAGGCGAAAATTTGCACGTATTGTCCGTCCGGACCTAGAAATTGTAGCTGTTTGAGGTGGAATGTCCGCGTCCTCCATTTCGGAGCTGTCGTCTTCTGATTCCATCTCGTACTCATCTACCTGTAGCCGGGAGATCGCGCATTACCAACAGCCACTGCAATTAGACAGTCATCCACGAATGTGACGTCTGACACATCTTGAGCTGGTACCTCAAATTCCTCTTCTTCGACTTCTCCGTCGCACCTTTTCGTTACTGATTCGTTCCCTTGGTCGGTCGTTAAGTTCACTTTAGTGCAATCTGCAGGTTGGTTTGCGTAAAATGCCGGCGGAAGGGCCCCTGCCTTGTCCTTTGTTGTTTCACTCCGAACAGTCCTTTGTCTAACAAGACGTTACTTATCCACCAATTCTAGCTAATTCTTTTATGGCCGTTTCAGTTTCAGAACGGATCTCTACAGACGGAAAAAGGTTCCATGAACTTAACACTGGCAAACTCCACCCTGGTCTGTGGCACTGGGTAATAGGACTTGTCGTGCGTAAAATACTTGGCCCCCCATTTTGTTATTATCTTTGAAGACTCCTTTGAGATAGTCCCAAAGTCTTGAGAATACTGCAGCGCGGTGAAAGTTTCATGCTTGAAATGGGATACCGCGTGGAGATTCTCGACTACACCTGCACTTAGGACGTTTTATCTATTTATCTGTGTGATGGTAGTACCTTTGCCAAGTATAGATTAGATGTAAAATCATAGATGTCTTTGCCACTTAAAGTTTTGTTTCATTCAATACTACTGCAAATGTATTTAGAGAGGACTGAATACAAAGAACGGCATATTCTGAACTGAAGGGTTTAATATTCTGCCGTGCTTTATCATTACAGAATGATGTCAATGATATTTGAGCCAGCAAATAAATACTAATATAAAAATACCAAATACCGTTTATTTCGCTGCTTGTTTCCTTCGCCAGCATTCTTGGCAACTCTAGACGCCACTGTCCATCGGTTGTTATTGCAAAATTTTCGGTCTTTCCTCCCATTCCTTTCGACATCCTGTAGAGCTTACATGTAAGTTCGACATGGCATGATACACTGTTCAACAAATGTTGAACAGCGTATCATGCCATGTTGAACATTGAAAAAGGACATTTAACATGGCATGATATACTGTTCAACAAATGTTGAACAGCGTATCATGCCATGTTGAACATTGAAAAAGGACATTTAACATGGCATGATACACTGTTCAACAAATGTTGAACAGCGTATCATGCCATGTTGAACATTGAAAAAGGACATTTAACATGTTGAACGTTGCTGAACCTATACTTCGCGACATCCCTACCCTTTCAAATACTTCAACTCGTGAAATACCTACCCTTTCATATACCTCTAGCCTAGAAAAGGTACCCCTTTCGGGCGAACATTCCCGTATAGCCCATTATATGGAGTACTCCCCCCCCTCCCTACCCCGGGACCGCGACGTCAGTTAATGGTTTTAAATGTTGAATGTGTTTACTCATTTAACAAGTTGCAGCATCGTTCAAAATCTGTTTCTCAAACAGTGTTCCACAAATTAAAATCTACAAATTCGCGAAAATTTAGTGACAGGTATTTGGGGGTATATACTTATTCTATAGTTTTAAATTAAGGCATGGCATGCTGGCACAGTCGTCAATTAAAAGTAATTACCAAAACGTGCGTATATTTATAGTATTTACTAGTATCGTTTACGCACACGAGTACCTCATCACAACAAACGAATAAACTAGTCAGGTCAGGTACACAAGTTCAGACCAAGACTGATCAGTAAACATGCATGTATTCAGTGCACTGTAAAAAAAAAAACATAAAAAGAGGCAGAAATGTATACACCCTAAGATCCAGAAGTCATTATTTCACTGTTTTAATTTTCACTTGAGGAAAATTGAAAACTAAAACCAAAACAAAACAGTTCCACTAGAAGTACAGTACGTGCTCATCAATTTTCATGTGAGTGGTAAAAAACATAAGAACCTAATCCGTAAACTCAAATTTAGTACACGTCATTCAACCTTGACCGGGAGGAAAGTGCATGTTGACATTTTTTTCTTGATTTTTAGCGACATCAAAGCTGATACAAATTACGAGTGTCTTTACGAATTAAAAACAAATTCACACGGCGAACGTAGGTTCACAAACTCGTATCGGTAAAATTCAAGTTCACCCTTTCACTCTCAGAGTCACTGAGTTATGGAGACAAGTAGTGTAGTTCTAACTTTTGAGTCTGTGGACGAAATCGTATGGTGTGACCATTCAAATGAAACCTCTTCAGCAGTACTTTTGCATGGTATCATTTGTTCTAACTTTTGAGTCTGTTGACAAAATCCTATGGTGTGACCCTTCAAATGAAACCTCTTCAGCAGTACTTTTGCATGGTACCATTTGTTTTTCAATATTTTACAAAATGAAATTTGGGATTTTTCGTGAATTTTAGTCACTCTTGGGAGTTAAAGGGTTAAAAAAATTGTCGCGTTGCATCGGAGGGGAAGTGAAACACAAAAATCTGGTTTTATCAACTGTCCGAGTTGATAAGGTTAACTGGCCACCTTAAAAAAGATTTTGAAAAAAGCTGACGTTTCGAGCGCTTGCCCATCGTCAGAGCGAATCCAAGGGCAAGCGCTCGAGATGTCAGCTTTTGAATCCCTTAATTTACGGTGACCAATTTGCCTTATCAACTTAGTTTAAAAATAAAATGTTCGTTCAGAGTTTGAGTTTAGTTTAGGCGTCTTAAATTTACCCCACGCGGCCTGTCTCTTCATGCTTCAGATGCTTATAATGTTAACCTCTTTCTCGTTGTGTAATAAATGGCCGAGGTTGTCGGTTAATCGTCGGGGTCAAGCTTGTCGGCAATCAATTGTTAAGCCGAATCGGAAACCATGAAGTTTTCTGTTCTCTAACAAAGCCACGCGAACCAGTTGTGTTTGACACTAAATATACCTTGATGATAACAACAAATAGTGATAAACAAAGAAACAAAGTTGCTCGAGAATATTCTGTCTTTAGTAAGTAAAACGTTTCTTTTAACATCATTTATTTAGTCTGTTTAGTAGGGCGCACTAAAAAACCTCTTTGAAGAGAGCGACTTAACGAACCAGTTCCACAGGTTCATGGCAACACAAAAGCTAATTGTATGGTTTAATTATTTCGATCCCACAATCAATAGAGAGCATGCCTTCAGGGACAGTTAATTGTGCAGTAATAAAAGATACGTGTCTTTATGTTATTTTCTTTCTCGAATTATCTGGGTGTTGCGTTGAGGCCGCTAGCGTGAAATGAATTTAAGGCACGTCCCGGGAGGAACGTTGACCGCGCGAATTGGAATAAAAGATCGCGGGTGTGAGCAAATTGCGCGATTATTTCCGACGCTTCCTCGAAGCGCTATTAGTTAATGAAAATTATTATTTATAAATGAAAAACCGTTTAATAAAAAAGTTCAAGAATTCGTGTCATTTCTCTCGACGTTAATTCGTTGTGAAAGACAGGAAATCTAAATCGTGATGCCTTTTGCTGGACTGCGCCGGACGCTGTTTTAATTACACAAAAATTCCGCATTGCTACGACAAGAAGAGCTATGTATGCCTCCTTTTATTAGTTTTAATCCTTGTAAGGAAGCAATGAGTTTCATTGGTGAGATTAGACCGTCTTTAGGTTTCCAGCTTTATCGCGTGAACGTTATAACAACAAATCGAAATCCAAAACAAACAGAATAACACCTTTCGTAAATCAGCTTGGACATAAGGAGTTCTACACTGTTCAGTTTTTACCCTGTGTAAAAACACAGAAAATGCAATGAAGGAAGAACAGTTTTCATGACGCACGTTCATGTTAGGGACAGCGCTTGAAACCACATTGAAAACGCCGTTTCCGATCAAAGTTAATTGACTGAACAATTTACGAGCAAAGGCGGTCTCTGTCGTGTCTATTGAAGAGCAGTGAAACATCTAATTTCTTTCTTATTCCTATTCAAGTCTTAATCACCTCATTTGTATGAGCCTATTGACTGCAAATTGCTTTTTTCGCTGTTTCTTAATTTAAAGCTTTTGAAAGGGCCTTGGCCAAGGCAAAGCCGTACAAATTGCTTCCTTTGAAATGTGAAGTGGTTATATATGGCTAAATAAGTGGTCCCTGTTCACGCCTCTTGAAAAGCAAAATAGAAAACATTGTTAAATGTCAAGTCAGTTACAACTGTAGCATGTCGTTTTGCTTTCAAGTTGTAGCAAGGAAGTGGCGAGGCCCTTCGTTCACAAAGTCACGTAATTTTCTCATTGTCAACAACTTCTTTAAAGGAGCCCAAATTAATTAAAAGGAGGGCAATCAAAGAGAATACTAAAATACCGAGTAAACTTGCAAATTCGTGGTCACGGCAGAAAGGTTACAAAAACAGCGTAAAAATCACAAATAGAACGTCCAAATAAACAAAGGCAACATGATTCTCTTAACTAATAAGTACACATTTTGACAGTATATTTACCTGCAAGCTTCTTCATTTATGAACCACTGTCTTAAGGATTAAACTTGTTGTAGTAATTTCGCCGGCTCCGTGTGTGGGCGGGTTCAACCTTCTCCAGGTATGCTAGCTCAGGATTTGAGCTAATTAGAAACCCTTAGATAACCGTGCTACCTTTATTATTGACCGCGCAAATGTATGCAGACATGCAGACTGCAAATAAAACTGATAGTTTTTAGTGGTCCCTAAAAATGCTGCTTCCTAATCCATTGTTTTGTGTGACGGCAATAAGCACATGCGAGCCGATTTATGAAGGCGAATTAAGATTCTTCGCTTATTACAACACTCTATACATACAAGTGAACAAGGCTGTTAGACGCTCAAGATGAACTTGTTCAAAACTCTTTACACGATCGCACTGTTTGGTTTAACAAGTCTTAACGTACTTGCAGAAGGCAATAGCTCTTGGTGGTAAGTCAATATTAATACTTCCTGCTCTTAAAATGTTGTTAACATAACGTTCATGGATCCACAAAAAGATTTTACTGCTCTTCGTTCACAGGAACCTCGGTGTAAGCGGTTCGTCAAAGCCTCCAGACAACTACAACTTCCAACTATCTCCAGCCAATGGCGTTAAGCCTATTACCCCCAAACAGCAACGATTATGTCGCAAATATCCAGAACTTATTCCGTACATCGGTGAAGGTGCAAGGGATTCTATCAACCAGTGTCAAAACCAGTTTAAAAATCGAAGATGGAATTGCTCTGCTCATAGTCCTGAAAATGTCTTTGGCAAAATTCTGAAAATAGGTAGGTTTACTTCTGTCGTCTTTAATTTGATCGATATTTTATTTGCTGTTCAGTTCTCAATGGTCAGAGATCACACATAGTACAATATTCCTTCAGTTAATGTCCAACGCGTTTTTAATTGGTATATGAAGCATATAACGTTTCCCTTGATTAAACCATTCCAAAAGTACACAAAATTCCAAAAGAGAAAAGAAATCCAAGTTGTCGTTTTACAAAGCATTAAAAGGCGCTTTTAGAAAATCACACGGAAAGGTCACCACCACTTAATAGCACAGTTTAACTTTATGTCATACAGATTTAAGAGTTAGTTAGAATTAGTCGGAACAACTAATTATGAACTTGACGTTTGATACAATTCTGAGAGGGTGCAAAAGGAGAATAGTAAGTCTGCATAATTTTTCCAAAGGATTTCAACCCCCACTCATCCGAGATGACTCAGAGGCAATCGTTTTATTAAGTTTTCAGTGCTCGAAATGACGGAAGAGGCTTGTCAATTTTATGAATATTGCTCCCGTGATAAATTTTTTTTCCAGGAGTCTTTCCAATGTTAACTTAAAAGTTAAACGCATTTTAAAATTGCATTAAGCTGAAGACTGAGAATACCGAAGCCAAACTTTCCCTTGTGTTACTGACGAAGTTAGTCACAAGATTTAGTGTTCAATGGTGGGAGTGAATATGTCTTTAACCCTTCAATTCCCAAGATTTCTAAAACCGAAAATTAAGAAAATCCCAAATTTTATTTTGTACAATATTCAAAAACAAGTGGTACAATGCTAAAGTACTGCCGAAGACGGGTTTCATTTAAATGGTCACACCAGACTCAATAGTTAGAACTATACTACATGACGACTAACCCCATAATTTACTGTTGGAATGAACGAGTTAAACCGTAAAATTGCGTTCTAAAGTAGATTACAGTAGACTTCTTTAATTTCTTAGGAAATGCTCAAAGGCAACAAACCTGATAAACTGCTGTTTCATGAGCGATTAAATTCCTTTTGAAAAACGTAAGCTTACAAAACAGACCACCCGTTTTACTTTGCTGTGGGCACAAGCAAAAATTGCTCGCGCCCACAGCAAAGTAAACAAGAAGTTTATGCAAGCTTAGCCTGGTGGATAAATGCCGTATAAAACCCACGCGAAAAGATATATTTTTGTATGACTCAGCATAGTGCTCTTATTAACAAATGAAGTTATTTATGGACAATTACCATTTGTGAAATTTTCGTCAAGAGAACGCTAATCCAAGTTATATTAATTTGGTTATATCAGTTTGAAGCGGTTCGTTCAGAAATGGCCGTGAGAATGTTTACCGGGTGATGGAAATATGAAAGATAAACGTAATGACAAAGTTGATCCGTCAAACGTTAGGTTAGGGGTGCTAACACCATTTTCTTCGTTTTTACTCGGAAATAATACGTAATTTCAACACTGACTCCACGATGAGACGTTACACGAAAATTGACATTATAAGGCAAAAAAGATATTCTCAAGATTCAGAACATTTATACGCATAATTTGAAACTAACAAACTGTACTTTGATTTTTGTACTTTTCTTAAACATGCGGCTTATACGATGCTTAAAATTGATGAATTTACTCATACACAGTGGAACCTCTACTTTACGGGGACACAAACGGTGGTCCCGGCAAAACACTCATATAATCTTTGTATCTATTACCTCTATCAAAGGGACTGTGACGTCTATTACCCTTTAACACTCAAGAGTGCCAAAAATCAAAATTCATGAAAAATCCCAAATTTCATTTTATAAAATATTGAAAGTAAATGGTACCATGCAAAAGTACTGCCGAAGAGGTTTCATTTGAATGGTCACACCATAGGATTTCGTCCACAGACTCAAAAGTTAGAACAAATGGTACCATGCAAAAGTACTGCTGAAGAGGTTTCATTTGAATAGTAACACAATAGGATTTCGGCCACAGACTCAAAAGTTAGATCAAATGGTACTATGCAAAAGTACTGCTAAAGAGGTTTCATTTGAATGGTCACACCATAGGATTTCGGCCACAGACTCAAAAGTTAGAACAAATGGTACCATGCAAAGGTACTGCTGAAGAGGTTTTATTTGTATGGTCACACCATAGGATTTTGTCCACAAACTCAAAAGTTAGAACAAATGGTTCCATACAAAAGTACTGCTGAAGAGGTTTCATTTGAATGGTCACACCATAGGATTTTTTCAACAGACTCAAAAGTTATAACAAATGGTACCATACAAAAGTACTGCTGAAGAGGTTTCATTTGAATGGTCACATCATAGGATTTCGCCCACAGACTCAAAAGTTAGAACAAATGGTACCATGCAAAAGTACTGCTGAAGAGGTTTCATTTGAATGGTCACATCATAGGATTTCGCCCACAGACTCAAAAGTTAGAACTACGTTACATGTCTCCATATATAATTGACTCTGGAAGTGAAAATGGTTAAGGGGACGAGAACACTTTTTGAGCATCCTGAATGCTATTTCAACCTCTGTCAAGGCGACAAGTATTATGTTAAGGGATTCACAAAACCACAACTGAACCAGTTTTTATAGTAGAAGAGTTCGTGGAGTATGCAATGCATACAGATAATGAACAAATCGCACCTCATGTAAAGGGAATGTGATAATTTAGGGCAGTGATGGTGCCATTTACCATTCCCAAGAAAGCGTAATTGTATTTCTTCAATAAGTACTTGTTTAAGAAGCAAGAATGCATGTAATAATTTTAAGACTCGCCCGGGGATCGGGATTTAACTGCGCGAATTTCAAAGTAAAAAGAAATACTGACAGATTATACTTGTGTTCTGTACAGTAATAAAGGACTATCATGACTAATAGCTTTCATTTAAATGGTCACACTCCAGGATTTCATCTAAAGCCGGACTTAAAAGTTAGAACCAAATTGTATAGCATAATAAACAGCACCACGGGAAAGTACTGCTCAATAGCTTTCATTTGAATGGTCACACTTTAGGATTCCATCCACAGACTCAAAAAAAGTTAGAACCACCTTGTACAGCATAATAAACAGCACCACAGGAAAGTACTGCTCAGTAGCTTTCATTTGAATGGTCACACTTTAGGATTTCATCCACAGACGCAAAAGTTGTAACCACCTTAAACAGCATAATAAACAGTACCACAGGAAAGTGCTGCTCAGTAGCTTTCATTTGAATGGTCACACTGTCGGATTTCATCCACAGACTCAAAAGTTGGGACCACCTTGTACAGCATAATAAACAGCACCACAGAAAAGTACTGCTCAGTAGCTTTCATTTGAATGGTCACACTTTAGGATTCCATCCACAGACTCAAAAGTTGGAACCACCTTGTACAGCATAATAAACAGCACCACAGAAAAGTACTGCTCAGTAGCTTTCATTTGAATGGTCACACTGTCGGATTTCATCCACAGACTTAAAAGTTGGAACCACCTTATACAGCATAATAAACAGCACCACAGGAAAGTACTGCTCAATAGCTTTCATTTGAATGGTCACACTTTAGGATTTCATCCACAGACTCAAAAGTTAGGGAAATGGTAAAAACTATTGTACTCAGACAGGACCCACCATTTTACAAACGACTGGTGGTCTCTTTATACACCAAACGTCCCCCACCGAAAAAGATGGTGTCTTGTTGGCATAGCCCCCATTCTATCAGGAGAAGAAACTGAAAGATTCAAACAAACCTGTGCCATCTTACTAGCAATGCAAGCTCTTATGCACACAGAATATTTAAGTCTCATCTCGATTTTTAAGGCCAATAAATTTGGTCCATTACACTCGTCAGATGGGTGGTATCTTGCGTAACCCTCCTACCCCCCCCCCCTACACAAGGTGGGTCCTCGTCGAGTATACTTGTTATGACCACTTCCCTTAGAACCAGCTTGTAGAACATAACAAACAGGAAAGAACTGCTCAACAGCTTCCATTTGAATAGTCTGAACTCAACAGTTAGCGTGAAGTATAAATCTAGACTGAATTGCCAAAAGCTTTCTAATACTGAGGATTTACGCATATTTCACTGTTTTAGCTTGCAGGGAAACATCTTTTACCTATTCTATAACAGCCGCTGGTGTATCGCACGCCATCGCAAGAGCTTGTAGCGAAGGAAGACTCTCGGCCTGTGGATGTGACAGCAGGTACAAAGGAGTAAGCAACGGGGGATGGCAGTGGGGTGGCTGTAGCGATAACGTCCACTTTGCGGACCAGTTTTCCAGAAAGTTTGTCGATGCGGGTGAAAAGGGTAGAGATTTTCGCACGTTGGTGAATTTGCACAACAACGAAGCCGGCAGGACGGTGAGTTTTCAACTAATATTGCTATGTGTGCGCGTGTGTAAATGTAGAATCAGTTGAAAGCTACCTCTTCGTGAGTTAAAACCTGACACATGCATGAACATTGTTCTATAGTAACGACTGAATAAAATCTTAAAGTGCAACCATAAAGAGAAAGAAAGGTACTACTTTTCTGTTGTACTGTGTAACGCTGTGCATAGGAGGTTCTAACTTTTGAGTCTGTGGATGAAATCCTGAGTGTGTCCATTCACATGAAAGCTATTGAGCAGTACTTTCCTGTGGTACTGTGTATTATGCTGTACAAGGTGGTTCTAACTTTTGAGTCTGTGGATGAAATCCTAAAGTGTGACCATTCAAATGAAAGCTACTGAGCAGTACTTTCCTGTGGTACTGTTTATTATGCTGTACAAGGTGGTTCTAACTTTTGAGTCTGTGGATGAAATCCTGAGTGTGTCCATTCACATGAAAGCTATCAAGCAGTACTTTCCTGTGATACTGTGCAAGGCATAATTCTAACTTTTGAGTCTGTAGATGAAATCATACAGTGTGACCATTCAAATGAAAGATATCGACAGCTTCCTTTTTGTCGTACTGTTTACTTTGTGGTCACAAGATTGCTTTAATATTTACTACGGCTAAGCAAATCCTGAACTGCGAGCAGCAAATAAAAGCTATCGAGCAGTTCTTTCCTGTTGTTTCTATCGGGTTTTTATCACCATTAACGAAAACTGGAGTTTTTTATTTTAATTTTCGACAGTACATGGAATGAAAGGATTAGGCCGCAGTGATATCAAAAAGAGTGCCGTACAGCCCCAGGCAACGAAAGGTTCTCTTTTCGGTTATTATGAACAATTGCTTCCGACCGATCATTCGTCATAAAGATTAATTTAAATGCGTCAAAGCGGTGGGAAGGCCGTCTGTATTTGTAGGGCTAGGAAAAAAAAACGATATTCTAATCATTTGCTACGTGACTTCAATTGACAATGTGCGACCTCTCTGTGTTAACTCCCAAGAGTGCCAAAGATCAAAATTCAAGAAAAAAAAATCGCAAATTTCGTTTTGTAAAATATTGAAAAACAAATGGTACCATGCAAAAGTACTGCTGAAGAGGTTTCATTTGAATGGTCACACCATACGATTTCGTCGATAGACTCAAAAGTTAGAACTACATTACATGTCTTGATAATTGACTCTAGCCGGGCCTTTCTTAAATCTTTGCGACTAAGCAGTTTTCGAAGAAATCTTAAACTGACTGATTTAACAGGCATACAGAGAGAAACGATCGATCATTGTCGGATTTAATAGATTGACTACTTTCCACACTTCTGCAAGATACAGCCTTTTAAACTATGTTCTTAGAAGGTCGACATTTACTTTCTTCTTACATACGGTACTCGTGAATACTAAATCAGCCAAAGAAGACAGAAGTTGGAGTTTCAATATGTCGAACCAAAACGGTTGTTGTCTTCAGTGACCGTCAAACATGACTGGGACCATGGATGGTGATAATGAGATAATCTCGATCAACGATAAAATTCTCCGATCAAAACTAACACAAAAAAGAGAACTATAAAATTATGTGTTTTTGATGTTGGGTGGAGAATTAATAGTTGGAACTTAGGATCAAACACGAGACATTGCACATTTCTTTGTCTTTGTCGAGCAAGCCAACATTGTTGGCGGCATCTCTTTGTCAACTGAAGTTGTTTTACTTTGAAAGAAAAAACAATAATACTAGTATTAACCGAAGTCTGTGGTAAACGGTCTATACGCGGTTTCCCACGACGCAACTTAGTCTAATTGCGGCAAAACCGCATGTATAAAACCATTAACCGGTGTTATTATGAAGAGCTTTATCATGACGCTGGTGATTAATTTGAATTTTATGGCTCATCAATCTTGGTTCTGCTTCCCACGGTGTCGCAAAAATCATGGTAAAACTGCAGACATGACAGAGTATTAGGTTAATAGCTAAGGCCGGGTTAACCTATTAACTCAGGCCAGAGTCATGTGATTTAAGTTTGTCTGTGGATGAAACCCAGTGCGGTCATTCAAATGAAAGCTCTTCAGCAGTACTGTTCCTGTGGTGCTGTTTATTATGCTCAGTGTACAAGGTGGTTCTAACTTTTGAGTTTGTGACAAAAACCTACGGTGTGACCACTCTAATGAAAGCTAATGAGCATTAATTTTCTAAGGTACTATAAAGTAAGTAAGTAAGTAAGTAAGTAAGTAAGTAAGTAAGTAAGTAAGTAAGTAAGTAAGTAAGTAAGTAAGTAAGTAAGTAAGTGAGTAAGTGAGTAAGTAAGTAAGTAAGTGAGTAAGTAAGTAAGTAAGTAAGTAAGTAAGTAAGTGAGTGAGTGAGTGAGTGAGTGAGTGAGTGAGTGAGTGAGTAAGTAAGTAAGTAAGTAAGTGAGTGAGTGAGTGAGTGAGTAAGTAAGTATATAAGACTTTATTTAAGTGTCAAGTATTTAGCTGTTAGAGCTAGTTGTGGACACTATGCTAACTAAATAATATGTTGTAAATTAAAATTATCCTAGCCCTATGTATAAAGGTAGCTTTTTACATGTTAAAATGTCCTAGTTTTAAGAAGAAAAAAATAGCTAAAAATGTATACTGAATATATATAAAAAAGTGTTCATTGTCTAAAAGATCGCAATTATCACAATTGTTATCTAGTTTTTTTCATTTCTTTCAAAATGAAGTTTAGAATTTTTTCTTCCATTTTGATTCTGGACAGTTGTGGGAATGAAAGGATTCAAAACAACACTTGCTTGCATAGCACAGGTGCCGCCCGCTGATGTGAATACATTTTTACACTGTCTACAGGAATGTGGTGTAATATGTTTTCTGTTTAATTCAACCCTAACTTCTTAAGAGAGTGTAAATAAAAAAGTAATATAAAACTCAGTCTTGTGGAAAGACGTACTCTGTAATGGTCGGCGTGCACTTAAGGACTTCATCAACAGACGTACAAATAAGAACTACGTAAATTACTCAAGGTTCATTTCCTGAGAGGAAAATGGTAAAAGGGCTGCAACTTAAAAAAAAAACACTATATTGACAACATTTGACATTTCCTCTAATAACTGACGCGGTTAAAATATTACGTTCCTTCCTGTTTGAACACCCATCAAATTTTTAAGGTGTTCTACGCGGGAGTTCGTTTTAATTATCAACTGTACTGCATTGCAATATATATATATATATATCTCTTGGGCTACTATGATGTCAGTGTTTTTGGTCGGTGGTTTGGCTTAATAGTGGACGAAGGAACTTCCTAAACGAACGGGCGCGAACCACGTGAAAAGAGTTTTCACCGGTTTTCTTCCAAGGCCGTGCGGTATATGTTATAAAACGTTGGGTTGTGGTGTGCGGCGCTTCCTGAAATCCTTGTCCATTTTAAGACTAAAATATACGATTTTCCCTACCCATTTTAAGAGCTTACCTTCATGAGCGCTATCACTGGCTCTTTCCAAGCCAAAATGGTAAAAATATATACCTTATTTCAAGTACTATACACAGTTTCAAACAAGAATGACTCAAATACTACATGACCATTGCGGCCGCGCATATCAATTAAGCATGTGTAGAGATGAAAATCCACCCACCTGATTGGTTGAGAAAGTGGCGCGAATTTTTTTTTAGCCAATCACAAAGCGCTGTAATGCAATTGGAAACTGCTGTGTTACGCAGTTGAGCCACTGACACTATAGTTTGCTCTCTTTTTAAGGCTGTAAGAGATAATATGTTACGAGACTGACATATATAGTTTTCTCTCTATTGAAGGCTGTACGAGATAATATGGTCCGAGAGTGTAAATGTCACGGGGTATCCGAAGCTTGCACTGTTCAGACTTGCTGGAAACGACTGCCGAACTTCAGACGGATCGGAGATGTCCTCAAAGATAAATTCGACAGCGCTTCAATGGTGGAATTTGAACAAAACAACAATCACAATGGCCATAGTGCTAAAAAAGGAAAACCGGCTTTCCGTCCCAAAAATAAACTACACAAGCCACCCACGATTGCTGACTTGGTGTATTATGAAGACTCTCCGGATTTTTGCGAGCGGAATCCCGAAACAGGTTCTCTCGGGACGAGCGGGCGCCTGTGTAACAACACGTCCCTCGGGACTGACGGGTGTAACTTAATGTGCTGTCACAGAGGTTATTCAACAAGTGAAAGCGAAATGGAAGAAATGTGTAATTGTCGCTTCCACTGGTGCTGTAAGGTAAAATGCGAGAACTGTCGATCAAGGCAGATAATTCACAGGTGCAATTAACAGTGAACGTAAAAATAGATATCGAGAAATGAAAGAGAACAATGTTGCCTTTTGATATACCGTAAAATGCCGGTTGTAAGCCCTGGGCTTGTACAACTTCGTAAGGGCTTTTTGACTGACAAGCAAAAATACTGTGATGAAGCGTTGTTTCAGTTAACCCTTTCACTCCCAGAGTCAAAATACGGAGACATGTAGTGTAGTTCTAACTTTTGACTCTGTTGACGAAATCCTATGGTGTGCCGGACCATTTAAATGAAACCTCTTCAGCAGTATTTTGCATGGTGCCATTTGTTCTAACTTTTGAGTCTGTGGACGAAATCCTATGGTATGACCATTCAAATGAAACCTCTTCAGCAGTACTTTTGCATGGTACCATTTGTTCTAACTTTTGAGTCTGTTGGCGAAATCCTATGGTGTGGCCATTCAAATGAAACCTCTTCAGCAGTACTTTTGCATGGTACCATTTGTTCTAACTTTTGGGTCTGTGGATGAAATCCTATGGTGTGACCATTCAAATGAAACCTCTTTGGCAGTACTTTTGCATGGTACCATTTGTTTTTCAATATTTTGCAAAACAACATTTCGAATTATTCTTGAATTTTGGACTGTGGCACTCTTGGGAGTTAGAGGGTCAATTTGGTGTACAATAGGAACTGCGATGTGCTGATATAAAGAAGGGTGTACAACCGGAAAAATGATCGGCCTATAACCGGGCGGGCTTAAAGCGAGAGGGGGAGGGGGGCTTATAAACGGCATTTTACGATACAAGGCTTAAGGGGATTTAAACGTCGACTTAACTTGAATAAATTATTTAGATACAAATGTGCATAGTTTGCTTCAGGTTCCTTGCAACATGTTTTCGTAAACTAGGATTCTGTGAATTTATGCTGTCGTAGTGATGTTGTTCAGTTTTATGAACTTTGGATCGAGGTATAGTTAGGGTAAATTTTTCAATAGAATAAATACAACAAACAATGATCTAAAGAATGCATGAAATGACTAGTCTGCTGTAGATAAGCCTGCTATTTCAGAACTTTTTAACCCTTTCACTCCCAGAGTCAATTATAGAGGCATGTAGTGTAGTTCTAACTTTTGACTCTGTTGACGAAATCCTATGGTGTGACCATTCAAATGAAACCTCTTTGGCAGTACTTTTGTATGGTACCATTTGTTCTAACTTTTGAGTCTGTTGATGAAATCCTATGGTGTGACCATTCAAATGAAACCTCTTTGGCAGTACTTTTGTATGGTACCATTTGTTCTAACTTTTGAGTCTGTTGATGAAATCCTATGGTGTGACCATTCAAATGAAACCTCTTCAGCAGTACTTTTGTATGGTACCATTTGTTCTAACTTTTGAGTCTGTTGATGAAATCCTATGGTGTGACCATTCAAATGAAACCTCTTTGGCAGTACTTTTGTATGGTACCATTTGTTCTAACTTTTGAGTCTGTTGATGAAATCCTATGGTGTGACCATTCAAATGAAACCTCTTCAGCAGTACTTTTGTATGGTACCATTTGTTCTAACTTTTGAGTCTGTTGATGAAATCCTATGGTGTGACCATTTAAATGAAACCTCTTCGGCAGTACTTTTATATGGTACCATTTGTTCTAACTTTTGAGTCTGTTGATGAAATCCTATGGTGTGACCATTCAAATGAAACCTCTTCGGCAGTACTTTTGCGTGGTACCATTTGTTCTAACTTTTGAGTGTGTTGACGAAATCCTATGGTGTGACCAATCAAATGAAACCTCTTCAGCAGTACTTTTGCATGGTACCATTTTTTTTTTTTTAAAACTTTACA
>JAJLRJ010000014.1:15646458-15653958 GCA_024195265.1 Dendrophyllia cribrosa
GTCAATAAAATATCTAGCAGAGGGGAAACCCTCAGCTAATAGGGACACCTAACTAAAACATAATTAAGAATTAAACTGACCTAATCTATAAGAAACATAGCTAAAAATCTGAAACTGTACATGTATAAAAGATTAAGATATAGAAACATCTATAAAATACATCAACGATAACAAAAGATCGAGGACAAATGTCTAACGACGAAATTACCGTGGATCGCGGATCAGGCGAAAATTTTGGCCCGGATTCCGGATTCGACTATTTTTTCCAGTTTCACCAGCAAAGGCAGAAAACTTCGAATAAAAATACTGCACAAGAAAAACAAATATGTAAATATACCCATGTACAGTATTAATATTTATACTGCAGAAAGTTTTAAAGTAATGCGGATTCCAATTGAACGAAAATAACGTCGGATCGACGGATCGGGCCAAAAAATAGCACAGATCGGCCGATTTGCATACCCCTATTCACCCCCATCCACTAACATCTGCCAAAACACCAACATACCGTCCAAGGCCGACCAAAAAATTAATGATCAGATCCACAATCCGAACTTCTAGATAGACAAAGTCCGGAATCCGGGCCAAAATTTTCGCCTGATTCGCGATCCACGGTAATTTCGTCGTTAGACATTTGTCCTCGATCTTTTGTTATCGTTGATGTATTTTATCAACCTCGTTCCCAGGGCTTTTCCCTTCGAGAGAGAGCCCTGGGAACGAGGTTGGTATTTTATATATATTTTCTATATCTTAATCTTTTATACATGTACAGTTTCAGATTTTTAGCTATGTTTCTTATAGATTAGGTCAGTTTAATTCTTAATTATGTTTTAGTTAGGTGTCCCTATTAGCTGAGGGTTTCCCCTCTGCTAGATATTTTATTGACACGTTAATAAAGTTTATTATTTATTTATTATTATCCGCGAATCCGCTTAATTTATCGCTAAAATCCGCAATCCGTGCGCTTTTCAAGGCCAAATCCGCCAATCCGCGAACCTATTCCTATTCACCCCCCTCCTAGTGATTACTTGTATTCTTTAGACTCGAGTTTCGGTTCTATGATGAACCTCATCAGTTGCTCCCATAAGTGAATGTCTAGCGGAATAATATGAAATTATTCCGTTGTACATGAAATGTTTGGCGCTAGTTGAAGGCTAGAACAAGAAAAAAGCGGCATCGTTCGAAGGTGAAGTTCAGTTTTGCTAAAAAACCGAATAAACATTCTTAAACAGGCTGCACAGAACATCTTTTATCTGTGCCGAGGTGCCCTCCAGTGTTGCAATAAACATCACTGAGTACCATTTGTCGCAGAATAATAATAATTGGCTAAGAGAAATAAAATCAGGTAAAAGGGAAATTTACCGGATGATTTTCTTTAAAGCCGACGATAGAAGACGAAGTGAAGGCCGTGAAGCTTGTAATTCGTCGTGTGCGAGTTCGCCGTGTAGACTGCACATAGCACGTGAGTATTTTCGCGCCAAATTCCAGACTAGTTGACGTCACACCCCACATAGATTAGATCATTTCACTTCAAGCTGCTCCATTTCAGTGCAGGCTGTTCCATTTTGGCGGTCTCGGCGCGAATCATTTGATGTAACCATTTGGTGTCACGCTAAACCATTTGACATTACGCAAAACCATTTGGTGTCACGCTAAACCATTTGACATTACGCTGAACTATTTCACATTACGCTAAACCATTTGATGTTACGTTAAACCATTTCAAATCACGATTAACCATTTGTCGGTAGGTTAAACCATTTCACACTACGTTAGACCGTTTGGTATTGTACCAAATAATTTCACATTACGCTAAACCGTTTGATGTTGGGGTTAAACCATTTCAAATTACGATTAACCATTTGTCGGTAGGATAAACCATTTCACACTACGTTAGACCGTTTGGTATTGTACCAAATAATTTCACATCACGCTAAACCATTTGATGTTACGTTAAACCATTTCAATTTACGATTAACCATTTGTCGGTAGGATAAACCATTTCACACTACGTTAGACCGTTTGGTATTGTACTAAATCATCTCACATGACGCTGAACCATTTGAGACTTCACTTTGTCGTTTTAACATTGGACACCAGACCGGTTTTCATTTACTTTCACCAATTCTACTTAGTCTGTGTGGTTTTACAAACGGAAGCTGAACTATTTACATTTAGACTTGATCATTTGTGTCTATATTGTACCGTTTCGACAACGGCGACTATACGGTTTGTAAACTGTCTAAACCATTTATTGGTTGAGTATTTCATTCCACCAAAGACAACCTGTCCAACTACATTTTAACTACATCATTTCTAGATCATCTATACCAACTTACAAAAGACCATTGAACCATTCATGTTTATTCTAAGTCGTTTGCAATGTTTGTATTTTTGGCGGTAACGGCCGCCCATAGAATTTATTCATTTTAAGCAGCCAAGTATTCTAGAGGTCAGTCCGTTTAGGGTAGTGCAGATTGCATTAATCTTTGCCGATTAACTCCTTCTTTAAAATGTCAATCCATTTTCTGTGTCCCTTGAAGTTCAGTGTGCATGGCACTTGCATCCCTTCCCCATCTCCACGGTTAACTGCCTTGCCAGTCACCACAACAGTACAGTCGTTCTTCTTATCGGCACGCAAAAAATAGAAAATTGTCTTCGCAAAACGGCACGATGTTTTGCATTGTTTTTTTTTTATTGTTACGTTACGTTCTGCTTGCACAATACATGTGTCAAGAAACATCTGATTACGTATTCCATTACAAACAATTATAATTAGATTTACAGTATTTAAAAATGTACTACGTTGTAAGAATAAAAGTGCACGTGCCCGGGTGCATGTGGTCACGGTTTTCCACTTACTTTATGGTCATTTGTTCTCAACTCCCGATAACTCGAACTCCCGATAACTCGAACCTTTTTCGATTTCCCTTGAAGGTTCGAGTTATCGGGAGTCGACTCCTAGAACACTCCACAACCACCCGCGAACCTCGAAATCGTGCCGTCAGAATATTAATTTCTGACTAATTCATTCACGCCATTCCGACGTCAGAAATTACATTTCTGAATGCCCGGGATGAGAATTGGACGTAAAATGAAAACAAAAATTCAAATCTGCAAGGGTCTGCCGGAGGGGATGGTACCAGTAGGAATTAAACCATGCATAAATCGAAAAATAGTTTGGCAAAAAAAAAAATTATTACGCTTGGAAAAATGGTTTGGCATTCTTTGCCAAAGAATATAAATGGACATGTCTGCACAATTGAAAAGAAGACAAAACAAAAGGGAAAAAGTGTGATTTCGGCCAGGCTCGAACTGGCGACCTTCTGCGTGTAAAGCAGACGTGATAACCACTACACTACGAAACCAACGATGACGGTATACAAACATTAAACAAACATATTGCTAAGCGCTTCATTGGTCGAAATGTATCATGTGACGTTATTTTTCCCCCTGTGACCTAGGAGTGTCCGATGATATCTGCCAGTTTTAAAATTAGAGTTTTACATCCGCATGTCAACCTCCCAGAGCGATAGTACGCCACACAAAAATTTTCACGAATTAATAGTCATTAAATATTCGCGCTTGAAAATTCAACTAAATAAAAATTAATAAGGTAGCATGACTTAAAGGCGAAAAATAAAACTCATTTCATGATAGCCTGCAGTTATTTCATTTTGTGGCGTAACAGCTAGTTATTAGGAAGTTTCGTTAATCTGTTTTAGCCTACCGTATTTATTCGATTTAACGCCGCGGCGTTCATTAAATTTTTCGTGATTCTGATTTATTTCTTACAAACAATAGCAACTAAACGTTTGAATTTTTAAAAACAAAAACATGTTTCAGTGTTTGTCTGGAATGTCATTTACTTTATCGTTCTCACTTTTTGTTTTAAGTAATGGTCCAGCTAAGAGGTAGGCAGAAATCAATAGCCCGCGGCAATAGCGGCAGTTATTTTTTAGGTGCTAATTTCTTTATTAAATTAAATCTAGCGCCTCTTATTGGTTTAGACAGCGAAAAGCGCGAAATTTGAATTTCAAAGACAAAGTTACTTTATTTCCGATTCACTTAAACAACTTTTTCTTTCGTAGATGTATTTACAATTAGTTCAAAAACTACATAGGTGAATCTTGTGTAAAATACGATTGTGATGCATGTCAGAATAAAGTTCACTCAATTATATTCCGCAGAGCTTTGAATGCACTGATAAACATTGTTGTAATCAAGGAAAATTATTTTTTTTGGCTTGCTAAAACTAGATTATTATTGTACTCGCTTTTGAGTATATTATTCGAATAAACGCCGCATCATGGATGCGGCGTCTATTAATATTCTTGCTCTCAAGTGCGGCGTTTATTCGAATAAATACGGTACTTTCGATATATTAAATTCACCTTGAAACAAAAGACATCACTACGAGGCTTAGGGGAATGATAGAAGGGATATATATGGTTCATTCCCCTAAGCCTCGAAGTGATGTCTTTTGTTTGAAGATGAATTTTAATATAGTAACGAAATTGGGCAATTGATATATGATTTCAGTCATTCGCGAGACGGTCTTTTTCAAACAAAATTCATCCTGCATTTCCTTAAACTAATGATATAGTGCCGGGGACTGATAAATTTATTGATTTGCTGTTAGTCATTTTCCCTCCAATAATTAAAATATGTTTTACCGCAAAACTAGAGAATTTTATTCTTATAAATAAGCATCTTCCGTTTTTGCAACAACAATTTCTCGCGTATGTTAAAAAGGGGAATAAATAAAGACTTTTCCTGCCGAAAAACGGACATTTCCGACAGTCTGCAATAATAATTATCGATGTTTCACATTTATGTAATAAAATTATTCTTATTTTCCAATCAACTGATAATTTAATGCAGGGGATTGCCGGGAGGGTGAATTTATCAATTCGTGCGTTTGTCCTTTCCCCCTATCTTTAGAAAGGCAACAGTTAGATGGCAGTTAATTTTGGGGAATAAATTTCC
The DNA here is from genome assembly GCA_024195265.1 of Dendrophyllia cribrosa. Taxonomy (NCBI): domain Eukaryota; kingdom Metazoa; phylum Cnidaria; class Anthozoa; order Scleractinia; family Dendrophylliidae; genus Dendrophyllia; species Dendrophyllia cribrosa. Next base: position 15,651,448 of record JAJLRJ010000014.1, read on the forward strand.
ACGGGATCTATTTTTTGCATATCTAGAAGGCTTTAGTAGAAAGCGCACAAATGATAATACGAGAAACAGCATTAGGACTCATGCTCATAAAAGATTAAAAATCCAATGATCTTGAACAGCTCAAGTTGGGCCAGCAGGTTACTGTATTTGAATTATCAGGATAACAACATAGCAGAAACGTCTCGTTACTATGTTCCATTTTGTAAACGTCTTTAACTCATTTAAAACAACACGGAACGGCTTTGTCAGTGCTTGATGATTTAATGTGTTAATAGCGTGAGTTAATGATAACCAAAGAGGTGTATTTTTAAGAGGTTTTTTAAACGCCGCACGCCGATCATTGAACATTGACAAAACGCTGTTCCTCCAAGAAGCATCTACCGAGTACCTGTTTTTAATTGGATGAAAACCACGCAAATAGAGCCTTGTTATATCGGTGCGTAAACAATATAACGCAAATTCTGGCTGTATCTTCAAAGATGGAAATTGCACAAAACGCCATTAACTGTTACACCTTATTGCAGAAACCTTATCATAGAAAATACTGAATGACAAATAGGAATTAATTACCTTAATGATGTTTAAAGAGGATAAAAGAAGAGAAATTGCTAAGAAATAAAAAAATATATATTCATTCCTGAGATAAAAATTGATTCATTTATTTGATAGAAATTTGTTTGGAATAAAATATTTGTTGATAGGACATGTATGCGAAAGAATGCCTCTGCGAATATCATTAAGGTAATTAATTCCTATTTGGTAATTTTTATTTTCTGTGACAACGTTTCCGCAATTAGGTTTCATTTCTTGACAGATGCAAGCTTGAAGCCTTAAGGGCTTTCATTTGTTTACTTAAAAATTTCTAACTGACACCGTTGGCTCGCTTTTGTTTTATGAGTTGATCTGAACATCCAATGAATAGGTCAAGTTTTCTTGGTCAGCAGGTGTATTGAACTATAATAACAACATATTGTTATAAAGTTCTCCCGCCTCTGGCAAAAAAATGGGTCATTCAGACGATGTTTTATTTTGTAAAAAGTCTTTAACTCATTCAAAACAGAGTCAGTAATAATCAAGGAGGTGTTTTGTTCAGAGGTTTTTTCAACGCCACATGATCATTGAACATTAAGAAAGCAAAACGCCGTTCCGCTTAGCATCTACCGAGTAATACCGAGTAATACTAGTTAAAAACAATCCAAAGGAAGGTTTGTTGTCGGCGCCAAAACAACGCAAAGTCTGGCTGTGTCTTCAAAGATGGAAATTTCGTAAAACTTCGCTTCTCGACAGATGCAAGCTTGAAGGTTGAAACTTTAATACAGGCTTTTGCGGGACGATAAGCTGATGCACAGTAACTTTGAGGTAACTGTCTCGACAAAGTGGAAAACTTAAGGACGCTACGCATTTTCAAACTCAAGAACTTTAATATATCATCAAAACTATCGACCGAGTTTTACATTTTTAATCCATGCAATCTCACCATTCTTGGAAACCAAACGAGGCGACCATCGTCTGATTATAAAAGCGTCGAAGAACATGACACCAATCAAAATCTTGGGAATTGTTTTTCATACTTTCTTATTCCTAGCGACTTGTCTTGGTAACTCACTGGTCTGTGTTGCCATATGGCGAGTTCGAACTCTAAGAACGGTTTCAAATATCATTATTTTCAGCTTAGCTTTAGCTGATTTGCTAATGACACCTGTGTTTATACTCCGAATTATCGTTCTCAGCTACCACGGCGGGAAGGAGTACCATATAGCTTGTCACGCTATTTCAGAAACTGCGTTTACTATGATATGCGTGATAATTCTACATTTGACTTGTATAAGCGTGGATAGATTCATTGCAATCAAATTTCCGCTTCGGTACAAGACGATTGTCACTCGCCGTCGAATGAAAACAGCAGTTATTAACATTTGGCTGCTAGCAATAATCGGAACCGTGGTGTTCCCGCATTTGCTTTCACGATCAGAATACGAAGATTTTGTTGATTACTACGACACGTTTCATTTGTGCATCTCTCACGAGCACGACCACAGCTTCCAGAACACTTCCAAAGTTTTCGCTGCATCGATTATTGTCATATATCTCATTTTGCCGTTCATTATCACGCTCGGTAGTTATACTTACATCATAAAAGTTTCACGTGATCAAAAGATGAAACTTCAAAACGAGGCACATCTTGAGGGAGAAGCAGTGAGGAAGCTCGAGATCAAAGCAGCCATAACATATGGCATTGTTATCGGTGCGTTCATGCTGTGTTTTTTACCGCTTCTTGTTGGGACTTTGTACCAACAGTTTGAGCTTGAAAAACGCAATGACTTGACGCTGACCATGCAGATTTTATCGACGACAGCTTCCGTAAGCGCGTGCGTTAACCCGTGTGTTTACACTTGGAGAAGCGAAGAGTTCAGAAAGGCTTTCAAGGACATAATTGCAAGATCTCAATGACGGAAGCATCTGCAGTTATAAAGAAAGGGGATAAAAAAAGCTAAAGTAATGATTGAATTA
>JAJLRJ010000014.1:15658958-15878958 GCA_024195265.1 Dendrophyllia cribrosa
CAAATCTGCATTGAGAACAATAAGTTACTTATTACCTATGTATATACGTACATCTCGCTTTGTCAACGATCGTGAGTAACTGGCCGTTTACGGTTATATCCACGTTAGAATCTACCATGTCGTTCGTCCATCATTTTCCTGGTCGGAACTTATTCATTAGCTGCGTCCAAAGTTGAAGGTGAGTCGTTAGATTTGAACTAAGTAGTCATGTTAAACGGCTTATATCTACATAAGAAGCTCTTAATAAGAAAAACCCCAACAAGTTAAGTTTTATACGGTTGAATTTATAGCTGAATATGACATCTATTGGTACGTTCTTCTGATTTCCTGTAATGGGTTTGCAAAAGTTGTGTTTAGTCTCCTGGAAATAAAGACTGATTTAGTTTTCCGCCAAAAATCAACTGGGTATTAAATGTTTATTGCAAGGAAACAACCACCGGGAACGAATCTTATTTGGAAAATGTCTCCATGAGCGATGTAAATTAATATTTTGGAGATCTGCGAGATTTGTTTCCATCTGATTCAGTTAGAACACAAGAAAGCTTTTTCAAAATTTTGTCTGTGATTAGAACCGGTAAAAAATAACAGCGTTTGCTTAACTGTCTAAACACACCACGCAGCACGCAAAACCACTCTAAGGCGACTCGCTCGAAATGCAAAATACGCTCATCTGTGACCTGAATGCAATTTCGCAACGGCAAACTTTTGGTAATAACGCCTTTTTCATTGCAATAATTCTTTTTGTGTATCCTAGTTGAATGAAGCATGGATTTATAAATATGAACCGATTCTCTTCGAAATAAATACAGGAGCCAAAATCTGGATTTGCGCAAACCCCTCATTTCATATTGAGGCCCTCCTAGATAGAAAAAAGGTCCGTTTTATCTGGCTCAAAATTTAAGAATCAACTTCCTTTGATATAGTCTAGAATGTGGCTAAGTTTAAAAAAAAATTGTCCGGGGGGGGGGGGGGGGGGGGATGTTTCTCTTTATGAATGCCCAGGGTGAGAATAGGACGAAAAGTGAAAACAAAAATTCAAAGCCCAAGGGTCTTCCGGAGGGGATAGTACCAGAAGGAATTAAAACATGCATGAATCGAAAAATAGTTTAGCAAAAAGACATTTTTTCACGCTTGAAAAAATGTTTTCAATTGGCATTATTTGCCAAAGAATATAAATGGAGATGTCTGCACAATCGAGAAGAAGACAAAAAAAAGGAAAAGATGTGGTTTCGGCCAGGCTCGAACTGGCGACCTTCTGCGTGTAAAGCAGACGTGATAACCACTACACTACGAAACCAACGATGCATTACTTGAACATTAAACAAATATATTACTAAGCGCTTCAGTGTATTGTATTATTATTATTATTATTATTATTATTATTATATATTTTTAATGTGGTTAATGGCAAAATAAAATGAATGAATGAATGAATAAATGTATCATGTGACGTTATGTTTTTCCCTGTGACCTAGGAGTGTCCAATGATTTCTGCCAGTTTTAAAATTAAAGTTTTACATCCGCATGTAAACCTCACGAATTTATAGTCATTAAATTTTCGCGCTTGTTAAAAGAGCAAAAATATGATGCGGAGAAAATTCAACTAAATAAATAAGGAAACATGACTTTAAGGCGAAACATAAAAACCATTTTATGATATACTGCAGTTATTACATTTCGTGGCGTAACAGCCAATTATTAGGAACTAGTTTATTAATCATGTTTTAGCTCACTTTCGATATATTAAAATTCATCTTGAAACAAAAGACATCACTACGAGGCTTAGGGGAATGATAGTAGGGATATACACCTAATTCAAAAAAGGTTGCTTTGGTCATTGGTAATTGGGCATTGGGAAGCTATTGTTTGGTGGTCACTCAAGCGAAGCATAGCATTGTGTTCCGTATGCCAAATGCCAATTCCCAATTACCAATGACCAACTGCCAAAGCAACCTTTATTGAATTAGGTGTATATGGTTTATTTCCCTAAGCCATGTAGTGATGTGTTTTGTTTGAAGTTTAACTTTAATTTATCGAAATTGGGCAATTGATATGATTTCAGTCATTCGCGAGACGGTCTATTTCAAAGCAGAGGATATAATTAAATTGTCAAACAAAATTCATCCTGCATTTCCTTAAAATAATGATATAGAGCCGGGGACTGATAAATTTATTGATTTGCAGTTTATAATAGTCATTTTCCCTCCGATAATTAAAATATGTTTTACAGCAAAACTAAAGAATTTCTTCTCATAAATAAACAATATAGATCAATATAATGCAAATTCTGGCTGTATCTTCAAATATGGAAATTTCACAAACCGTCATTAACTGATACATGTAATTTCTCGACAGATGCAAAGTTAAGGTCTTTCATTTGTTTTAATACTTAAGATTTTCTAACTGACAATGTTGGCGCGCTTTAAGTGGAGTTGATCTGAACATACAATGAATAGCTCAAGTTTTCTTGGTCAGCAGCTGGTGTATTTGAACTATAATAACAACATATTGTTATAAAGTTCTCCCGCCTCTGGCAAAAAATGGATCATTCAGACGATGTTTCATTTTGTAAAAAGTCTAACTCATCCAAAACAACACTGAGAGCATTACGGCTTTGTCAGGGCTTGATGATCTGGATAAGTGGCGTGAGTCAGAGTCAGTAATAATCAAGGAGGTGTATTGTTCAGATGTTTTTTCAACGCCACATGATCATTGAACATTAAGAAAGCAAAACGCTGTTCCGCTTAGCATCTACCAAATAATACTAGTTGAAAACAACCCAAAGGAAGGTTTGTTGTCGGCGCCAAAACAACGCAAATTCTGGCTGTGTCTTCAAAGATGGAAATTTCGTAAAACTTCGCTTCTCGACAGATGCAAGCTTGAAGGTTGAAACTTTAATACAGGCTTTTGCGGGACGATAAGCTGATGCACAGTAACTTTGAGGTAACTGTCTCGACAAAGAGGAAAACTTAAGGACGCTACGGATTTTCAAACTCAAGAACTTTAATATATCGTCAAAACTATCGACCGAGTTTTACATTTTTAATCCACGCAATCTCACCATTCTTGGAAACCAAACGAGGCGACCACCGTCTGATTATAAAAGCGTCGAAGAACATGACACCAATCAAAATCTTGGGAATTGTTTTTCATACTTTCTTATTCCTAGCGACTTGTCTTGGTAACTCACTGGTCTGTGTTGCCATATGGCGAGCTCGAACTCTAAGAACGGTTTCAAATATCATTATTTTCAGCTTAGCTTTAGCTGATTTGCTCATAACACCTGCGTTTATACTCCGAATTATCGTTCTCGGCTACCACGGTGGGAAGGAGTACCATATAGCTTGTCACGTTATTTCAGAAACTGCGTTTACTATAATATGCGTGATAATTCTACATTTGACTTGTATAAGCGTGGATAGATTCATTGCAATCAAATTTCCGCTTCGCTACAAGACGATTGTCACTCGCCGTCGAATGAAAACAGCAGTTATTACCATTTGGCTGTTAGCAATAATCGGAACCGTGGTGTTTCTGCATTCGCTTCCAAGATCAGAATACGAAGATTTTGTTGATTATTACGACACATTTCATTTGTGCATCTCTCACGAGCGAGATCACAGCTTCCAGAACACTTCCAAAGTTTTCGCTGCATCGATTATTGTCTTATATCTCATTTTGCCGTTCATAATCACAATCGGTAGTTATACCTACATCATAAAAGTTTCACGTGATCAAAAGATGAAACTTCAAAACGAGGGACATCTTGAGGGATGCGCAGTGAGGAAACTCGAGATCAAAGCAGCCATAACGTATGGCATTGTTATCGGTGCGTTTATGCTGTGTTTTTTACCGCTTCTTGTTGGGACTTTGTACCAACAGTTTGAGCTCGAAAAACGCAAGGACTTGACGCTGATCATGCAGATTTTATCGACGATAGCTTCCGTGAGCGCGTGTGTTAACCCGTGTGTTTACACTTGGAGAAGCGAAGAATTCAGAAAGGCTTTCAAGAAAATAATTACAAGATCTTAATGACGGAAGCATCTTCAGTTATAAAGAAAGGGATAAAAAATGCTAAAGTAGTGATTGAAATAGTGAAAAATCCACCAGATATGACAACACGGATATTTGTTCTTTTAAAGGGAATGTATGCAAATTTGTCAAGAAAACAAAAACAATTCTGTTCCTTTTCAAATCAACTTGCATGAAACCTTGTAGCGCGCCAGTCAGCACCAGGGTATTTGTCGATGACTGAGGCATTTCCTGGTGATCACACGCCATTTGGAAATCTATCCTAAAATGAAAGGTAAATAGTAAATCTTTAAAAGTCATCTTTTCAGCGTTAGAAATAGTGGTAACACAAGGCATACGAGAAAAAAAAAGGCGGCGATGGGCGTCCGAAAAAAAAAACTGTTCATTGAGAAAACCCGGCAGTTCTTGCGGCGTAAATAAAAGAGACATAGAGGGGTATAACATGGGAGATATTAGAGCGCGACAAAAGCATCTAACACACAGGATAACTGTAATCAAGAAACTTTTTTCAGTGCATTTCGGACGCCTAATGTTTTCAGGCTTTTTATTTACAACGATTTTACTTAGCACTGAACTTTCTAAAAAAAATTATTAATGATTACAGTCAAATCTCCCTCAATAAATATAAGACGGACACCTAGTGTTGGTCCTTGGCGTTTTTCAGTCACTTTACTGTAACTAAACTCTCTATAAGACGGACACCTCTCTGAGACGGACAACGTACACTTTGAAACCGTCAATGGACATTTGAGAAGTTCTTTTTTGTGAAAATTATTTCAAAACGGAAATGTAGGTGCTGAATATGAACAAACGAGTCCACTTTTCTGATGCTATTTTCGTTCCAGTTTGTAAGTTTTGCTTAAGGTATCATCACCGGCAAAATTTATGGTCTCCAAATGCCTTGCAAAAAATCCCAGTTAAATGTCATGCCATGAAATATACAAATCCAAAGTTTTGGGTCAAAATCTCTAATCGTTCAAAAGATATGGGCATTTGAAAATGGACCTTTTTCACCTTTTCGAGCATTCTGATTGGTCCAATAGGGTCACATGACTGATTGGCGGGAAATTCAAAATGTATTGTCTTTATCAATTTATAGAATTCAACTGGGTCACTGGCTAGGAACTTCAACCAAAAAGGAATTGAATTAGAGCAGTCACCAAATTCATTTGACAGAATTTTGGTCAGCCTGACCAAATTTTGAGGGAGATCGACAGCTGTCAATCAGAGAGGAATTTCAAATAAAGAAATCACAAAAGCAAGTTTTTCTCCCACAGTTTTTAATATTTTTAAAATCTGTTTTTAGAAATGAGTTTTAAACACCACTTGGCACAAACGTAGTTTCAGCCCCGTAATGTTTGTTAATTTATGCAAATAAAGGGAAGTAAACCGAAATAAGTAAACGACTTAAAACAAACGTGTATTCATTGCGCGTATGTTAGTCAGCTTTATTATCTCAGAATTACTGGTGTCACGTTACCTCGACTCTCCTGCTATAAACCAGACACCTCTCTAAGATGGACAGTTGGGGCCGGTCCCGACGGTGTCCGTCTGAGAGTTGACTATCTAACGCTTGCACAGATCGTCAAGCAGCAATTTGTTGGACGTAACATTGCCCCACAATAAACTTCAGTAAAACTAACTGAAGTATACTATAGACTATAAAAGCAAACGAACAATTTTACAAACTAGCTGTATTAGAGTGGATCAAATCGAAGGGAAACGGTCTGTAGCCTGAGTTCGAGTCAGACCAAAAGTTAGAGTTATCAGGGAATGGAGCAATCCAGATGTATAATAATAATAATAATAATAATAATAATGACTTTATTAACGTGTCAGTCAAAATGTAGCAGAGGGAATTCCACACTGCTAATAGGGGACACCTAAACTATCTAAAATATAATAAAAATACAAAAACAAATCAATAAAAATTTGAGACCAAAATCTACTAAGACTAGAATTAAAAACTACCATTTATAACTCACTAACATAAACACCACAAAACTCTAATTCTAATTATCAAAATTCTAAAAAATCTTGTAATTAAAAATGTAATTAAGAAAATTTAAAATCATGAATTGCAAAGGTTTCACTTTATGTTAAATGTGCCCCGGAATGTGCTTTTTGTTGACCTGAAATCTCGTAAGAATACTTCTCAGTTCTGACAATAGAATGATTGAATTGTTTATAAAGTTTATATATATATACATTTTAATAAGATCAAATCTGCATTGAGAAGAATAAGTTACTTATTACCTTATGGTATATACATATCACTTTGTCAACGATCGCGAGTAACTGGCCGTTTACGGTATCCACGTTAGAATCTACCATGTAGCTCGTCCATCATTTTCCTGATCGGCGGAACTTATTCAATAGCTGCGTCCAAAGTTAAAGGTAAGTCGTTAGATTTGAACTAAGTAGTCATGTAAAACGGCTTATATCTACCGTCAAGAAGCTTATAAATTAAAAAAAAGAACACACATATACACGGTTAACGGTTGAATTTACAGCTGAATATGACATCTATTGGTAAGTTCTTCTGATTTGCTGTACGAAATAATGGCTTTGTAAAAGTTTATTTTCGGTGTTCTGGAAATAACGAATTTAGTTTTCCGCCAAAAATCAAGTGGGTATTGAATGTTTGTTACTACGATACAACCGCCGGGAACGAATCTTATTTAGAACATGTCTCTAAAAGCGATGTAAATTAAGAGATCTGCGAGACTGATTTGTGTCCATTTGATTCAGTTAGAACACAAGAAAGCTTCGTTAGAATAGTACTGATAATCTTCAAAATTTTGTCTGTGATTAGAACCGGTAAAAAATAACAACGTTTGCTTAACTATCTAAACACACCACGCAGCAACATAATGGTCTGTTTACACTGTGCACAATTATGTGTTACGATAGAAAACAATGTAATTGAATTAAATTTAAGATCAGTTGGTTGATTTCAGAATAGGCATGTTGGAACATGACAAGCTGATCTGACACTGACCAATATTAAAATTATTTGCCCAGCTGTAGCACCATTGTTAAACAAAAGATTACACGCAAAACCACTTTAACAAACGGCGTTCTGCGGGCTCGTAGACTTTTTCGACGTCCGTTTTTTTTGTTTGAGTTTCGTCGCTCGTCTTCGCGACTTCGTCGCTCTCATAAGTCGACTTGTGGGCAAGTCTATTTCACTCGCAACTGAGCAGCTGAAAATGGTAACAACGGTAATTTTTTTTCAATCTGATAATGCATAATGCGTAACACAGTACGAAAGTTCCAATACTGACTGAAGGTTGTACGAACATTTCCGATCATTTTTCGAAGATTGCCGGGGAAAAGATACGAAGATGTTTCGATTAAAGACCAACACCAACGTAAGGATATTGATATCTTTACTTTCCACAGTGAAGATAAAATTGATATCTTCACATGTGTTGAGATATGATTTTTTCCGCGGTGGCGAAATCCTTGTACTACAATGAAGTTTGGATAATAAACGTTGATTACGAACTACTTTAGCATTGACACAACAAGAACACTTGAATGGATTTGTAATTTTGTGTGGAATGGAAATTTCAATAGAAGCACCAATATCATTAGACGTCTTTATCTGTGTGTAGCACGCTTCAGTGATACACGCAATGGTCCGCAAAAACAATATATCATTGAATCCATTAAGGCGAAAACTAATAAAACGGGGATCTTTCAGCTCGCATGAATCTTTTTTCCTCCATTGGCTGTGGATGATTGGGGGGGGGGGGGGGAGGTGTATAATTTTTTTTTTGTACTACCGTTGTACTACCGAATACCTCCCAATATTTTTTCGGGCAATTAAGAAATAAACCATCTGCTCGCAGCACTTTACCTTCCATTAGGAACCACTAGTAAAGAAGTCATTATTTTTTTAGACATCTTTTTATTTGCCACGTGAATTATACGACTATCGTGAATGAGTCACGTGAGTCACATGACTAGGAAATAAGCTGCGGTCATCGCTATTGTGTTCAAAGAAAACATAATACAAAAAAATCGTACAATACAGTGTGTTTTCTCTCATACTAAAAATAACTTACAAAAATCACGCGCAAAGGCAAATGAGTGTAAAACCAGTTTTTCTCCCTTCCCTTCGCGCCACGTTAGTGATAAACAGTATATAATGTCCTAATTGAAGACCGATTCTTTTCTATAACGATTTCTCCAGCCCGCTAATATCAAAACTGTCCCATTCCACCAAGTTAAATGGAACACTCGATATTGTTTCCCATGGCAACGTAGATACAACCGTTAAAAATATACATATAACAAAGTCAATATCAGTTGTATTTAATAGTTTTAAATTTGTGGCCTTTAATATCAAATGTATAAAACAGAGAAGATATATAGTTTTTGCGGTCTTTGTGGTCTTATATACCCAGTTCTATCATGTTATGTTTGTGTTATATATCGGTTATTCATATTATCGTATTCTTTTTGTGGTCATATAATATTGAAAGGCAGCTGTGCGCGCTGTCATTAGCTAAAAAAACCCACGCTTTGTTTTTGACGTGTGTCCCCGAAGAAAAATCATGATTAGTGGAAAGAAAGTGCTTCTTAGACGTAAGTTTCTGAAGGGAAATTTTCTAAAAACAATATAAGAAAGAAAATGAGTGATTTTGATAAAAACAGAATCAAAGATTAAAGAAATAAACTAATCCAAAACTCGGATAATTTCGTTTTCGTTTTAGCTTGCATAAAGAAGTACATGTACATGTATTGTAGTACAGTTCTCATAAAACACTTCGGAAATTTGAGAACATTCAAAAAAGTTAGAAAACATTCTAACGTGTTCTCAAATGCTCATCGTTTTGGTATCCTTTCTTTATTTTTAAAATATAATTATCGTCCCCATCGGAGAGGAACAATGTGTTAAAATTAATGCAAGTCAAAAATAAACTCCTTGCCACTTAAAACACCGTTTGATTATTTTACAAAGTTGTGTTGACATTGGTAACTAATTGACTTGAGCAATGACAAGGTAATTATCTGAGTGATGTTACGTAAATAGTACAACATGAACCGTGAAGGGTCTTGAATAACTTGAAATATTAGATGATATTTTAGCAACTTGGAAGAAAATGAGCGATAAACTGCTGCGTATTTCAGTCCAAACTGCAACGTTACAGAAAAAGCAATTTTGGATACCATAACTCGAACCTGACATTAAAATATTGAACTAACACAGGCGCCTTGGGTGATGATTTAGCAATATTAAAGACAAAAAGTGATGGTATTGGCCACTATCACATCATTACTCAATGATTACTTGCTTTTATCACCAATAATTTCATGCTTCTCTTTGGAGAAAGATTGCATGGACAATGAACTTTTCTCGCGATAACGAACTGGCTTTAAACTCGACCAAGACCATCAGAGAAGTTACAACCTTTGGTTTTGTAACGTTTCTTGTCATTACAATTGTTCTACTCCCCATTGGCATCCTTGGAAACCTACTTGTCATTTTAGTTGTGAAGAAGAAGCGATATCTTCACACCAGGACCAACTTTTTACTAGCAAACTTGGCGGGCACTGATCTGTTAGCAAATGTCCTTGGATACACCTTTGCAGCGACTAGAACGTTCCCCATGCCCACATGGACAATTGGTCAAGGTCTTTGCAAGATTAACTCTTTCTTTCCTGCCGTATCTTTATGTGAGATTCTAATATTCACTGTCATCGCTCTGGAGCGCTATAACGCTATAGTAAAACCTTTGAACTCCGGATTTAAGTTTACAAGGCGCACTCTTCGTTATCTCTTCGTTGTTATGTGGATTGCCTCGATAGCAGCTGTCACGCCTTTGGTTTATTTTAACAATTACAACTCTGATTATCAATGTACACGAACATGGAGTACAAATGCACAAAAGCATTTCTGGACTGCTGCTTTTTTTATTGGTATCGGCCTTCCCCTCGTGGTATTAATCTACTGCTATTTTCGCATCATCCGCACGTTGTATTTTGGAAGCAAGATTATTCCAATGAACATCCCACACGAAGTGGACGCAAAAGAGAAGAAGAAGGTGATAAAACTATCAATCGTTGTGACGTTAGTGTTTATTATATCGTACACTCCATTTGCAGTTGTCAAAGAATTGGAAATTCGCATGCCGGTGCCGAACGAAGTCAAAGTTTTCTCGCTTGTCTTTGTTCTTTTATCTTCTCTCTTAAATCCTTTTATTTACGCGTTTCAGAGTACAAACTATCGCAGAGCCCTTAAGGAGGCTATAATCTGCAGGCTGATAAGATAAACATTTTATGGATCTTTGAATGAGATATAAGTTACAAGATGTGAACTACGCACTTGAAAGCCAGTATTTAAATAACTGACTCACGCATATAGATGACCATCAATACTTTCTTATGATTTAAATAATAAATATACCAAATAAAAAAATACATATATTACAGCAAAGTGATGTTACGTTTTTTTCTTAAAGTTAACTGGAAATATTAAAATAAAGAACAATGAAACTGAATAATATTTCGATGTCCTCACATGACTATTATCAAGTTCAGTTGATAATGTCACTGGAGTTTTTTTTTTAATAAAAAACATAATTTAAGGTGTGAGAATTCAAAATAGTTGATCTCGTGAATTGTTATGAACCACCTGGTGCAGCCGATTATAACCATCTGAACATCAGTAAAGTACGTCTTACTTGAATGGTCACACATAACGATATCAAAACTTAAAACCACCTTGTACAGCATAATGTGTGGATCCATTCGCTTGCCGGGCTCGTGGATCCACAGCACTTTCACAACGTTGACGAAATTTATCATCAATAAGAGGACAGACGCATAGAAAACCGACATCAATTTGTTAATTCTTCGCTTGCCCTAAATATAAAATTGGTTGTCGTCGTCCAGTGACTAAAACACTGTGGTAGATTTCTTCCTGGTGCCATTTACTGGTCGATTGATCACAAGAGGACATTGTTATCTGAACAAAGTTGTTATCTCAACAAAGTTTTGCACGGGGATGCTCCGCCCCGAGGTCCAAACCCTTACCCTTTCATATACCGTTTTTGACAGAAAAGGTACCCCTTTCATGTACCTTTCATTGAAAATGGTACCCCTTTCATATACCTTACGTTGAAAATGGTACCCCTTTCATATAGCCTTTGCGTGCGTATGTTTAATATATTTTGAAAGTCCCTTTTTATAATACTTAAATTGCAGTTTTCCCTACCTTTTTTATGCTTCAACTCGTGTTTTTGCTACCATTTCCTATTCTTCGTGAAATCCCTACCCTTTCACATACTTCAACTCGTGAAATCCCGACCCTTTCATATACCTCCATCCTCAAAAAGGTACCCCTTTCGGGCGGAGCATCCCCGTATAGCCCATTATAGGGAGTACCCCCCCCCCCCCCCCCCGGGGGCTCCTGTTACAATAAAAATAAAATATTTAGCCTAAAAATTTAAACTGTACAGAGTTAATAGAAAAGTAAAATATAAGATAATTACGTTACATAAAAAATTCGTTCAAATGTTGCTTAAATAAAATTCTATATTCTAAATTTCTAATGTTCAAAGGTAATTTATTAAAAGCACCGAGGAAAGAAAAGCTTTTGCGGTTGACACTTAGGAGCCTTTGATTTCAATTTCTTTTGTACATAGCACGAACTGCACGTGCTATGCTTTAACTTCTTGGCAATTTTCATACGGTGCACATTTGTATACGAACACAATGCTACTTCCTAGCGTTCCTACACGTACTCTGAATTCCATTGTGCCATTCTAACAAAGGAGACTTGAATAATTACACCCTGGTAAGGCCGCGAGTAAGCCTGCACATGAAAGCTTGTTAAAAGTCTTGTGGTATTTTTCGAAGTGGCCTATTCAATGACAACGTTGACGCGGACAAAATAAGGACTGCCTTTTGAGAGAGGTACTTGTCTGTTAAGGTTTTTTACTTAATAATAGCGCTATAATGCTTATAACCTTTGGCTCCTTGTAGCAGCTACGTTCAGGACTCTTTCAGGCGATTTTGGCCGCGGTTGTTCAAAAGGTGGATAGCGCTATCCAGCGGATAAATCACTACCTAGCGGATATATAACTATCCACCGGGCCCGGGTTGTTCAAAAGGTGGATAGCGCTATCCAGCGGATAAATCACTACCTAGCGGATATATAACTATCCACCGGGCCCCGGTTGTTCAAAAGGTGGATAGCGCTATCCAGCGGATAAATCACTACCTAGCGGATATATAACTATCCACCGGGCCCCGGTTGTTCAAAAGGTGGATAGCGCTATCCAGCGGATAAATCTCTATCCAGGGGATAACGCAATTGGCTTTGTACACGTTTATCGGCTGGATAGCGATTTACTCGCTGGATAGCGCTATCCACCTTTTGAACAACCGGGGCCGGATAAATTACTATCCCACGGATAACACAAAGGATAGTGATAGTGATTTATCCGGTGGACAGCGCTATCCACCTTTTGAACAGCCGCAGGCCAGATTTGTAAAATATTGAAATACTGACAGGACCATAAGACTGAAGCTCTGCTAAATAGTTGGCTTTAGGACTTTATTTACAAATTTTACAAGTAAGAACCACCTTGTACAGCATAATAAACAGCACCACAGGAAAGTACTCCTCAGTAGCTTTCATGTGGATAGTCACACTGTAGGATTTCATCCATAGACTCAAAAGTTAGAACCAGCTTGTGGAACATAACAAACAGTCCCACAGGAAAGAACTGCTCAACAGCTACCATTTGAATAGTCTGAACTCAACAATTAGCTTGAAGTTTAAATCTAGACTGAATTGCCAAAAGTTAGAACCACCTTGTACAGTATAATAAATAGCACCACAGGAAAATACTCATTAGTATAGCTTTCATTTTAATGATCACACTGAATTTCATCCAGATAAGCGAGAATTCTTTTACAACATATGCGTTAGCAGAACAGCAACTATGTCCACGAAAAAACGGTCTCAACGAAAGCCAATCAGCATGCTTGCCAAACAAAGCGATTAATTATATAGAAAAGCGTTGGTGATCATAACCGATTTATGACGGCGAAAGAAATATGTACAATAAGAGATATATGCGATGTAGCGATCGCAGCGATCATATGGAAACCATGCTTTAGAAATTACGTCGTAATCTATCAACAATCTACTGACGACCGCGCGATTTTTGGCGTTCATATATACGGAAACCATGGTTGCTATGCCAAACTATATTGGTGAAATTTGAAAATAGTCTTTCCAGTAAAAACGATCGTTTTTGAGTGAGCTTACATGAAGTGTAATCTCACTCTATGTCATGGGAAGTGTCCGTAAGTCCGTGGTAGTCCATTCTTCGGGTTGTCTTCGGTATCACGGCGCCTGGTCTCGAACAGATATTGTTTATTTCCGTACGAACGATGAGAGCACGAACACGCGAATATGAGCGAGGTTGAACACGAAGTGCTGCGAACTGATCCCGGATCATCCCGGATAACGAACGACGTATTTTCGATATCAAAAACACGGAACGTGGAAGCAACCACGTTTTTTCGCCGTTGGAGAAAGAGAGGTAAGAGGCTCGAAATTTACGATGTTTTCGTGTTATATTGCACCAGTAATCAGGCACAGCATTCAAGCAATGTGTCTATTGTTTTCACGTAAGATAGATAGATAGATAGAAACTTTATTTAAGTGTCAAAAGACCTTATAGCCTGGGTAAACCCATACTAATTTGGGGACACATAAAGAGTTTTTCAGATGTTTTGAAGGTGTAGACAAAATCTTCGCCAACAAAAGGTTCCCTAAATCACCGAGATGTAGTTTTAAAGACAGCTGTGATGGCCGCCGAGTGACTTGTGCAGTCCAGCATTGCGAATTGCTCCATGTACAACATCTGGCAATCCATAACCCTGTCTCAGGGTCATATAATTCCCTTCTGGGAACAAAATATTTCCTTCGGGAAACGATGAATTCTCTTCGAAGAACAAATAATGTCTTTAGAGACACAAATCTGGGTTAAGTGCAGTTACACTAAAACGTTGAAAAGTTATTGTTTGAAAGGTAACGTTGATGTTACTAAGTTTAAAATGTAAGTTAACTATACTTGTTACAGCTACCTACATTCCAAAAAAACTTGAGAATAAATGTTAATGTTTTACTGTTATTGCTGGCAATGCTGATATTGTATGCAAACAGCTACATGCTATAAGCACCAACTAGGGCTCAATTTCATAAAACTTTTACAGCTGTAATTTACAAGTGTAGTTATTGTTTCAGACCTCTGAAACAATAGCTACAAGCGTAAAAGTTTTATTAAATTGATCTTTAAATTTATATATTTTGATTAAAAGATAACATTGCCTGCCTTGAGTATAATGGTGTCAATCTTTACTGTCAGTATGGGGTTTTACCACTCCTTACATGTGAAACCCGACCACGTTTGTTTGTCAGACACTGTTTCAAATAAACACCTATTTCAAATAAGCACCCATCCTTGTGTAAATCCATGTGCGGTAGATCTAGAATTTTGTTCATGTTTACAGTTACAGTAATTCCTCTATTAGAGCAGTTTTCAATTGAGTGTCGAAAGTAATTACACAATTGCTTTGGTTTTGCATTGCTACGCTTTGTGATTGGCTAAAAAATCTCGCACCACTTTCTCGACCAATCAGAAGTAAAACCAAAACCAATCGTGACTTGCTTGCACGCGTTTTCCCACGCTTGGCGCCGCCGACATGTAATTGCTTCGAGCTCTGATTGGTTCATTGGATTGTTTACGACCGCTGTGATTGGTCAGAGTAATTACTTTGGTTTTGGTTTTACGACACTCAATTGAAAACTGCTCTAAGTGGTCATTTTTCAAAAACCCAAAATATGTATTCACCAGTCCTTTACTGGAAATGGTTCTCAAGGTCCTGAGGGTTTCAGCTTAACAGAGGGACTGCTGTATATGATTTACATTTTTTTCAGAAATTTGCTAATATGATAACTTTGATGATGACAATGATGATAACTTGGTCCTTGTAGTGACATTACATAGCGTGACAAAAACGATACCAAATTAACGAACGATCTTCCAGTCCAACAAAACAAAAAACCATCCTCGACAAACCAAGATACTTTTCCAATACAGAAGCTCTTGAGACGTTAAGTTGCAAGCCACAATGGTGCTTGGTGGACATGTGTTTTTATCACATCTCTTGGACTTGGAACACTTGCACCAGTTATACAGTCAATGAACCATTTTTTAAGTTGTGCTTCCATACCTGTGACAGTACCACATTATATCGTTAAATAGTTTTTCTGAAAAATCAGAGGCAGACAGCCTATGGTGCATTTCTCATTTAGCTTAATATCTTTGACAGTAACATTTTCGACATCACAAATTCCGTCTCTAGATATTTCCGTGCAAATTTTCATCGTAAGCTCACTCATGTACGCATTGCGGACCTATTTTTTTATTGTCCAAGCCATTTTTTTTCAACACTTAGGCCCCGTCCACACGTATACGTTTACGTTCGTAAACGCATATTTTTTTTTATCTAAAACGCTCCCTTCCACACGAAGCCAGCCATCGTTTACGATTCGTTTTCACCTGTCGACACGTAAACGCTAAAACGATACGTAAAGGCTTCAAATCTGCATTGAGCATGCGTCAGACCGTCCGCCATATTGGATATCTGCTCTATTTTCTTTATTTGTGAACTGGGTCCGAATCTGTGACATCAGCGTTTACGAAAATATCCGTTTACGCTGTCCACGCGTAAACGGCGTTTTCGAAAATATCCACTTTGGAGAGCGTTTTCGAAAATATCCGTTTAGGGTGACCGTTTTCATCGTTTACGTGTGGACGGGAGGCCTAAACGCACAAAAAAATATGCGTTTACTAACGTTAACGTATACGTGTGGACGGGGCCTTAGAAAAGTAGGTAGCTTCTCGATATATTAACAACGAAATGAAATACAACAATACCTAGTTCTATTTATCCATTGTTACGTTAATGTTTTCTTTTGTGTTGAATCGTTTTTGGAATATTCATAGACTGCTAAGCCATTGTTGTTGATATATTGAGAAAGGGCCACCTCGAGGTGGTGTATCACGGAATTTAAGTATAATTTAAAGGAACAGCATCCCGGTTGATATATCGTGTCTTCATGATAATGGCCAGGAGCGAGCTTCATTTTCTTGAAACAGGAAGAAAAAGTGGCCAAAAGTGACGAAAGTAAAAACAAAATTACTCAAGAGACAAAAAAAAAACGGGCTAAAAATGTCAAAATTCCACAAGAATGGCAACTGATTTCTTCACCAGCTAGTCAAATTTGATGACAAGAATCAGGTAATTGAATTTCATTCTTGCTTCAACTATTTCTGTTTTGCTGGCATTTGGCGATATAATAAACTATTATAGCGCGAAAGCGCGCGTGATATCGCCTAATTCTTAGGCGACGAAGCCGTAGGCCGAGTCGGCTAAGAGCTACAGCTAACAAAGCATCAGCTTCTCACTGCTGAGGTTAATTAATTTAAGGAAGGTTGTAGTACGTACTATTAAATTACTTATTACTTTTTCTTAATCTTGGTTCCAGACCCCTATTTTGAACTATATAAACAGTTTTCAAACACTGTAACGGTTACTTTTGAAAATGTATGTCGCTTAGCATACGAAACGTCAAGTTTATTATAAAATGCGTTGGTTTACCATGTTTATCACCGCTGTTTGTGTTTTATTTCTTATCACCTTCGTGCTTACCGGTGATACATTATTTATTTTAGGGGGGGGGGGGGGGGGGAGTTTTCTTGTACAGAGACACTCTTTTCACATACCTTACTACAGCGGGGAATTTTTGCGACAACTTAATTTCGCGATTTTAAATTTAGAAGGGTAATATTTCGCAGCAACCTTGTTCCCAGGGTCTCTCATCTTCCCGACCTGAGAGACCCTAGATAGATAGATAGATAGATAGATAGATAATCTTTATTTAAACACGGTAAAAATTCGTCAGCTAAAAATCATTATAATACTAACACAAAGCAATAAACTAATATTAAAAAATATCTATATATGAAGAATTTAATAAATAATAAAAAGCTGCTTTCCACGAATGCCGTGCCTTATACTTCCTCTTTGAGAAGTCGTTTAAATTGCCCAAGGGACTCAGCTTTCCTTACATTATGAGAAAGGCTGTTCCAGAGCATGGCGCCACTATAACTGAAACTATTTTTATAATAGTTTGTGCGCGGCAATGGAACATTAAGTTTATCCTCAGAGTCCCTTAGGTTGTAACTAATTTCTCGCTTCTCAAATTTAGAACTTAGATAGTTTGGAGCCAACCCGTGTAGAGACCTATAAACCATCGTAGCTCTTTGAATTTGTTGCTGGCAAGCAAGATTTTTCCATCCTAGGAGTTCTAATAGATTACCAGCATCTACGTCATAGTCTGAATAGGTCAAAACACGGGCTGCTCTGTTTTGTAGCTTTTGTAGTTTATTCTGCAGAGTTATCCCACAGTTTCCCCAAACAATGTTGCAGTAGTCGAAGTGTGGCTGTATCAATGCTTGATAAATTAAGTATAAGGTCGCTTGAGGAACGAGGTGCCTAATTCGTTTCATGGCCCCAATACCAGAAGCGACTTTCTTTGTGACTTTCTCGATGTGGTCACTCCAGCCAAGTTTGTCATCAATGGTCACCCCAAGTGATTTTGTGGTAGTGACCCGGTTAACTTGAAGATCTTTAATTGCAAGTGCTGGGGAATCCGTGAGAGTACTTAGCCTCTGTCTAGATCCGATAAGCATAAATTCAGTTTTAGTCATATTTAGAGTGAGTTTGTTTGCTTTCAGCCAATTGTAAACGTTTTCTAAATCTTGGTTTAGATATAATTGAATGTCGTCTGCATTATTACTTGCGTAAGTAAGGTGGGTATCGTCAGCATACATCCTCGGCTCGCAGTTTAAGAGACAATTTGGAAGATCGTTAATATATAATAGAAATAGTAGTGGTCCTAGGATCGTCCCCTGGGGAACACCACAACTTAAAAGACAACTTTTTGAGAGCGATCCGTTAATAGAGCACATTTGGGTACGATTCTCTAAATATGACTTAAACCATCGATGTGCATTACCATATATGCCATAATTGCTTAATTTTGATAAAAGTAGCCCGTGGTCAACTGTGTCAAAAGCCTTTTTTAGATCTAAGAAAACAACGGCATTGACATTACCACGATCGATATTATACGCCCAAGCGTCAGTGGCTTCAAGGAGAGCCGTGACAGTTGAGTGAATAGTACGAAAACCTGATTGATATTTACAGATGATTTCGTTTTCATCTAGATAGGCATATAATTGATCATAGACGATTCTTTCAAAGACTTTGGCAACAACTGAGATAACCGAAATTGGACGATAATTGTTTAGATCGTCCCGATCGCCCTGGGAAAGTGGTTGATTTCGCAGCTCTAAAATTTGGAGAATTTGAACATCAGTTTACGAAAAAAAAAGAAAAGAAAACACCAAAAATTAAAATTTGATTCCGCGAGAATTTCCTGTAATAAGGCACAAAATTTTCATAATTAACGGAGACACTGCGTCTATTCCGTGACAGATTTTCACTTCTGCTGTTCACAATCGCGCCTGAAATCGCAGAGCCAGTCATTATAATTCCAAACATGAGATGATAAGAAGGCGATTTAGTTTGATTTACCCAAGATAATTTTCATTTTAGTTTTTTAGAATAATCAATCTTATATATTACTTTAGTCGACATTTCAGGTGAGTGCATCTGTCTTCGTTTTATTTTATAAATGTATTTAATTATTTGTTAAGTTCATTGTTTTGAACCATGCGCAAGGAGCCTGGTTGATAACTTTTGATACCTTTGTTAACTTTGTTTTCTTTTTTAACTCGGATCTAATATAACCAGCCTCCTCGGCGAAACAAGTATATTCGATACAACGAAAATCTCGACAAAAAAACTCGATGGGATGTAAACATTTGATCCTAAGTTGAAAAAAGTTGTAGCTTTTGTAGCTTTCATTTGAATGTCATCAACAGACACAAAAGTAAGAACCACCTTGCACAACAAAATAAGCAGTACCACAGGAAAGTATTGCTTAGTAGCTTTCACTGATTTGAATGGTCACACTTTAGGATTTCATCCACAGACTCAAAAGTTAGAACCACCTTGAACAGCAAAATAAACAGTACCACAGGAAAGTACTGCTCGGTAGCTTTCATTTGAATGGTCATAATTTAGGCCGTTTTCATCCACAGACTCAAAAGTTAGAACCACCTTGTACAGCATAATAAACAGTACTACAGGAAAGTACTACTCAATAGATTTCATTTGAATGGTTACACTTTAGGATTTCATACACAGACTTGAAAGTCAGAACCAGCTTGTACAGCATAATAAACAGTACTACTGTAAAGAACTGCACAATAGCTTTCATTTGAATGGTCACACTTAGGATTTCATCCTGGCACAGTCTCAAAAGTTAGAACCACCTTGTACAGCATATATAATAAACAGTACTACGGGAAAGCACTGCCCAGTAACTTTCTTTTGAATGATCACATTTAGGATTTCATCCACAGACTCAAAAGTTAGAACCACCTGGTACCGAATAATGGACAGTACCTCAGGAAAGTACTGCTTAATAGCTTTCATTTGAATGTCACACTTTCGGATTTTCATCCACAGACTTGAACGTTGAATTGGATGATGATGTGCCTCTGGGACACTGAAACCCTTATCCTATATCAGAACACGTTTAGCTGCATTATTCTAGACTAGACACGAAAAATCCTTACCCAAAATCCCAGTCTCGCTATTTCCCATAATAATACGAAACTCTATCTCCATACCTCTGATCAGTTTCTTGATAAATCCTACCCTGGTTTCTAGACTAAAACTCTCTGATTTCTATACCCTATTCCAGACTAAAATGCTTGAAAACCGTACCCTTCACAACAGCACCTACCTGGGGGGGGGGGGGGGGGGGGGGGGGGGAGTGGGGGGGGGGGGGGTCGTCTTGAATGTGTTAACCGTGTTGTTGTTACAACTTCCTTAGTCCCGGGAGTTTTTCTTTCTTCTGCCCAAACGAACGCTCCATAATCGGCCGCCAACTAATTGGCGCATATAAAGAATCGTGAAGCGGTTTGCAGTCCAAGGGACGAAGGTAAAGTTGTTCTCTTGAGCAAATTTTAATACATACATCCGACATTACCGGTGTCTAACACATATCAAATTACTGTTGTTGTATCTTTTCAGTATTCAGTTACTTTGTCGAATTTTTAAAACTACCGTGACCGTGCCAGGATTGCTAGATCGCCGAAGCAGGTTTGGAGCAAACTAAACATAGAGGAATAAGCTTATTATAAACAGACATTGCCAAGAGCCCATTCTCTTTCGACTCAGTCAGTCAGCGCTGTCCCCGATCGAGAATAGTCGAGGATCGACTAGCTATATAGGACTTCGGTTATTCGAGCGTTGGAGGCTAGCTTCAGCTTTAGCTTGTGAACTCGAAAACGAGTGAAATTGTGTCAGGCTTTGTTACGTTTTTTTGTTTATGTTTCGAGAGAAGACTGTTATTTAAACGGAAGAATACACATCGTCTTACCTTCAAGCTTTTCTTTGATCCTCCTGTGAAAACTTGTCTGTATTTAATAAAGACCGCTGTGCGTGGCAACGAGCGCGAGCCGAGCTCGAGTGTTGGCGCATGGCGCAGTAGCCGCGTACGGGTAGCAGTTATCGCGGTTTTGGCGCGAAACTTGCCCAAGTCCATCACAATCCTTTCAGCCTAGATCAGACGCCCAGCTGTGGTCAGGTCGGTCTGATGAGACCAGAAGGATATCTGATCTGACAGTATTCACAAGTGTTATGCTGTTTTTCTTTGTTTTCCTGTGTTCGTTGTTTATTTCATTTTCATTTTTGTTTATTTCATTTTTCGATTTTTTTTCATCAGGTCCCGCAAATTACTATCCCGTGGATAAGTATTAACGAAATCCATTGTGTTATCCGCTGGATAGTGATTTATCCGGTGGATAGCGCTACCCACCTTTTGAACATCTGGGAACTGGTACAAAATCAGTGTTCGCGGCAGTCCATTTTCGAGCGTCCTCGCGTTGCTCTCTCGACTATCTCTGAGAGATATAACAGATCAATCAAACACTTATAGTTTAAATTGCCCTTTCTTTTGTCGCATTTCCAATTTTCACCCCGCTATTTGATTATCGAGCAGAGTTTGCAAAAAAACGGAAAACATGTTTCCCTTTATCACTTCCACTTCCGGAACACCCTTCCTCAAACGTGACCGAGATGCAATACACTTCCGGTGAATTCCTGATTGTAAACGAGGCTAGTGTCACAGACCGCTGAAATTTACACTAACGGCATGAACACAAATTTTGATCCGCTTCGGATCAATCGTCGTGTAAATATCTGTGTTCTATTTCAGGCTAACAGGGAACGTGTATTTCTAATGGCGACACAACGACCGTAAAGGAATTCCTGCGTATTTCCTTGACTCTTGGCAATCCAATCCCACCTGCACTTCCGGAACATTACTCACCAATTTCTGTCACACCACGTATTAAGGCTCACTGTGAATGAAACACAAGACGCACATCGGCACGTTTTTCATGGTTGCTCGTTTTATGACAGATAGTTGAAACGCGTGAAGTTTGGTGGGTAAATTGTTATGGAAATTTCGATTCGTCGCACCAGTTGACATGTTCGAAAGAATCGTGCGTGGAAGACACGAGATAAAGGTTTAGTGGAATGATATGACAACCGCATTGTATATCTGTATACGTAACCGAATAATGTCGCCCGGGTTTTGCTGTTGACCTGGCATTTATGTCATCTATGGAGGAGGCAGAATTGCGCGTCGATTCATCTGATGGTAGAAAAAGTACAAATAGTGAATACTTCTGTGAATTATGCAGCCTGGATTTTACGACCCAAAATGTAAGTGCATTAGTAGTTCTAAGATCGACGTTTTGATTCCAAATTATCTAGTCCTGCTATGGTCCGTGCCGGTTTAAGCTTATTGATTCAAAGCAAGCTTGCATTTCGAAGTAAGCTTTTTGAAGTGTAAGATGTCTATTTCTAAGTTGTATCATCCGGGAGGAATTGTGTTAATGTTTTGTTTTGTCTTTTGTTTAAAACTGTAAAGAAATGGTTTTGTTTCGTCGTTAATTTTAGTTAGTAAGCTTATACGTAGTAAACTCGGTTGCCGGCATGAATATAAATTTGTTAGAAAATGTTTTTAACAGTAGTGCTAAATAGTTACCAAATACATATAGTAGCACTGTACATGCACAATTTTCAAAAACCCTGAGATGTTCAATATCATTTGAAACCATAATGCATGCTGTTGGCAGTTCTTTTATACTTGTAAAGCCTGGTTCACACTGGGATCATAATAACATAACAGCAAGGTCACATGAATGCAAAACAAATACCTTAATGTTGATGCTTTGTCACAAGTGACTGATCATGTACAATCTGTAACATGGGATGCTACATGTAAATGTTCTAACATTGTTGAACAACAAAATGTTGTACAGCAATGTTAGAATGTTTTTTTTCTGCTGCTGGCTCAGTCACAGTCTGAAATATTGAGTGTTTCCATTAACATGTGAAAACTGGTAAGCAAAATTTTAGAATTACAGGCTGTATGGGAATAAGATTGACATGTACCATGACTGCCAGAAATGAGCTTAGTAGCCATGCTTATGGATCAAAACTGTTGCAGGGCCTGCAACTGGTAGATACAGTGTAAAAGCAATTTCAATCAATCCTTTATTTAACATGGAGTATGCTTAGCTTAAGGACGTTTGCGCTAATTGTTTATGTGCACCTTACTGCGCACGCAATTCATGTCGCAATGCCATGCAACGTCATGCACAAGCGTGCGCAAGAGAAGAAATCTAAGCACATGAAGGGCTGGTAGCCGTTTTGTTGACTTCGCTTAGATTTAACTCGCTTGGATGGTCAGTGACCCCCAATTTTTTTTTATACTGATAATTTTCTTTGCCAATTCTCGACAGATTGTAAAAAAATGAACAAAAAATCAATGTAGGAAGTTTAAATTTTTTCCATTTTTCTACCTGCACGACATCGAATCCTCACAACTTGTGGCTGTCAGAGTTTGCAAATGCTGTCGTTTACAGATTAGATTTCCTCTCAAGAACGTTACCAGTTGAATGAATTTGCTTAATAGACCCACTCATACAAAATTTGGCACAGAAAATTGCATTTTAGAGATTCATTAACAATATTTTTGGACTAACAGACATTGGGGCCATATCGAGTTAGGAAGGCCGATTTTTCGAAATTAGGGTCACCTTTCAGATATCTTATCACTGAAACGAAGTTGGTGACCCTCCATTTTTTTGCATTTCTGATACGAGTAACTCATTGCTTAACTGCAGCAAAAGTTTTATAAAGAAACCAATGTTAGAAGATTTTCGCGCGAACGTCCTAAAGAGCTACAATCAAGGACTAAAGGGTTGGGACTAATTTGCATTTACGATGTTTCCCTACGCTCACGACAGAAACAGGGTACACACAAACGATAAGTGTCCGTTTCCCGACCCCTACCCCTCCCCCTACAATGTTGAGCCCATGTAATAAAAATGATTTGTGGATTTCAACATTGTCTTGGGGGGAGGGGTGGGGTTGGTAAGATGGGCTTTAAACGAAAAACATGGCTTCATTGGTCAGTCACACTAAATTAGTAGTTAATAGAAGGACTTTGTAACATTTGTCCCAAGAACTTTTGCCCTTGATTGTAGTTTCCAGGCACTCCACGAAATATTAAAGATAAAAGATACAAAATAAAACTTCATTAGAAGTGTATAAATTTAAGTTAAGCTATAATAAATAGCTTAACTTAATAATACATTGTAGTCACTATCTGTCTTTTCAGTGGCTAAGAGCCTACAATTAATTCTGGAAATCAGCTCACCCTACGGAGCAGATTAGTAAATGATCTGTAGGGTGTATGCGCAAAGCATGATTTTCAAGAGCAATGTCAAGTTCAGGGTGGTGAGTGGCAGCTTCGCACACAGTCAAGTAGAAACATGGCTTGTCAATTCGCTTCTTCAATTGAGCAAGAAATTGGGAAATTGCTGGACGATATTTAAGACTCGGAAAACACAAAGAGATTGACATGTGACAAATGTTCAAGTTCTTGCTAGAAAATAATAATAAACTGTGTTCTGTGCGACAGTGCATTTGTTGTTATTATGTTTAAAACAATGTATAATAAAACAATTATTAGATTCGTTTTTTTTTTTTGTGATATCTGGAATATTAAATCGAGGTCTCAGTAAGTGTTATCAGCCTCAGTCTTTGGCTTCAGCTGATAATACTTGCCTTGACCTTGATTATTGCAGATATCACAAAAACCTCATCCAATAATAAAAATTATTGTTTAAAATAATGTACTAACTTGATATTCCAGTTGGTAACTTTACACTACCTTTTCAAGATGTCCCATTTATATTGGACAGTTTGTGATTGTGCAATCCAAAATACTCAAGACCAATTTACAGTAATATTTGTCTACTAAGTAGCCTGGCCTTTGTGTGGAAAAGAGGCTGGAGTTGACCTTGTTTTGATAGAAACCTTTTCATATGTAAATCATGTTCTTATGCTAAATAACATGATTTACATATGAAAAGCAGGAAGGTTTGTATCAAAACAAAGTCAACTCCAGCCTCACTTTCACTCAAAGGCCAGGATACTAAGCACACAACTGTAAAATGGTATATTCTGCCAAACTGTTATTAAAAATTATGTACCAAATATTAAATTTATGTCTAATACTAAACATTGTTTGGCAGGAATTGGAAGAGCACACATGGTCTATGCTACACAATACAAATTTGAACAGGAAACAAGGAAGGTTAGATAACTTGAAAAGTGCAGAAACAGAAAATGTTGTATGTTGCTTGTTATTCTTGTAATAATTATAAGCTTATTATAAACTTTAATTGAAATGAAAATATTCATGAATATTTAAATCTGTTATAAAAAATAAACAGTTTTCAAGAATGAAGCTCTGGAGGAAACCTGAGATTTGTTGAGGAACAGATAAATTGAATGTCCTAAAACAAGTATCCTTGCAGTTTTTAATAAAGCCAAATAAAGGTTATAAATATGTTTATTATTCTTGAAATACATTTTTTGCTGAAAGCTGTATGCCCTGTTTGTGAATCTCACAAGATAGCATTCAGGGTTCTCATTAAGTGCCGGCAACTGGCTAAAAAACCGGCTACTTCAAACTTTTCAGTGAAAAGGCTTAATATTGGTTAAACAAACCTGAATGAACAGTGATAGTTGTACGAAAACTAATGAACAAACAGGATTCTCGTAAATTTGTTTTCACATTGAAGGTAATCCCTTAGTTGAGGACCTTATGAAAAATGTCTTGCCAAAAATGCATGAAATGGCAATTCTGAGCATCTAGATTTTCAAATTTTCTTGGGGGGCATGTCCCCAGACCACCCTAGAAATTGTCGTGCCTACGGCACTCAATTGCCAAGCCGCCTACTATTATATCTCAACCGTCTATTCTAAAACTTAGTGAGAACCCTGAGCATTTCTATAGCTTTCTCTTTTCACCAAGCTGTTACAGGTACTTATAAAAATAAATATTACTGTTGTACATGTAGAATAAGGTGATGTTTTACTTTTCATCACTGAATGAACATTTAGATTATAAAATACAATGATGTAAGCTTGTGCGTACGTACATGTATCACACTCACTCACTCACTCATCCTCTTCGTGCCGAGTGGCACATAAGGCCTCTACTAGGTTTCTCCAGTCATCTCTGTCCTGGGCTCTTTTCACTGCTGCTGACCACACCATTCCAGCTTCTTTCAATTCCCTCAGCATCCTCCTCGTCCATGAGCTGCGTGGACGCCCTCTCTTTCTTCTTCCCTCTGGTGTCCATGTTAGGGCTATTCTGGCAAGAGCTGATGGTTCCATCCATTGTACGTATCACAAACCAAGAAAAAAAAGCAACAATTTTAATTTCCAATCTTGGTATAAACAGCTTTTTATGAACATTAATTCTAAGGCATTGGATGTTGACTTTTTAGTGTTTTCTGGCACCCCTTTATTAGAGCGGTTTTCAATAGCGTTCCGCCCAGGTGACGTCATGTTTGGCAGCATTGCATTGTGGGATCGAAATGCGGACAAATATTTCAAAATGGCTGCCTCGGAAACACCAGTTTTTGCGATTCCTGTACATGTTGAGAATAATTGTCCAGTTGTACCCAAGAACAGTGCTGTGTAGCACCTGCTTTTTTCGTAGTTTCTTGCATAGTTCTTGAATGTTTGTACGCATTTCAATTCCATGATGCTGCGCGAGTTTTCTATTTTTAGAATCTGGGCGGAACGCTTTTGAGTATCAAAACTAATTTCCCGTTTTCTTTGGTTTGGCATTGCTACGCTTTGTGATTGGCTTAAAAATTTCGCACCACTTTCTCAAACAATCAGAAGTAAAACCAAAATCAATTGTGACTTGCTAGCACTCATTTTCCTGCGCTTGGCGCCGGCTACATGTACAGTGTATTTTGCTTCAAGTTCTGATTGCTTTGTTGGATTGTGTTCGCCTGCAGTGATTGGCCAGAGTGAGAACTGCTTTAAATAACACCCTCATCTATTAAAGAAAAATGCTCTTCCATCTTTAATATTTGAAGTTTTCAAAACATGTCTTTCATCCCAATAAAGGAACACAAGTCTTTTTAAATCTTGACAGTATCACTTTGGGCATATAGTCAGATGTTTTCCATTTTTTTTTTTCTTTTTTTTTTTTTGGGGGGGGGGGGGGGGGGGGTATAGTGCCTCTTGTGATGCAGTTTGACCAAAATTTAAAAATATATTGTCAATCCAGAGAAAAATTTAAGCCACAATATATAATATATACCGCCTGTCTGCCCGATACGGGTGTAAACATGACTGTTGCAACAATATAATACCAACCAACCATGTAGCTCAGTTTGTGAAGGAAATTGATGATATACCAACAAAGTTTGTTGGTATATCATCAATTTCCTTGCTGCAACATTTTCACTTCTTTTCACAACGTACTCCTTAAATGTAACTTTGCACATTTTTACCATAAATTTAATTTTTTTCGTTCTATTTCTTTACAGAGATTGTGTTCACAGCTGCAGTTTGTGTAAGCAGGAATTTGTTGGATTACTGGAATTTACTGGTCACCTACATGGTGATAGTCACCAAGAAAAGCTACATAACTGGCGAAGGGATCAGCATCGTGAGTGGAGCCCAGATAGACGACCACTTAGTGGTAGTCCAAATCAGATGCAGCAATCCAGAACAGCGGCTGACTGGAGTACAGATGATTTTTCTGGTTTTGTAGATTATTTCAGCGATCACAGTGGAGAAGTAAACATGGGAGACAATTGGCGTGGAAACAGAGGTTCACTAAGAGACCCAAGAGACATTCCCAGCTTTCTGGGTCCACCTCCACACTTTGGGTACCACTACCAGGAACAGTTTGATAGGAGAAGGGACAACAGGGATCAGTTTCAGGAAAGAGGTTATCCACCATGGAATGGTAGAGGCAGAGGCCAGCCAAGGGAATTTAGAGATGGTACACCCCTCAATCCTGATCCTGAATATCCAGAATTGGATTATACTTCAAGTCAGGAAAATGACAGGTACCATTGGAGAAATAACTCTGATGACAGACAAAATGACAGGTATCATGGGGACAGTGGGTATGTGTACCCCAATGATGGATGGAGAGGTTCTTATGATACAAATCCACAATTTAGGTCAAGGCAAAATAGTCAACCTCATCACCATGGTAACAGAAGGCATAACAGTAACTTGCCACAAAATGATTCAAGGCCAAAATTTAGAAGTGTGGTTGGTTCAGTTGTCCCTTCTAGAAAACAGAATGAAATAGGGCCTAGCTCTAGAAATACATGTAGAAAGACAGAAGGAACTGCTGATAGTAGGCAGAAAGAAGCACCTCCTGACAAACAGACCCAAGGGAGAAGCTCACCTAGTGGAACAAAGAGAAAAGGTTCTGACGACAAGACACCACCAAACTCTAGTCCTTCAGGCAGCCCCAGTGGAAGAAATACTAGGAAAGGAAAACCTCGGAAACTTGCTAGACCTGTAGAAGAAAATAAAGGTGAGAGAGATGCAGGTCACAGTGATACAAGTCCAACAAAGGATAAGAAGTCAGAGAAAATGACTAGAAAAGTGCAAGCCGATAATAATAAAAGAGGGAAAGAAAAAGAAAGGACAGAATCTTCAAAAGAATCTTCAACAGTTTCTCAATCTATTGTCAAAGTGACAAAGGACACATCATCTGTAGAATTAAGTGACTCAACAAGCAATAAAAAAACAGTCACAAAACCTGCATGGCTAACCAAGCTGGTGGCCAAAGATGATTCCACTTCACTGATCACACAGGATCCCTCTTCATCAGTCAAAGGGTTTTCCTCTGTGACAGTCAAGGGGGATTTCACCTCATCAGCCAAAACAAATTCCATTACAACAGTGAAAGGGGAGCACTCAGCACTCAAGCCACCTTTATCAGTCAAAGGGGATTCCCTCCAAATCCTTGAGAGAGGTCAAAAATCTTTCATGACAGAACAAGAAAAAGAGGACCACACAAAGGACACAAATCAATCAACAGCCCACTCAAGAGGGAACAAAGAACAAAATTCCACAAAGAAAGAAACTTCTGTGCCATCTATGGATAAGCAGAACAATTCTTATCAAAACTCCAGCAAGACAGTGAACTCATTGCCAGTGTTCTCATTGCCAGTGTTCAGTGAAAAAGACATGCAAAGCTCCAAATTAGGAGAGAAAAGTGAATTGGCCCCAAATCTGAAAGACGTAGATGAGTCATTAAAGACAACAAACAAATTGATTACTTTGTCAACACCCAATGACAGACAAGGTTCTTCCTGTTTTAACCAAAATTTCAGTTCCTCGATCTCAGAGAACGAAAAAGGGAAAACACTTGATGTCAATGTTTCTCGTGAAAATGGACAAAACGCTGATAACCTAGCTCACTCTGTCACTACAATCTCAACTATGAGTTCATTGCCATGGGAACAGCGAGAGGAGAAACTCAGGTCTTTACTTGGAATAAAGAGGGAACCAAAGGATACTGAGGTAACTAAAAGCATTAAATAAATAATAATATGTTTTAGTCCAAATCTTAGAATATTAATTCTCCTTACTTTCTTCCATTCATTTCTTTCCATACCAGTTAATATGAAAGAATAGTGGTACATCAGGAGAAAACTCCCACCAAGTTTGCTTAATTTATTCTCAATACCTTACTGTGTATTTGAAAATACATTGTTGTTGTGTGGTTCCAGGAAATATCCATACATGTACCTTCCCCATTGAAGATTATTGTAAATTTCAAGTGGAAGGGGGATCTCAAAAGCCATAGTTTTTAAAGGAAAGTATAAAGCTACATTTGAATTATCAGAGGGGTTGGGGGAGGGGGGGGTTGAAACCAAAAAAACCTTCTGTGGGAGGGGTATGGATATTTTCTAGAACAACACATTGTACATGTAGGAATAATTTTTATGCGAGAATCATAGTTAGTGAACTCCTTTCTGTTATTGATTTTCTAGAAAGTGGCATGACCCTACAAGAATGTAGCTTAAAGGGACACTGTCACCTATTTTTAGT
Organism: Dendrophyllia cribrosa; assembly: GCA_024195265.1. Lineage (NCBI taxonomy): Eukaryota > Metazoa > Cnidaria > Anthozoa > Scleractinia > Dendrophylliidae > Dendrophyllia > Dendrophyllia cribrosa. The sequence goes on from JAJLRJ010000014.1 coordinate 15,688,698, forward strand.
ATCACTTTGAAAAGCCAAAAAAACATATTTGTTTCATTGGAAACCTACAAATAATGGTCCAGTTTTGTTAACAAATACTCTATCAGTGCACAGAAACTAGTATTTGTTATCTTTGGCTGCGGATGGCCAGGATGGAAATGGATTGCAACTTGAAAAAATTGGCCAATTTTTTCAAGTTCCTCCCAAGAGTCGTGGAAAAATCGCAGAAAAACTTATTATGGTTTGTTCTTCCTTGAAGAAATCACTTGATATTATCTTCTTGGTGTTCTAAAAGCAATTTTTATGTTTGAGCAAAGGTACTTTGTCATATATTTAGTGTATTTTGATCAAAACACAGCAAAATCTGCATGACAATGCCCTTATAAAGGGGCTATGTCGCCATTTTTAGTGTTATTTTAAAAAGCTACAAGACATATTTATATCAGTGGAAATCCAAAAAAATTAATAATGGTCCAGTTTTGTTTAAAATTGCTTTATGAGTACATGTATAATAAAACTATAAAAATAAAGTGTCCCTGACTACAGATGGCCAGGATGGAAATGGATTGCAACTTGAAAAAATTGGTCAATTTCTTCAAGTTCATCCACCATCTGCGATATTGCTGAACTTGCATCAAAATAATACTTCTTGCATCCACAAACAGTTGTGTCATCAACAACAAAAATTAAAGTGCCCATAACGTTTAATTTTTTATTTTCTCATCAGAATGTAAACACCACACAAGGAACCTCTGCAAAACAATTTTGCACTTTGCACAAAACGGGAATTTTTTATGAATATTTCAAATCTTCAAAATTCTATTTTTTTGCGGTATACCCATCCCGCTGTTAAGAAGGCCAACGGGCTCACATGTTCCATGTCACAGTTCCTTTGTTTGAAGTCACAAGTTCCTTTGTTTGAAGTTATGTGTTCCTTAATCTACGTCACGGATCCTTTGTTAACCAAGAGGGACTGAGAGGAGACTAAATGAATGCGAATGGTGGACCAAAATGGCGGCAAATTTCGAAGACTTTAAAAAATCATAACAAATTCACGTTTTGCTGAAATCAAAAAAAATTTTTGCAGATGTTCATTACGTGACATGTAGATTTAGATACGAAAATAAAAAAAAATGTTATGGGCACTTAAAGTTGCATGTTATGTTGCATTGTGTAGCTATACCATGAAAAGTTTCATGTGATGTTGCCTAATGTTGTACCATGTGTCTGGTCCTTTAATCCTTTGATCCTTCAACTTCCAAGAGTGCCAAAAAGCAAAATACATGAAAAAAAAACCCTTAATTTCATTTTGTAAAATATTGCAAAACAAATTGTACCAGGCAAAAGTACTGCCAAAGAGGTTTCATTTGAATGGTCACACCATAGGATTTCATCAACAGACTCAAAAGTTAGAACAAATGGTACCATGCAAAAGTACTCTTGAAGAGGTTTCATTGGAATGGTCACACCATAGGATTTCATCCACAGACTCAAAAGTTAGAACAAATGGTACCATGCAAAAGTACTACTGAAAAGGTTTCATTTGAATGGTCACACCATAGGATTTCATCAACAGACTCAAAAGTTAGAACAAATGGTACCATGCAAAAGTACTGCTGAAGAGGTTTCATTTGAATGGTCACACCATAGGATTTCATCAACAGACTCAAAAGTTATAATTTACTACAGTCATGTACACTGTATGTCTCCATAATTTAATTTTCATCAAAATAAATTAAGTATCTTGGAGTGGAAGGGTTAATCACTCTCTCCGTTTCTGTCACCTTGGTAATCCCACTTCTGGTCTTGCTGCTACATGTATCTCTTTTCCCATCTTCTGTTGTGTTACAGTGTATCTTCCTCTTTTTTTCTGGATTCCCAGCCTCTGTTCCTCCTTCTCCCTCTAATCTTTCCTTATTTCCATGTTACAGTCAAATTAATCTTCATATGGTACAAAATTATTTTGTTCTTTTCCTTCAGAGCCAAGAAGACTCGATCTCATGTCCAGTGTCCAAAGGCAAAAAAGTGATGACAGAAAGTGAGACACACCTTCCCGTTCGTAGCAGCATTGTGTCCCCAGTTACGACTGCCTTGTCTGCTGGATCTGTTAAGCCAGTTTCCTCGCGATACATCCCAGGCTTCTCCCAGTTGTCATTGTCCCGTCCGCAGTGTAGTTTTGTTCACATTGATGGAGTGCAGTGTGGCTCGGTCACTTGGAACAAGTAAGTGAATCGCACCCCTCCCAGTTCTGAGATGCAAAATTACATTCTGATACCAAGAGGAGTTGTAAATGGTTTGAACTCAGGAGTATCAGAAGTCTGTTGAGTGTGATCGGGTTAGTGTACATGTAGTTCTGAAAAGAACTGTTGTTGTTGACTTTGACTGACATTTCCAACAACCTGAACGGAAGTCATCTTCAGAGTTATGTGAACTGTGAATGGTCAGTTGATGGTTTTATACATCTGGTTATTGCTTTTATTGGCAGAGGGGTTGTCTAATACACTTGATCTGAGTCATGTGGTACTGACACAACTCTCAGTTTGTGAGGAAAGTTCTGGATATTGTAAGGTCACTTTTTGTTTTCACACTGGGCCACATCACTGATTTTTACTTTGGGCCCCCTCTACATGTATTTCACTCTGGGGCCCCTTTTTCACCCCCGCCCCCCTCTTTCCCGCCCTTTTCACTCTGGACCCCCTCTACATGTATTTCACCCCGTCAGGGGCCCCTTTTTCACTCCCCCCCCCCCCCCCCGTTTCACTCTGGGCCCCCTCTTCATGTATTTTACCCTGGAGCCCCTTTTTCACTCTCCTCCCCCCCCCCCCCCCCCCCCCCCCTTCCGTTTCACTCTGGGCCCCTCTTCATGTATTTTACCCTAGGGCCCCTTTTTTCACTCCCCCTCCCCCTGTTTCACCCCAGGGTCCCCCCTTTTCACCCCCTCTTTTATTATCTGTATACGTTCAGCCAATAAGAAAGTAATACTGATAGTGCCTACAATGTTTAATAATGTGAAAAAGCGTTGGAGAGACTGTAAGTTACATTTCCACCTTTACAGGTACTGTTCGTATCATCAGCGAGTATTCAAAAACGACGAAGGCAGTACCCCAGAGCAGAGTGTCACCTCAAAAGCTAGTCACATAATGAGAGACGAAACTCACAGTCGTGAATCATCACAGAGATCTCTGAATAGCCGACCTGGAGGAACACAAATCTTTAGACCGACCACACCTCCTTACAAACTCCCGGAGCGTTTGGGTGTGGTTTCAGGTTTGGAAGAGGAGATTGGTCATCGACTCTCTTACTCCGACAAATACGAAAAGGAAAAAGGAAAGAAAGAACTCAGTGACGCTAGTAATAGCAGTGTGAAGACTTGTGGCGAGATCGATCTCAACTCTACTTCAACTTACACAGCGTTCAGAGCTGCTACAGACGCCTCCTCTGGAAACATCGATCTTAGTACCACACTTCCAGGGGCTTCAAGGGGCTTGCACTTGCGGGGTTCTTCAACGGATATCAATAGTGATCGCAGCATTGGTGTTAGCACTGGTGCCAATACTGCTACTAGTGTTGGTACCAGCATTGGTGACAGCATTGATTTAAGTGACACAGTACCAAGACCAAGGAGAATATTGGCCCTTCATGATACCAGCCTGGATAGTGACAGTGGCAGTCCTGGCATTGATTTAAGTGGCACAGTGCCCAATCTTGAAGGTCTTTTAGCGCTGCATGGCTCATCGACTGTAGAAGCGAAAGGCGGTTCACAAATTGATCTCAGTAAAACGGTACTAAAACATGGACGATCGTGGAAACATCAGGGGTTATCAGGGGATAGTGGGTCAAATATTGACCTGGGTTCAGCGATATCGAATCGCGGTTCATCAGTAAGCAGTGATAGTGGTCCTAATATCAATCGGAGTAAGACAGTCCTGCAACCTGGAAGATCTTGGACGCCGCATGAGTTCACTCATTTTGACCTCAAAGAAGCACATCTGCCAAACGTAAACCCACAGGCTACCGTTAGCTCTGCGACATCTCGCTTAAAAAGTGATGTTCTTCATCCACAGAAGCATCTGGTGAAGACTGAACCTGAAGAAAGAGCAAGGCCCTCTGCTATTCAAAATACAGAAATGATCGATTTGAACTTCAGCACAAAGCTGCTTGGTGTTCCACATTCAGTAGTCGCCCCCTTTAACGCCAGCAACCCTTCGCCTAAGAAACCCTCCAGAGAAAAGACCAAATCACCGTCTGAATTTTCCACCAAATCGTCAGTTCTTTCTTCTCCACGAAGCTTTGCTGCATCCCCGCCTCAGAGCCCGTTATCGTCTCATAGAGTTTCCACTACAACGCATTTACCAGTGGATCGATCTCCCGAGTCTACCATTTCACTGCCCAGACTCTCCCTTGATTTATCACGATTTAACCTTCCTCCTGAAGTGCGAAAAGCCTTGGCAGAACGTTTCAGTGGGAAAAAAGTGACAAGTACAACAAGCGATCGTCCAGTTAAACCCATCGAAGGCCGCAGATCACAGCCCCTTTTCTCGGAACACAAGACTGAAGGGTCGTTTGAACCGGGAAAGAAAGCCTCCCCCTTACCTGCGAGGCTGCGTGGTCGAGGTCAGCGGAGTATCAGTTTAGACTCTCCCATAGTAAGGAGAGAGAATCTGCACGCGGAGGGGTCATCGAGGTTGGGACTGCTTGAACGAGGAAATATTTTCGATGTAAATCAGTTTCTTGGTAGACAGATGAACAAAGAGGAGACTCAACAGACAGGTTTACGCGTTGAGGACAAAATTCCGGCGAGTTTAACCACGGGATTGACAACTGTGCCGCCTTCCACGAGAATACCACCCCTTAGTGTACCTCCTAGAGATAGTGTACCCACTAAAGACAACTCCCAAGAGCTCCAAAGCCGAGGACTTATCGATTTAAGCTCAACTTCATACCTTGAAGGAATGTCAGCACCCTCAGCTAGCCAGGGTAGAATGGCTGAAGGTTTGCGATTGACTATTGATAATGTACGATCCCCTTCGAGACCATCTGTGCTTCAAAGTCAAGGCTTGATCGATTTGAATAGTAGTACGGAATATGGTGCTCGGGATACTGCTATGGAAAGTCCCGAGGCGCTGCCTGTGATAAAACGCAAGCGACTGAACACCTCTGAAGATTCGGAGAGTGTTTCGAGTTTAGGTGCTGACAAAAATGTGAAAAGGTCAAAACAGGAAGATACCGATCCTCGAGCAGACAAACCAGTTACTTACCGATCGGGAATAAACGTTCAGGAGTTGTTATCCATTGAACGCGATGAACAAAATCAGTTACAGAATCTTCATGCAGTGCAGTCCAGATTAAAATCTGTCCGCTCACAGATTCAGAAATTGTGTACCGAACTGGACTCCCTGAGTAGCGAAGAACAGAGGATTACACTCAGAATGGGGGAATTGCGGAATTTGCGACTCAGTATTCTTGAAAACGCTTGCTACGAAAGGGAAATGTCGCCTTTGCCAGCTAGAATAGAAACTTCGACTAGAGAAACTACAACATCTGCTACACAAGCTGGTAGAGACGATGGCAAAACGTTAACAACGTCGTCTGAGCCAGATGGTCACGTGATTTACTCTTCTCGGGATAACACTTCATGTTTAAATAGCACGAAGAGTCTGCCCAGTAATAATCGCGAGAGTAATATGGGCACGAAGCAAATAACCTCCGAAGCAGAGCTCAGTGTTGAATCTTCTGTTTGTTCAAGTGCCGAGTCGTTAATGAATTCGAGCAGATCTTGCGACCCTCCTCAATCAGAAGAACAGTTTTCCTCAGTTGGCACAGCTACAAAGTTTGTTTCGAGGGAAGAAACATCGCAGAGCAGCCAACCTCGCGAGAAAGTTCTAGAAAAGCTTATCCTGGCATCTAAACGTGCAGCGAAGGAACGCAAGTCATCCAGCGAGGTAGAATTGAACCGAGGAGCAAATATCTCTGAACAGACGTCATGTGACCTTCCTGTGGATATCTCTTGCCAACAACAAGGTGTTGTCGCGAACAGATTAGATGCAGACTCAGGGCCAAGTGTTCTTGGTGTCCCTGTAATCCTTGAAAATTCAGCTTCTCTAAAACCCAGCGAATCTGAATCCAGCCAATCAAGGGCTAAACAAGAGCTTCATAACAAGGTTGCTAGTGCGCAAACTAACGAGCAAAGCAGGAAAGATCTCATGAAAAAAGCCAAACATTTTCATATTTCAGAAAAAGCTTTGTTGAGGAAAAAAAGCTTCTCTGATATCAACGTTTCTAAGACTATTGAAGCGAGCAGGAAGAAGATACAGTCTGCGAGAGAGAACATGAAGCGCTGGAAACAACAGGAAGACGGCATTGATCTGCATGGATCACACGAGGAGAAAATAAGAAAACACAGCGATAATTTTCCATCTTTTTCCAGTACAGGTAGCGCTGAAAATTTTTCGGAGGCGCCCTACAAGGACAAGCAAGGCTCTTTGCTACTTAAAATCGCAGTTCGGGACAACCCTTCTCCTAGAAAAACTACAAAAGAGCTTAAAAAATCTAGCCTCTTTAACTCTGGCAAGAAGAACACTAAGGAATGGCGAAAGAATAAGATGGACAAAAGAGAAAAAAGGTTTAAAGAGTTGGACGCGATTCCCTCTAAGAGACGAAAGATCGGCGACACGTCGTGTACTGATACACAGCGTAGTGCACCATTCAAGGAGAAGACATCGTCCAAAGGAATGAATCAAGTTGTTAGTGCCGCGGCTCACACCACCACAATTGACCTTGAGGGATCTGGAACCGAGGATGAGATCCCCACAAGAGATGTGGTTAGTATTTATCGTATTATAGCGCCCTTATAGCGGAAAGTACTTCTCTTATAGTTAGCATACAAACGGCCACACTTCAGCGTTTCATCTTCAGATCCACCAGTTAGAAGCGTACAGCAAAATAAACAACACCACAGGAAAGTACCGCGCAATAGCTTTCATTTGAATGGTCACACTTTAGGATTTCATCCACAGACTCAAAAGTTAGAACCACCTTGTACAGCATAACAAACTGTACAACAGGAAAGTAATGCTCAATAGCTTTTATTCGAATGGTCACACTTTAGGATTTCATCCACAGACTCAAAAGTTAGAACAACCTTGTACAGCATAATAAACAGTACCACAGGAAAGTAATGCTCAATAGCTTTTATTCGAATGGTCACACTTTAGAATTTCATCCACAGAATGAAAAGTTAGAACCACCTTGTACAGCATAACAAATAGTACCACAGGAAAGTAATGCTCAATAGCTTTCATTTGAATGGTCACAGTTTAGGATTTCATCCACAGACTCAAAAGTTAGAACCACCTTGTACAGCATAACAAACAGTACCACAGGAAAGTAATGCTCAGTAGCTTTCATTTGAATGGTCACACTTTAGGATTTTATCCACAGACTGAAAAGTAAGAACCACCTTGTACAGCATAACAAACAGTACCACAGGAAAGTACTGCTCAGTAGCTTTCATTTGAATGGTCACACTTTAGGATTCTTTCCACAGATTGAAATTAAGTTAGCATCACCTTATACAGCATAATAAACAGTACCACAGAAAAGTACTACTCAATAGCTTTCATTTGAATGGTCATACTGTAGGATTTCATCCACAGACTCAAAAGTTAGAACCACCTCGTACAGCATAATAAACAGTACCACAGAAAAGTACTACTCAATAGCTTTCATTTGAATGGTCAGACACAAAGTTCATCTACAGAATTAAAAAAAGTTAAAACCTCCCTAGACTTTCTTTTGACAATAATGGGTGATAGTCTTTGTTATTCGGCTTGTAATTGAGAAATTGACTGAGAAATACATAGAAACAAGAATGAAACGAAGCCATGCTTTTATTAATCCACCACACAGACTTATGGGAAGACTCCATAAACTACTTCATGTAACAGTCTTGTACATATTATGTTTACAGAATAGCCAATCCAATGATAAGTCAAGTAGTGTTCGTTCCCGTGCGAGTCATCTTCAAATGCCGTCTTCAACTGTGGAGTCTCTGAAAAAAACCGTTCAGTACTATAAAGGTAGAGACACACTCCGTAATATACAATGTTAACTGTATACATGTAGTTTCATGCACTTCAAGACCTGTTTACACATCATGACATGTGATGTTTCATCCAATTTTTGTCGCTCTCTCCAATGCAAATTTTGTCGCAAGTGTTAAAGTGTTAAAGTGTTAAAGTGTTAAAGTGTTAAAGGGATAGTATCACGAGGTCGAAACTTGAAAACGTCGGCCCACTTTTCAAGTTTGATTCCGCAAATTCAAAAAGGCCGTCGAGAAGTGGAGGTATTTGTTGAATCAAAAAATCCGTTTTGATAGCCAAAAGAATGAAAAAATCACCTTTAACAGTGATATGTCCAAAATTCCGGTGCAAGAATAGTGAACAGTGCCGCGCGTGGAACCTCGTGATACTATTCCTTTAACTAGAGGCGTTTCGGGTGCGACATGCGACATACGATTTGCTGGGATTTCCCAAAAATCGCCACCAAGTCGAACTGATTCGCCGCTAGCTTACACACGCGATTTGAAGATGCACCTTGCGCGCAACAAAAATTGAACAAAAAGTCGCCTGTGTAAACGGCCCTAAAGAGTGATTAATCACGGAAGACGCAATTATATCTGGCTCTATAATTCCTCGTTTAATTACTCACTTTAATCGATGCCCTTCATATTTTGTGCATTAACTCACGGTTTCTATTGTGTTGACTTTTTTAAAAGGCAAAAAACACCGCGGATCATCATTAGCGAGCAAGTTCGAGGGTCATACAGGAGCTGTGTGTGGTTTGAAGGTATGTGGCATCACAGGCTTACCATCCTCTGGTTGTGTGGTATCCTGTGCATCTGTAATAGCTGTACCGGTTTTTAAAACTACGCTCACTAAAGGCGAAATTTAAAGCTCTTAAAACTGATGAAAATGAAATGAGAACTCTGAAAATCACTGCCATGTTGTTTAAAGTGCCCACAACCTAACATTTTTTATTTTCGTATCTAAATCTACACGTCACGTAATGAACATCTGCGAAAAAATTTTTTGATTTCAGCAAAACGTGAATTTTTTATGAATATTTCAAATCTTCCAAATCCTATTTTTTTGTGGTATACCCGTCCCGCTGTTAAGAAGGCCAACGGGCTCACATGTTCCTTAATGTACGTCACAGTTCCTTTGTTTGAAGTTATGTGTTCCTTAATCTACGTCACGGATCTTTTGTTAACCGAGAGGGACCGAAAGGAGACTAATGCGAATGGTGGACCAAAATGGCGGCAAATTTCGAAGACTAAAAAATCATAAAAATTTCACGTTTTGCTAAAATCAAAAAAATTTTTCGCAGATGTTCATAACGTGACGTGTAGATTTAGATACAAAAATAAAAAAATTTAGGTTATGGGCACTTTAACTTTGTTTTTCTATGTTCATTTTGCCGATTTGAGGTTCGAGAAAGCGGTATATTCAAAATTACGGTTCGGTTTGCTGAAGAGTAGAGAAACGGAGAGCGAAAATACCGCTTTACAAAGGAGAAATATTGAGCAGTTGTTGTGCAGTATTGTGAATTTGAATTGTAACATTTTCAGGTGCACAATGGTCATTTGTTTACATGTTCAGCAGACAAAACCACAAGATCATTTAATATTCAGGTTAGTGCACTGATGCAACTCCCATAATCCTTTAACCCCTCATCCATGTCCAATATACACGAACGGGTACGATTCGTCAAAGTAAGCTCACCATCCGTACCATCCGTACAAACAATATAAGCAGTAGCGATTTGTCAAAGTGGGCTCACCATCTGTACCATCCGTACAAACAGTAAAAGCAGTAGCGATTCGTCAAAGTAAGCTCACCATCCGTACCATCCGTACAAACAATATAAGCAGTAGCGATTTGTCAAAGTGGGCTCACCATCCGTACCATCCGTACAAACAATATAAGCAGTAGCGATTTGTCAAAGTGGGCTCACCATCCGTACCATCCGTACAAACAATATAAGCAGTAGCGATTCGTCAAAGTAAGCTCACCATCCGTACCATCCGTACAAACAATATAAGCAGTAGCGATTTGTCAAAGTGGGCTCACCATCTGTACCATCCGTACAAACAGTAAAAGCAGTAGCGATTCGTCAAAGTAAGCTCACCATCCGTACCATCCGTACAAACAATATAAGCAGTAGCGATTTGTCAAAGTGGGCTCACCATCCGTACCATCCGTACAAACAATATAAGCAGTAGCGATTTGTCAAAGTGGGCTCACCATCCGTACCATCCGTACAAACAATATAAGCAGTAGCGATTCGTCAAAGTAAGCTCACCATCCGTACCATCCGTACAAACAATATAAGCAGTAGCGATTTGTCAAAGTGGGCTCACCATCCGTACCATCCGTACAAACAATATAAGCAGTAGCGATTTGTCAAAGTGGGCTCACCATCCGTACCATCCGTACAAACAATATAAGCAGTAGCGATTCGTCAAAGTAAGCTCACCATCCGTACCATCCGTACAAACAATATAAGCAGTAGCGATTTGTCAAAGTGGGCTCACCATCTGTACCATCCGTACAAACAATATAAGCAGTATCGATTTGTCAAAGTGGGCTCACCATCGGTACCATCCGTACAAACAATATAAGCAGTAGCGATTTGTCAAAGTGGGCTCACCATCCGTACCATCCGTACAAACAATATAAGCAGTAGCGATTTGTCAAAGTGGGCTCACCATCCGTACCATCCGTACAAACAATATAAGCAGTAGCGATTTGTCAAAGTGGGCTCACCATCCGTACCATCCGTACAAACAATATAAGCAGTAGCGATTTGTCAAAGTGGGCTCACCATCCGTACCATCCGTACAAACAATATAAGCAGTAGCGATTCGTCAAAGTAAGCTCACCATCCGTACCATCCGTACAAACAATATAAGCAGTAGCGATTTGTCAAAGTGGGCTCACCATCCGTACCATCCGTACAAACAATATAAGCAGTAGCGATTTGTCAAAGTGGGCTCACCATCCGTACCATCCGTACAAACAATATAAGCAGTAGCGATTTGTCAAAGTGGGCTCACCATCCGTACCATCCGTACAAACAATATAAGCAGTAGCGATTCGTCAAAGTAAGCTCACCATCCGTACCATCCGTACAAACAATATAAGCAGTAGCGATTTGTCAAAGTGGGCTCACCATCCGTACCATCCGTACAAACAATATAAGCAGTAGCGATTTGTCAAAGTGGGCTCACCATCCGTACCATCCGTACAAACAATATAAGCAGTAGCGATTCGTCAAAGTAAGCTCACCATCCGTACCATCCGTACAAACAATATAAGCAGTAGCGATTTGTCAAAGTGGGCTCACCATCTGTACCATCCGTACAAACAATATAAGCAGTATCGATTTGTCAAAGTGGGCTCACCATCGGTACCATCCGTACAAACAATATAAGCAGTAGCGATTTGTCAAAGTGGGCTCACCATCCGTACCATCCGTACAAACAATATAAGCAGTAGCGATTTGTCAAAGTGGGCTCACCATCCGTACCATCCGTACAAACAATATAAGCAGTAGCGATTTGTCAAAGTGGGCTCACCATCCGTACCATCCGTACAAACAATATAAGCAGTAGCGATTTGTCAAAGTGGGCTCACCATCCGTACCATCCGTACAAACAATATAAGCAGTAGCGATTCGTCAAAGTAAGCTCACCATCCGTACCATCCGTACAAACAATATAAGCAGTAGCGATTTGTCAAAGTGGGCTCACCATCCGTACCATCCGTACAAACAATATAAGCAGTAGCGATTTGTCAAAGTGGGCTCACCATCCGTACCATCCGTACAAACAATATAAGCAGTAGCGATTTGTCAAAGTGGGCTCACCATCCGTACCATCCGTACAAACAATATAAGCAGTAGCGATTTGTCAAAGTGGGCTCACCATCCGTACCATCCGTACAAACAATATAAGCAGTAGCGAATTGTCAAAGTGGGCTCACCATCCGTACCATCCGTACAAACAATATAAGCAGTAGCGATTTGTCAAAGTGGGCTCACCATCCGTACCATCCGTACAAACAATATAAGCAGTAGCGATTTGTCAAAGTGGGCTCACCATCCGTACCATCCGTACAAACAATATAAGCAGTAGCGATTCGTCAAAGTAAGCTCACCATCCGTACCATCCGTACAAACAATATAAGCAGTAACAATTTGTCAAAGTAAGCTCACCATCCGTACCATCCGTACAAACAATATAAGCAGTAACAATTTGTCAAAGTAAGCTCACCATCCGTACCATCCGTACAAACAATATAAGCAGTAACAATTTGTCAAAGTGGGCTCACCATCCGTACCATCCGTACAAACAGTATAAGCAGTAACAATTTGTCAAAGTGGGCTCACCATCCGTACCATCCGTACAAACAATATAAGCAGTAACAATTTGTCAAAGTAAGCTCACCATCCGTACCATCCGTACAAACAGTATAAGCAGTAACAATTTGTCAAAGTGGGCTCACCATCCGTACCATCCGTACAAACAATATAAGCAGTAACAATTTGTCAAAGTAAGCTGACCATCCGTACCATCCGTACAAACAATATAAGCAGTAACAATTTGTCAAAGTGGGCTCACCATCCGTACCATCCGTACAAACAGTATAAGCAGTAACAATTTGTCAAAGTGGGCTCACCATCCGTACCATCCGTACAAACAATATAAGCAGTAACAATTTGTCAAAGTAAGCTCACCATCCGTACCATCCGTACAAACAGTAAAAGCAGTAGCGATTTGTCAAAGTGGGCTCACCATCCGTACCATCTGTACAAAACAGTAAAAGCAGTAGCGATTTGTCAAAGTGGGCTCACCATCCGTACCATCCGTACAAACAATATAAGCAGTAGCGATTCGTCAAAGTGGGCTCACCATCCGTACCATCCGTACAAACAATATAAGCAGTAGCGATTCGTCAAAGTAAGCTCACCATCCGTACCATCCGTACAAACAATATAAGCAGTAGTCAATCCGTAAAATGCTTCTCATTATCCCATCATAATAGGGACTTGGCTCATTAACATAATTTGAAGGACGCCAGGCACAACATTTTGTCGATTCGTACGATTGGTACGAATGGAGAAAGCGGTAGACGATCCGTTCACGATCCGTAAATTGCATCTCATTAGGGAGACTTAGAGTATTTTAACGGACACCAACCACACAGCAAACACGCGAGCAGATAAACTGAACAAGGAGAGGGAAGCGCGAGCCGGGAACTAACATGCCTCGCCAATACACGGAATTTTATCCGGTACAGCTTATAACTAAACACGCGGGCCGAAGCAGGCAACGTGAAAATAAACACAGAAAGGAAGCAAGGAACTAAACATGGATGTATACCTCGTTCTTTTAGCGTGCGCGGACACTAACCACACAGCAAACACTCGAGCAGATAACCTGAACACGGACAGGGAAAAAGGAACTAAACATAAATGTATACCTCGTTCTATAAGCGTGAGCCGGGAACTAACATGCCTCGCCAATACACCGAATTTTATCCGGTACAGCTTATAACTAAACTCGCGGGCCGAAGCAGGCAACGTGAAAATAAACACAGAAAGGAAGCAAGGAACTGAACATGGATGTATACCTCGTTCTTTTAGCGTGCGCTGGAAACTAACATTCCTCGCCAATACACCGAATTTTATGCTGTACAGCTTATAAATAAACACGCAGGCCGAAGCAGGCAAGGTGAAAATAAACACAAAGAGGAAACAAGGAACTAAATATGCATGTATGCCTCGTTCTATAAGCGTGAGCCGAGAATTAACATGCCTGGAATTATGATCGTTTCGCCCGATGGTTGATTCGCCTGGAGTCGATTCGCCCGGACCGAGAGTACATTCGCCCGAACTATATAGCACGATATATATTTTATTCTATTTTATAGCGAGGGAGCTTATTTCAACAGGCTGTAAATAGTCTCACTATGGTTTCTGCTGAAATCGTCGGTAGATATATATAAATAATAACCCGATCAACAATACCTGCAATTAGTCACACAATAAGTTCATGCGTCGCTGCTCGAGGGAATCGAGTTTGGTACGTAAGAACTAAAACCCCGATGGTACGTTATCATTTAGTAAACAAAGTGCCGTCCACGCGTCTATATTTGATTCTATGATTTTTTTCAATTTCAATTTATTTTTGAGTTACTGCAAAAATGTCCGTTTGAGTTAGTAATTTACTTTGGCGCGTTCCTCCCTAAAAATTTAGTACTTAATGTAATCGAAATTCACATGAAAAACCCCTGCTACTGGAAATCGAAAGTTTACAGGAACAATTGTGCTACTGGGAATTTCTGCAAATTGTTTTCAAAGATTAGATATAACTGACATTCTGTGATGTTGATCAAAAACTTTTATAACATGTGAGCCGTTTTTTTTATTGCAATGCATTCCTGCAAAGCATTTTAATTTTTTATAGTTTTGTTGTTGTTTTTTTTGTCTTTTTTTCAGTTCATCCGCTTCCTTTGTTTACTGTTGTTTATTGTTATGGACAAATTCAACATATCACACGTTACAAATTTTCTATCAAGTATTTTTCATCGCACCTTTGTATTGACTGATTTCTTATTAGGGCTTTCCGATTTAGCGGAAAATCCGAGGAAGTGGAAGTAATAGTCTCTTAATGTTGTGAAGTCAGTTTGGTGCTTTAAGTCCGGAAAACATCGCTTATTTGTGTTGTGATATAGCCACTCAAGACATTTCATAGGCTGAATATTAATTTTTGTCACTTTGTTTTAGAAATTGTAAAACCTGATTGAATGTTTTGCAATAGTTTCGTACCCGTTTGTGTGTATTGGACAACACTGATGAAGAGTGCCAAATCTCAAAATTCAAGAAAAATCCCAAATTTCATTTTGTAAAATACTGAAAAACAAATGGTACCATGCAAAAGTACTGCTGAAGAGGTTTCATTTGAATGGTCACAACATAGGATTTTGTCCACAGACTCAAAAGTTAGAACTAATGGTACCATGCAAAAGTACTGCTGAAGAGGTTTCTTATGAATGGTCACACCATAGGATTTCATCAACAGACTCGAAAGTTAGAACAAATGGTACCATGTAAAAGTACTGCCAAAGAGGTTTCATTTGAATGGTCACACCATAGGATTTCATTGACAGACTCAAAAGTTAGAACTACACTATATGTCTCCATAATTGATTTTTATTTGTTTTTATTATACTTGTAACCAATGTATACTTGATAGTGTGCAAAGAGAGTAATGTCGACCACTTTTGGTGTTGAAGTTTTTGTTTCTTACTCTGTAGACAGGAGAGTGTGTAAAAGTCTACCAGGGTCATCACCAAGCAGTCAACTGCATTGAGGTTTGTACTAAACTCTTACTCTTCAAAGAGCACCAAAATATCCTTATTACTCATGCGCAGAGTGGCATGAGTTTAGGCTGTGTTTTTTGGGCACATTTTCTGTCCATTCCAAAAACAGATACCTCTGATTATTGCATCTATTCCTCTCGTAAAATATGGAAAGAAGTCACTACTTTGACTATATGCATGTATCTGGAAAAATTTTGGTTTGTGCGAATGTAAACAACATAGTTGTGTTAACGTTTTCTGATTTCAGAATGACCAGAATATGTCCCAAAAAAACGTGCCCTAAGGTTTGCCCTCCGTTTTTCGTTTTCTTTTTATTTGTCACGATTGTGCACTTCCGGTTCATAGCTTTGCCATATACACTGCCGGTTTTTTTACTTCCGGTTACTCTCACTTTCGGTTCTAAACAATAACCTTAGCAAAACAGCATTACTGAAGTGTCACGACACCGTCTCCTACAACCCTCGTTACATTGCTAATGTCCACGTTAGGTATATATAACACACACAAGAATCATTGGCTTCCTTGTGGTACAGCCTCAGAAGCCCATTATTAGGGAGCGTGCTACCCTATATTCCTGTCACGGCGTTTTCTGAGACGAATTTATTGTTAGATTTGAATTTACCGCGAATATCGGATTCCCGCAGAATCGCAGAGCCCCGATGACCAATCACAAGTAGCGTAATTAATTCTTAACTTGATGTATTTTTGTTCTGTCGACATACCCGCTTAAGGCCGCCATTTTTTCCTTCTTATTTCATGGATCATATTACTGATGTGGACCGGAACTGCCCTTTTTCG
This sequence comes from Dendrophyllia cribrosa, assembly GCA_024195265.1. Taxonomy (NCBI): domain Eukaryota; kingdom Metazoa; phylum Cnidaria; class Anthozoa; order Scleractinia; family Dendrophylliidae; genus Dendrophyllia; species Dendrophyllia cribrosa. Next base: position 15,704,921 of record JAJLRJ010000014.1, read on the forward strand.
CGGGAAAATATAGTCTAAAAATAAATTCGTCTGTGAAAACCCCGTGACATAGGCTTAGTATGGGAGTTGCACGCTCCTAGTAATGGGCTCTTGACAGCCCTTTATTTGAAAACATTCAATAGTAACAACGTGGTTTGCAGGAACGATGACTGAATGAAAGGAGTAACTCTTCTCCATGTTGGACATCTTCTTATATCTTGTTTAAAATATACCAAAAAAAACTTTCTTACGCACACGCATGAGTATAGGCTACTTGGAGCCTCTTGTTTCACGTATAAAATGAGCAGCAAAACATCAACGTATGAAAGTACTGCTGAATAACTTTTATTTGAATGGTCAAGCTATAGAAATTCATTCCTAGACGTACTATATCAAACACGAGGAAGAGTGTTTCATCAGGATATCCAAACACCGAGAAATCGGTTGAAAAAACGAGGCGCGGCCAAGATTTTTTAAGCGACTTGGCGGTGTTAAGATACCTGATAAAATACTCTTTCGAGTGTTTGATGTAATGTTTAAAACACGAACAGCAGTGTTTTATCAAGTTTAAAAATTCGAGCGCGAAGCGCGAGAATTTTTAGACTTGATAAAACACGTGCTGTGAGTGTTTTGAACGGCTTCAAACACGAACCGCCAAAAGCGTGTCCCTACGGAGATCAAACAAATGTGCTTTTTATGCAAAGAGGATATTAGCATACGAGAAAAACAAGTAGACTGATTAGCATACAGCACATGTGCCACACTGGCTTCAACGAGGTGACCATGGCTTCCCGGCAACTGTCGAAAGTTTTGGGATTTTAAAGTTCTGAGGAAAAAACTAATCCATGAAAAATGCTATACCAAAGTTGACAGGTACGGTGCATAATACGTCTAACAATTTTTATTCATTGGCATTGAACGAGTAGAAATAAGCAGCTGGCATCTCTGAACCACTCGCTTTCCTACCAATTTACACCTGGGCGCTGGTGTCATTCAAATAACGGCTTACTTGCTAAACTTTTGGTTGCTTATTTGGTTGGAGAAGATTCCATATAGATTGGCAAAAGCTACATATCGTAAAACAGTACTGAAAAAAAAAGTTAAAGTCACCATTTGTGTTGATAATTAATTAATATTCATAAGTCCCGTGCAGTGTCTTTATATCTGATAAAACACCGCATACTAATAAGGATGAGGTTTATCGATATAAAGTCACTGCACGTGATGTATTATCTACCATTTGATTGGGTAATGGCCTTATGAATTATTAATGAGTTTTTGAAATAGCTTGTCATTAAATACAGAGAAAAGATAATAACAAGCAAGTAATAATTTTCAAAGAAACGACAACTGTTTTGATTTTAAAAAACATGTACATGTTTTTTAAAATCAAAACAGTTGTCGTTGCTTTGAAAATTATACAGAGAAAACGAAGGAATAAATGAAAAAAGGTATGGTAGCCCTGTGTTATTTTATTAACATATTTAAGACATGATAGAATATTTTCATGTTCAACTCCTCTTTCTCCCACCAAAATAATTCCTGACAAAAGTCGCTCCACCAAAACGTTGCTCAACTATTGAGATCCAGCAAGACCCAGTTGCTTTTTCTTCCTTCCCCCTCCCCCTCCCCCTCCCCTGCCCCTACCCCCCCCTCCCCTGCCCCTCCCCCACCCCTGCCCCTCCCCCACCCCCACCTACCCCCTGCCCCTCCCCCACCCCCACCTACCCCCTGCCCCTCCCCCACCCCCACCCCCCCGAAGAAAACATCAATTTATGTACATGTAATTTGAAGTTCTCTTATTCTTTATGTTAACCACAGATGTCTGAGGATAAAGACAGACTTTTTACAGGCTCCAATGACCAAACCGTTAGAAGCTACAACATAAAGGTAACAACTAACCTAGCGTATTGCTGGTTTGCATGTGACGTCACGGCGGCCTTGTTGGTGGTCAAGAACAAAAGCGTTTATCTCCGCTGGGAACTAAACTCTATTTTCATGCAAATTATGCGACAAAAATTGTATTGTATTGACCACCAACATGGCCGCCATGTCACGTGGTTGCAGACCAAGAATTATCCTTCTTTTGATGGCCAAACGTGCGTTTCTCAAAAGTCCAGAAAACATTTTCGGGCCCGAAAAGCTATGTTATGTTTAGAATGTTAACCGACAAATATTCAGTTTTTGTTAATTTTGAAAGCAAGGCAATAAAATCGTACGTTTACTGCGCATGCTGTGCTGGATTGCGGGCTAAAAACTTCAATGCTATTCGTTAGAAAATGAATTTAAAAAATACCCTTCGGCCGCGAAATGTCTTCTGACGTTTATGAGAAACGCACGTGGCCAGGGCGCATTTTATTGAAGATCACTCAGTGTTGAGTGCAGTGCAAATAACACGCAAAACGGTTACAGAGATGTCATCTTACTGTCACTTTTCATTTCTAGAGTGGCGTTTGTACCCACAAGTTCACGTTTGATGGACGTGTCATGTGTCTTCACTTAGCCTTTGATCTTCTGTTTGTTGGACTCAACACTGGTATAGTGGCCTCTATAGATTTAATGGTGAGTGCTGCGAGAATGTGTTGTGACTGCGTGTAGCATATCGGACACAATTGTTGAAACACTTCTTTCGTTCCTTCTCCCCAATGTTGATGGTAATGACCTGCAATGTTCAATGCAGTTTGACTCAACATTGGGGAGGAGGAAAAACCACGTACATTGGATTTCGAATTCTCACCTTGAGCCAAGTTTTTCAAGTAATTGTGTCATGGTTATAGTAAACGGGTGCTTCAATCAATCAATCAATCATCTTTATTTAGTCACGGAATCTCATTCATAAAAATGCTCTTCCAGAGAGCCGTGCAAAAATCATGCAATAAAAAAATACAATATTAAATAAATATGGTCATTAAAATTATACTAAATTACAAATATGATATAAACGATTTCAGGCTTGTCTGTCCTTTAATAGTATTTGATAGACTATTCCAGAGAACCGCCCCTCTATAGTGGAAGCTATTTTTTCCAGCCTCAGTATACGGCCTTGGTACAAATAAATTATGTGTTGAGTTTCTTAGATTGTAAGAATACATAGAGTTTGTACTATTAAAAATTTGAGTCAAATGATCAGGTACATTTCGATTTTTCAAAGGCTAGCGTGCAACTATGTCTATTCCGTCGTGGATTCCAAACGTTTCTATGAAGAATTTGGAAAATTATGCGAGCCGCCCGATTTTGGAAGCGCGGTCGGTTGCCGTTTCCACTGGCAGACAGCTCGCCTCAAACAGTGTCTGTGAGGATACATTTGGAAATGCGGGACACGAGACATAAATATAAATGTTTGTAAACTTATACGAGCTTTGTCATATGTTGAACAAAAACACATCTTGATCCGCGGCTGACGCGAAACGAATGATAAGCACATGGAATGAATGAACACATGACCAATGCATGAGAAATAGAGGGGGGTCACGACAATGATCATTAACTCCCCCCCACTATCCCAAGATTCTTGTAATTATTTAAAAACAAAAATAAGTCAGATAAAAGACATGGAAAATTCTATTTGCAGGCAAATATTTTATTTGCAAGACGATTGCTCATTCCCTGTAACCCCAGATACATAAAGTTGGACGGTCGTTGATTTGGTAATACAATCCCAAACGTGTGTGAAAACTATGTGAAAAACTCTTCTTATTTACAAATCGAATCAAACTACAGTCAGTTTCTCCAGGTAAACGCATTCTCCGTTACTTTCAACGAAGTAATACGGAGACCATAATTTGGAACCACACCGCTGCGCACGCAAACCGTCAGCGGTTGCAAGCAGTAAACTTTGCCTCAGGCCTTTGCGGTCATCTCCGTTCAAAGGAGTGACGTCAGACTCAGAGGATGGCATTGCAATTTCTTCCGTTTCGTGATATTTGGCGAGTGGTACCCAGTTTAGAAGAAACATTATGGCCGCGGAAAGTATGGTCACCGCTCCCGTAAAGTAAAACGACATGCTATATTCATTAGTCACGTCAAAAAGCGATCCCGCGATGGGCGGACCAAGCGTTTTAGGAAACGCCATTAAACAATAAAGTGCGCCTATCGCGCGCGCGACTTTACGCGGACCCACAAGATCTCGCGTGATGACGGGCACAAGCATCTCATATCCGCCATCGAGCACTCCGAATGCAAACGCGTACACACAAATCCACTCGTACTTCGTTGCCATGGTGACAACGCTGGATGAGATTGCGATTGAGAGGAGACTGAGCTGACAAATCTTAAGGCGGTTAAATCGTGGAAGATCGCATACAACTCCAAATATCAAACTTCCCAAGAGTACTCCAAAAGCTAAGTAACCCGACAGAAAAGAGGCTTGGGTTCTGTTCACTCCTTTGTCTTCAGCAAAACGCACCTGAAAAAAATCAAAAGAAGACAAAGTTTTAAGAATCCAGTGTTGACAATCCAGGCGCCGATTGCTCCTCCAAAATGGGTGTTTCTTGGTTTTGCAGAAACTGTTGTTGGTTAGCTTTTGTGTTGAGTTGTGGATATTGTTTATTGTCTCTTAAATCTTTTGTTTTACATCATTTGGTGATCACAATATCCGCAACACCAAGAAACTGCCTCCAAAATGGTACTCGATACTTTCGTCACTCTTCTCCCGGAGTCAAATCGTAAGTCATACATCTACTTTGTGTCTGTGGGTGACAGAGTGTAACTATGCCATTTCACTGAAAGCTACCGACCGAGCAGTAAATTTCGTGTGCTACTGTTTATTACGTTTTTTTAAGGTGGCTCTCACGTCATTTAAATAGAAGCTATTGAGTAGTTCTTTCATGTCTTTCTGTTTAGAGCAGTTTTCAATTGAGTGTCCTAAAACCAAAACCAAAGTAATTACTCTGACCAATCACAGCAGTCGTAAACAATCCAATAAACCAATCAGAGCTCGAAGCAATTACATGTTGGCGGCGCCAAGCGCGGGAAAACTCGTGCGAGCAAGTCACGATTGGTTTTGGTTTTACTTCTGATCGGTCAAGAAAGTGGCGCGAAATTTTTTAGCCAGTCACAAAGCTATTACGCTGCACAAAGTTGTTCCAACTTTTCATTCCTTAGGGAAAAAAACCTTCAGTGTGACGTAACCATCAAGATGAAAGCTACTGAGCAGTACTTTCCTGTGCTGCTGTTTTTAGGCTGTACCATGGTGGTTCTAACTTTTGAGTCTGTGGAACAAATCCTGAAGTATGACCATTCAAATGAAAACTATTGAGCAGTACTTTCCTGTGGTACTGTTTATTATGCTGTACAAGGTGGTTCTAACTTTTGAGTCTGTGGATGAAATCCTAAAGTGTGACCATTCAAATGAAAGCTATTGAGCAGTACTTTCCTGTGGGGATGTTTATTTTGATGTACAAGGTTGTTCTCACTTTTGAGTATGTGGATGAAATCCTAATTTGTGGCCATTCAAATGAAATATCGAGAATGGAACCTGGTCGCTCGTGTTTAGTTTTTATTGACTTACCAAATGAACAAAAGGCACCAGAAATACCAACATGAAAGTGCAGAGTGCCACTACCCAGATCACGTAAGCTTTGTTCCTAAATATTTCGCAGTCACATGTCCTGTGGCTTTTAATCTGAGTTTTTTCGCCTTCCACGGGACGAAATGTCAAAGCACATAGAAACATAAGAATCTGAAAGCCCGCAAGAATCCGGAACGTCACTGCAATGCCGTAATTGGACGCAAGAGTTTGTATCAAGGGACCATACACGAGCCCACCAATCGCAGCGCCTGCTAGTGCTATCCCGGATGCAAGGGCCAGACGCTTTTTGAAGTACTTTGTTAAAATCACAAGCGAGGGGAATAAGCCGAGACTTGATCCCAGTCCCCAAATCACACCATATGTCACGTACAGAGGTTGAAGTGTTGTTGCAAAGGAGCTGGCGAGGAGTCCTGAAGCCGAGACAAATGAGCCTGCAATCACCACTATTCGGCTTCCATAACGTTCAGCGAGGGCGGTGCCAACGGCGGCGAACAAGTACATCATGCTAGAAGCCAGTGAAGCCACCCAAGCTGTAAAATAAGTGAAGTTGTGTAATACGGCTGAGTATTTTTAGGCTCGAAAAAATAAAAACTGACGAGTAAAAATGCCCAACCACACAACTTTTCGCTGAATAAATTGTTTATTACACGACAGTAATCTTCTCCTAAAACTAAGTTTTTGAACTGTTTTTCCACGGTCAGAAGAGTGTAATCACCCTTACATATTTGCACTCTAGAATGTCGAATAATAAAAAAATGTATTGTTGTCTGCCTTTGATGATATCTCAATGTGTAACCATTCAAAAGAATGCTGTTGACCATTGAAGTGTGTGTATGTATATATTCCTCTGGGCTGATTGCTGTTACAGTTTTCAACTGGCTTATTTTGGATAGAGTCGTATATGTACGCAGTAATTCTCTTGTGCTGCTTTATATCATGGTGTTCAAGGTGGCTCTAACGTCTAAGCTTGGATGAAATCCTAACTTCTCTTAGGTTACCACAAGGTGACCTTCGCCTGCTGTTTATACAAGGTATAAAATGCAAAATATGGGTACAAGGTACAAAATGATAATCCGAACCGTGCCTTTAATATTACAATAAGGTTTCATTTCATTTCGAAATCGCGTAGCGCGTTAAATGTAAATCCTACTGCAGTAAGCGGAGGTAAAATTAAACAAAGAAATATATATATATATTTTTTCATTTCTTATATTTCAACCCTTTCACTCCCAATGTCAATAGACCTCTTTAGCTTGGGTTCGACTATAGCACGGGCGTAGAGTGAGGGTCGGACACCTTTTTGAGACTTATATAACGTAATGTCGACACTTAGAATTTTATACTCCCTATAAGGGGCTATACGGGGATGCTCCGCCCGAAAGGGGTACCTTTTTTAGGCTGGAGGTATTTGAAAGGGTAGGGATTTCACGAGTTGAAGTATATGAAAGGGTAGGGATTTCGCGAAGTATAGGAAAGGGTAGGCGGAAAACACGAGTTGAAGTATAAAAAGATAGGGAAAACTGCCATTTAAGTATTATAAAAAGTGCCTTTCAAAATATATCAAACAGATGCACGCAAAGGCTGTATGAAAGGGGTACCCTTTTCAATGAAAGGCATATAAAAGGGGTACCTTTTCTGTAAAAAAAAAAACAGTATATGAAAGGGTAAGGGTTTGGACCTTGGGGGAGCATCCCCGTACAAAACTTTGTGGAATACCCCACCCCCAAATTAGGAGAGCGAATAGCTACCATATGTACTTATTGACTAAGTGGGAGGGCCGGATGGGAAAATATTTGACTCAAGGTCGCCATGACCGAGGGCCAAATGTTTTCCCATCCGGCCCGACCTTGCTCAGTCAAAAAGGATTTTATCATATGACCAATTTGGAGACAAAATTGCTCGAAATTTTAACTTGTGAGGTCGTACGCTTTTGTAGTAGGGCCGTACGGCTTTTTCCGGCCCCGCTCGCGCAAATGCGTACGGCCCTCATACGGAACTTTCATAAATGATTTTGCAAACAAAAAGCTCGCAGGGCCGTACGGGTCTATTCACCGACACTGAAGTGAATAATAAAATTATAATTCATCACATGGCTACACTGCCTAAATATGGTCATAATATTCACTTTGCCTTCACCGAATGAGGCCAAGGTCAAGGTTTTTTCAAGAATTACCAATCCGATTAACAGAGAAGACTGTTGAACAGTCAAAAAAAGGTTTGTTCTACAAAATAAAGTGCCGGTTTTTTAAAGGAATCTAAGGCGTGGTTTAACCCTGTCACTCCCAGATTCAATTCTGAAGACATATAGTGTAGTTCTAACTTTTCAGTCCGTCGACGAAATCTTATGATGTGACCATTCAAATATAACCTCTTTGGCAGCACTTTTGCATAGTACCATTTGTTTTTTAACCCTTTCACTCCCAGAGTCAATTATGGAGACATGTAGTGTAGTTCTAACTTTTGAGTCTGTGGACGAAATCCTATGGTGTGACCATTCAAATGAAACCTCTTCAGCAGTACTTTTGCATGGTACCATTTGTTTTTCATTATTTTACAAAATGAAATTTGGAATTTTTCTAGAATATTGTTCCTTGGCACTCTTGGGAGTCAAAGGGTTAATATTACCAAAACCGCAGTCTGTCTAAACAAATTTCAATCTGTCGAACTCTAATATGTTAAGGTGGTTCACTGTAAACATTGTCAAGATAAAAGGCGTATAGCAGACTACAAAAAATAATCACAAGTTTATTAATTAATTATCTCGTAAAAACTGCCGTCTAACGTTGTTTACTTTAAACATGGTCAAGAAGGCATATGGACGAACCTATCACAGACTATAATAATAATCACCCGGCGTATCCAATCGAACGTTCGGTAATCGAACCCAATCGAACACCAATCGTTCGATTGGGTTCGGTAATCGAACGAAATCGAACTCACAATAAAATTTGGTCAATCGAACAAAATCGAACGTTCGATTACCGAACAGTGAACAATCGAACCCAATCGAACGTTCGATTACCGAACAACCAACCATCGAACTCAATCGAACGTTCGATTATCGAACAACTATCAATCGAACTCAATCGAACGTTCGATTACCGAACTCCTGTTTGTTTATACTGCGGACATATTGTACGGTGCACCGTCCCCCTAATCCTTTTTTTGGCGATTCGCCATACCCCGGGATAGGACGATTGTCTGCACAATAGCCACGTGCACACTAGTCAGCCACGTGACAAACAGGGCAAAAACCATATCCTTCCTTCTAATATAGAAATGTAAACGAAAGTGCATTTCATTATTTTACCGTCGTTTTGTTCTCTGCTACAAAATATATATTACTAAACATTGACATTCAGTTCGATATTTGGACGTTTTTCTATTTATTCCATTCAATAAAAGTTGATTACGATTAGTCCTGCGTGATTTACTTATCAAGAGATGGATTCCGAACAAAATCGAATCCGATTGAGTTTGATTGTGTTCGATTGTGTTCGATTGGTTCGATTGTGTTCGATTGGTTCGAAAATCGAACTCACAGCAAAATAGATGTTTGATTTTGTTCGATTACCGAACCCAATCGAACGATTGGTGTTCGATTGGGTTCGATTGATTTTTGGTTCGATTTTGTTCGATTGGATACGCCGGGTAATCATCAGTGTGACGGGTTATATCCTCTTTATAATGCACTTGTGAACAGACATGGAGGTCCATTAATTTATTAAACCGAGGTCTAAGTAAGAATTCGTTTAAATAAACGGCCCAAAATGTTCTCTCACCTGTTTCTCCTCTTTGCGTGGAGAATTCGTTCAGTAGCGCCGAGTACACAACTCCAGACGAGTTCTGTTGTCCGACCGTCAGAAAATTCACCATGAGAGCGCCCAAGCAAACAACCCAACCCCACCCTCCATCAGGCGGATTTTTGTAATGACCTTGGTTCCCGTCATCACGTTTTTTTTCGTCTTTTGCGACGAGATCTTCTCGTGTCGGCTTTGAACTGGCTTCCGTCATCTTGGAGTCCTATTCTTGTTCTTCGACATGTAATGTGGTTCTGTGACGATGAAATCCCAAAAGTGGCTCTTATACTCGTTATCTATCCACGTCTTACATGATCTTCACGTGAAGAACCCTGTTAATAAAAATAAAAATGCACTAAAACAAGGAATCACAATGCACGTTTTCCTGTTAGATGGCTACGATTTCAGCTCACACCTTTGTGGCTGTGCAAGGGGGATACTCGAACTCGCGAAGAATACAGGGTACTGTATTCATCACCGGAAGGAGATTGCCGTCAGTATTAAATTACTGGCGATTTTTTTTAAACAAAATATTTCTTTGGGAAATAAGATTAAAATGCGATAGGTCTGAAGAAGACATCAAATCATGTACCTTAATTATCATTAAAACTTTTCACTTATTACAGCCAGACATTGCTTGAAGGAATTCATGGAATGAAAAAGATAGGTCACTATCCCCGTTTAGGAGAAACTGAAAGGAACACTTATTTGGCGAACTTAGCTGCAATGGAAACTTTCTTTGCGCGCGCAGATGATGCAAGATATGCGCAGTGCTCATGGCAATGCAATCACCCGGGGGGTACTCCCCGAAAGTTTGGGTGGGGGTGTGTGGCACGCTTCTTAAAACCCTTACCCTATTTCAGACCAAAATATGGGTATATACTCCATGGAGGTTTTTAATTATATGCACACAAAACTATCCGGCACTTATTTAGGGTTAAAAACTCATTTTGAAATGGTTAGCTTTTATTTACTGTTATGGATATCACTACCCATAACAGTAAATAAAAGCTAACCATTTTAAAATGAGTTTTTAACCCTAAATAAGTGCCGGATAGTTTTGTGTGCATATAATTAAAAACCTCCATGGAGTATATACCAAAATATGTGATTTTCCCTACCATGTTTCAGAACTGACCCAAAATTGGTTACCCTATTTCAGACCAGACCCCTCGGGTGCAATCACCTTATAGACAAACTTCTACCTTTTATGTTCTGTGGGACTCTTTGTGTTTTTTTTTTTTGTTTTGTGTGTGTGTGGCAAAAAATGCGTCCCTTATCGCTATGCAGAGTTACTAAATTACAGAGAACTGAAGCTCATTGGTTGAGCACCGGATTCGCAAAGGTCGTGTCATCAGTGCGAATCCCCTTGAGGCCTGAAAACAATTTTCAGGTTCCAATTGCAACTCCTTCCGTTGCTGCATACCTGCGATGATCTATTTCTCTTGAATTATTTCTGTCCAAGTTTATAAGTTTCACCATAGTTAATAGAATGAACTGGTTATGAAACTCAGTAAGTCCTTTGTTATATGTTTTTGTTCTCCATTTCTTTTGTTCGTTTGCCTTGACCCTGCACAAAATACAAAAGGTATTGAAATGCATATGAGCAACTGACCAGTAGAAACATTTGGGCTCACACGTTAAACAAAACAATGTGCAGGGTCACGGTTCGTTCAACATAAAACAAAGCAGCTTTGTACACTCTTTTTGAAATTTGTTGAGCTTCATAACCAGTTTGTTCTATTAACTATGGTTTCACGCACCTTTTTTTACGCAATTCACGCGTCACATATTCATAAAATTCCTTAGTCTGGTTCCGTACAAGGATATTAGTTCCTAGTTAAGAAACATTTGCATACGTACCAGACAGGAAACGTAACCCAGGTTACACAATTTTTTTTTACAGTTCGGTTATCTTGGACCGCAGTAACATAATACAATCTAATAATTAAATGGCTGGTTAGTAAACAGCAAAGGCTGACCCACTGAACGATTCTGTATCCAATGACGAGATGTTTTCAGTCAAAACGGTTATGGCAGTCAAGTTGACGTAAATTTCCTTCTTAAATCATGTTTGCTAAGTATATCTGATTGATATATTTCTTCGTCTCCCTCTCTGTAATTATGTTTTTAGTGTAAATAAAAAAGGTTTTCTTTTGCATGATAAAATTAAAAATAAATACTTGTATTTTGATGACTCAAAGAAATTGTTTTGCATAATTTCAAAAATATGGCCACAAAAAAGCTCTATGCTTTAGGGTATTTTTCAAAAACTTCGGGTGTTTCTTGGTGTTGCGGAAACTATTGTTGGTTAGCTTTTGTGATGTGGTGTGGGTATTGTTTACTTTCTTTTGAATCTTTTGTTTTACGTCATTTGGGCCTTAGGCCCAAATCGCACTTGCGGACAACTTTTGAATTGTCCGCGACATTTTGGACAGAAATTGGTATACAAAATTGTCCGAGACAACTTGTCAATTTCGGGGCTAAAAATTTGCAAGACAATACGAAAATTGCACATTACGGTATGGAAACAATTTTAAAGGTGTGGAGCACTTCAACTTTCAATCCGAGCATCAAGCATTTTCAAAGCGCACGTGGCTTTAAATCTCATTAGTATGTATTTTATGCAGTATGAAACTGGCTTGTCATTGAACACCGTCATTGAACACCGCTAAACATGATTCCATTAAAAAATAACGCAAAGTATTTTTTATTTCTAAGCCTTTTCAAGGGTTTTTCTACTTTTAGTGATTAAATTGTTTTTGCACATTGCGATTTGCCGTGATAAATTTGAATAAAAAGAAACGTGCTGCATATTGATTTGTTTTTCTCAAGGAAGAGCACAATGGTTAATCAAGAAGGCATTGTTATCTGGATTCGCGGGTGCGTTGGAATGTATCGGACAAGCGTGTTGTCCTGCCAGGAGGCAGGACTTCGGCTCTTTTGAAAATTCGGCTGTTTTGTCGAAACTTTTTCGACTTGGCAAAAGTAGGTCGCACTTGTCTTTGCGGTGATTTTCCGTTATAATGACGAACGAATTGCACGTGCAACGTGGACCAATCAGCGGGCGGCGGTGTTTTTAAAGTTTTATTTGTCTGCCCAGTTCGTTTCTCTGAAAAGTGTAGGTCGCACTTGTCTCTGCCAAATCAGACACTTAAATAAATTGAAATTCGATAAAAATGTACAAAATTGTCCCAAGTGCGATTTGGGCCTTATGTAAACATGATATATCAGCCGAGACACTCTCCCATTGATTATCGTATCAAAACTGATTCACTATTAATAAAAATCCCGAAATTAGACCTGTTCGCAACTGAAGGTCTAATTTTACGCTAGTATAGTATCATATGCATTCAGTAAGCGCAATCATCCGACCTCTCACAAAATAACTGCATCATGAACATGCTGAGGTTACTAAGCATCTAGCGTGAACAAAACCTCGAAAAAATCATCTTAAAAAGTAATAAACGTAATACAGGACCATTATCGATATCTAGAGTGAAGGCGCCCATTGATCATTGTGCTTTGTTTACAATATTATTGACCTTATACTTTGCTGACTAAACTTTGACATAAAGTAAAATATTTTAGTCTTATGAATTGTCTAGAATGATTAAAATGGTTTTAAAACCCACCAAGTGACGCGCGTCCCCACGAGATTCCAGGAAAGAATGAAAAAATAGCTTGCGGGCGATGGCTTGGCAAGCGCACAATACTTGGCCGCAAAAACGGGAGAAATCGTTCGTTATTTAAGTGTCAAAGGTACTTAACTCGCGAGTACTAATTGGGGACACTTTCCAGATCTAATTGGAATTTGGAAATGTTGGTTTTTGAGGAGAGGGGAAAACCGGAGTACCCGGAGAAAAACCTCTCGAAGCAAGGAGAGAACCAACTCTTCTGAGTTCCTGATATCCTTTTATTCATTCTTTCTTTTGCCTTTTCAGACAAACAAATTGCGTGAGCGTTTTCACTGTCACGAGCCTCGTGGAGTGAGTTGCTTAACCTCTGCCACTGAAGGAGACCGAAAGCTCCTGTGTTGCGGTTCTTTTGACTCAACCATCACCATCAGGGACTACAAGGTCAATATATTTTTTTTATTCTAGAAGTTTTGGTATCCAACTTGGGGAGTGGGGGAGGGGAGATTTTCCTCTTTCATTGCGTTCCTACGCGACGCCGATATCAATAAAGGCTACTTGTTTAAAGTAGCTTGTCCCCGAGGGTGGAGGTTTTCCACATGGAAGTTTCGGGGATGCTTGTCGTCTCGTTTAGGGGTGTAAATTGTGGATTTTGGTATCACTTAGAGTGTTCGGGAAGGAACGACGATATTTTTAGCCATCGAGGGGTCGTTTAGGGTGGCACGCGAAGAATTAAAAAAATATATCATCATACCGTGTTGGCGGCCGCTCTTATTACCGGAGATGAATATAACTTAATTGTCTGTCTGTTGTTTTTAATTTAGAATGATATCTTTTGGGGGTTAAATATTAAGTTTCGCCCAGATTGTTCTCAAATTTCCGACGAGCATCCGGTCCTCGTGCCTTTCAAATGGGAACCACCCCCCAATCCCGGGAGCTCGTTCGACCAAGCTGACAGCGAAGTATCAGCTGGAATGATGTGTCACTTAAACGCGCTATGTTACATAATTTTAGTAACTTTAGTTTACACCTTCATCTTTCATCTGTTAAAAATTATTTTGTCCTCTGATACGAAACAGGACTTCAAACGTGAGAGAATTCGAAAGTCACGTACACTTCACTGCGCATGCTATTTCTCAAGCAACAAAAAAATATCAGAAAAGTATTAGGTTTGCGGCTGGCAGTAAAGAAATACAAAGTGACGATTCTGGCACCTTTTTATATGCTGAAGTGTACTATATTTAGCGATAACATAGAAGACGAACCTTCATCCTTGACATTCCATGCTCAACTGATTTCTACAGCTACTCGTGGACCAGAATTGGCAAAGTAGTCAAGACAAATAGATAGTTACATATCTAAAAAATCTGAGACCTTTTGGTCTTCACCAACCTCGTTCCCAGGGTCTCTCATCTTCCCGCCCCCTGGGGAAGAAGATGAGAGACCCTGGGAACGAGGTTGGGTCTTCACAGCACCGCTGTAATGATACTCTGTAATGTAAGCGCTATAAAAATTTTATAATTTTATATATTATTATTAAAAGATTGTTAGCTTGCGTTTTACCTGGTGACATATAGCTTGTGCAGGGCGCGACAAAAGCGCTGTCCGATAGCCCGGGGCTAGGGAAGTGACCCGTCGGGCTAGTGTCTTTTTGTCGGAGTTTGCCCGACGGGCAAGCAATATTTGTTGCCTTTTCTCATCATAAAGTTAAGAATTAAAATAAGAAGTGTGTAATAAACAGTTCTCTAGTGAAAGTGAATGTGAGGAACATTTTAAAAATGTAAGAAAATATCAACAGGGAACAAAAGAAATGGAATTGAATGATGCGTTTCCGTAAATAATTATAATGTAGACCAATGTACAGTAGCGGCCGTAATTGTGTTCACTCCTCTGCTTTTAGGTCTTTAAAATCGCTGTTGTTTTCATTGTATTAAGTTCAAAGTAAACCAGTTAGGATCTGTCTTGTCGATTAAGACCGTTTTCTTTAAACAAGCTAGACCACTTGAACATTTCCCGACACAGTCGTTGCGTTAATTAATACTGCCGTGGATAGATTGTTTTTTCCACGAACGGCAAATATTTTTGCCGTCTGCTGTTTGCCATTTTCATGGGAAAGTGAGTAGTCTCACGTTTCTCAAACTCAAGAACATGCGAATTAACTTCGATTTTTCTAGTGGATTTATTTTACGATTCGAGGAAAAGTAAGGATAACAAACTGCAAGCTGCCGTTTGCCGTGTACGCATAGAACGTAGACTTTCTCAAAGTCCGTTTTTCGTTTCTCGCTCGCTCTCACGACTTCGTCGCTCGCTTCTCGCGACTTCGTCGCTAGCTTTTCGCGACTTTGTCACGCTCTCGGGGGCTTCGCATGATCGCAGTCGACTTGTGGCAAGTCTAGCGTAGAACGCCGTACGTAATGTAATCTCTTGATACTCGCAAGCAAGTCACGTAATATAAAATGTGCTATTTTTGTTGTATCAAACTTCCGAAAGGGCTTGCAAGATATTTTACGTTACCGGTATCCAAAGGCGAAAGACTTCGAGTAAGAGTACTAGTTTCATTGATCAATTGATCATAACTTTCATAACCTGCGCAAAAATAAGTTTTTCTCGTAATTTATAATTTATTCCGCAACATTCGCCGTCGGGAGCGAACACAGTTGGAGATTTTTTGCCTCTAGGTGTAATATTCATCCCTTGTTTAAATTTGTTTGTTTTTAATAATTAATTTACTTTTGGGCTAGCTCTTCAGAGCTCCGGGCTAGTAAACTAAAGTAGCAGCTTGCCCGAAGGGCAAGCTGATTTTTTCATTTCCATCCCACCCTGTTGTGTGACACCTGGTGATATATAACTTGCGTGACACCTGGTGACAAAATCCCCTTTAATCGTTCAATGAAGCTTCCTTTGACTATTGCGTCTAGAATCACTTATTGTCTTTTGAATACTAACTTAAACTTCTTTACTTTTTCCCTCAACTCAGACTGGTCTTCTTATTCGAACGTTTAGCCATCACAGCATGACGGTTTTATGCCTGCAGGTATGCTATAAAGCTACTTTATCAACATAGAAATTCCCCTTTCTGATTTAGTTTGGGGAAATCGATTTTCGACCTGTGTGGTTGATCATGTGATGATCAGATGGTGGAGAAAATAGATCCTGATCACCACAGAAGCCTAAAGTTCAAAATACACCTTCCGCCTGGTTAGCTCAGTTGATAGAGCCCCAGTCTGCAGAGCCCCAGTCTGCAGAGCGGGAGGTCGCGGGTTCGAATCCCGGGCGGACCAACACTCAGGGTCTTAAAATAACTAAGGACGAAGGTGCTGCCTTTGCTATTTCATCTGCAAATGGTTGGACCTTCACGTGGCTCGGATGACCACGTAGAAATGGCGGTCCCGTCTCCGATGGGGACGTAAAAGAACCACTGAGGACATAACAAAACCCTGGCTGTGACCACACTCAGTGCCATACATTGTTCATGAGTGGGGTGGGGGAGATGAGATCAACAATGGACCGATAGCGGCTGCCTGAGGTGTCTTCATAAGCTGACGTCCGATCTCATTCTGATAAGTGTATATAAAGCGCCATGAGACATGTGATATGTGCGCTATATAAGTCATTCATTCATCCTGTCTCATCCGTTTCCTAAACAGACCTTTTAGGAATAAAATCCGCCATTTTGAAATTGGGGAAACAACTCACGAAACAAAGTATTTGTATGCGAAAAAACCGGAAACCGACGTCAAATGATTTCCGTCAAATTTTATATCTGAAAAATTTATGAATGGTACACTTTAGATATTAGGAAATAGATTTTTCTGTTAAGCCCTGTCGGATGTACCTGGGCTAAAAAGCGTGTAGTCGTGTTTTATTTTTTTCATGCATTTGTCTGGAAATCTGTCAAATGTATCGAAAAGTCAAAGCCATTGTTAAAGGATAATATTGCCTCATTAGCAAGTGCGCCTGATTCTCTATATCGAGCTACAAAAAAATCTATAGCGAATATAGAAAGGGCATAACTCAGTGAGCTTTCTCTTATTACTAAGTTTGGCTAGTTCTTTTAACTTTTGAAGTCAATTCGTATTTGGCACGGTGCCTTCTCTACGTGCATTGGTATGCTATGACGGCGTCAGCAAATATTCACCCGTATAACTATATGTTGATGACGAGACTCTTTGTCATGTTTGTCTTTTGCTGTAGGTCGTGGATCATATTATGTACAGTGGATCCGCTGACATGAAAGTGCAGGCTCATAATTTGAACGTAAGTTCGTCTCGAGCGTAACACTGAACAGTGTGCTAAAGTCGTACAAGGATAATAATATTACGGGAGTTATATTCGATTTTGTTTCCTCGACAGACTGGAGAATTGTTACGAAGCTTCCATGGCCATACCGGGAGTGTTAGCGGTCTTCAAATTGTTGGTAGTGTGCTAGTGACGTCATGTTTGGACAAACTGATTCGCTGCTATGACTTAACGGTTAGTAATTGTCTGTTTTTAAAATTTTTTTGGTTGCCACAGCTTCTGCCAAAATGCCGAAATTTCGCTTACCTTTTTTCCATATTATATCGCCAAATGCCAGCAAATTTACAACTTTACAACGTGCCACTTCGTGATCATATTACTCCCCATTATGTGAACCTTGGCCTTATTAAGCTTTCTGACATTGTAAAATTAAATACCTGCCAACTATTTTATGATCATATTGTAGATAACAAGCCGTCTAATCTCACTATATCCTGTGTATCTGAGCAACATAATTACGCCACTCGAAGTACATCCTTACAACACCTAAATCCTAGTTCCTTCAGAATAAATATAAGAAAATTTTGTCCAACAATTATTGGATGCTATTCCTGGAATGATATTCCAATATCCATGCGCAAAAAGCAAACTAAACAACAATTCAAAAGAGCACTTTACCAATACTATTTTGCTCAGTATTAAACACTGTCTCGCCAATCTTGTAACAGCTATATTACTTCTATGTTTATATTCCTTTCTTAGTAGTGTGTTTTCTCTTTTTCTTTAAAAAAATGTAATTTAGTTATAGGGCATATAATTAGTTTACCTATATCTTGCCCTTCTCCATTTTTTTTTCTTATCTTGTTAATTTCAAAAAAACGTATGTAATAATAAGAAATGGAGTAAATAAATTTAAAAAAACTTTATTGGATTAAAAGTCATAATTATACGTTTCTTATACATAGGGACGGGACTACACCCATAAAGACTAGTTGTTAGACCAGCAGCAAGCACCTATGTCCTTTTCCTCTTAAGCAAATAGGAACGTATTTAAAAGCCTACATAGCCTAAATTCTCAATCGACACCAAATATATAAGACCCTTATTAAACTAACATGAAAAAAATCTATGTTCTTATGTGATGGTTTTTACAGTATTTCATCGTTATGTTTGCCCTTACAGACAGGCGATCTTCTCCAAGTGTACGGAGGCCAAATAGACATGATCTTCTCAGTTCTTGTGAGCAATGGAAGAGTAAGTCTTCAACTAGTTTTGCTTGGGGTGTGTGGCGTGCTTCTTAAAACCCTAAACAATTTCCATGACTGCAATGTGTGATTTTTCTCTACCCGTTTTCATATTTTACTCTTCAAATTTCCCCCTTTTACAAGCCAAAATGGAATAATATCTTCACATCATTTTCACTAGGGACCTAACGTAGCCATTTATCAAGATCTCTTCCGAACTCCTTTATCGCCTTACAGAAGTGTTATTCATTGACTCCTCCATTTCGAAAGAAATGTTGTTTTGATCACGGAAAAGACCAGCTGGTCTGTAAATTTGGGAATAAGATTCCTTCCCCTAAAATTTCCTTATCATTCAGCTGAAGAATCCGAACGCATTAGAGCAGTTTTCAATTGAGTGTCGTAAAACCAAAACCAAAGTAATTACTCTGACCAATCACAGCAGTCGAAAACAATCCAATGAACCAATCAGAGCTCGAAGCAATTACATGTCGGCGGCGCCAAGCGTGGGAAAACGCGTGCGAGCAAGTCACGATTGGTTTTGGTTTTACTTCTGATTGGTGGAGAAAGTGGCGCGAGATTTTTTAGCCAATCACAAAGCGTAGCAATGAAAAACCAAAGCAATAGGCCATTTCCGAGTTGCCTTTAGCCTCTATCAAAGCGAGGTTAGGTGCGAAACCTTTCATATGAAAATGAGTTTTCATTAATTTGCATGGAATGAAAACTCATTTTCATATGAAAGGTTGTGCACCTAGCCTCGCTTTGACAACGAGGCGTAACGTAACTCGGAAATGGCCTATTGTGTAATTACTTTTGACACTCAATTGAAAACTGCTTCAACCAACTTTGTTATTTTTATATAAATTGCACCTTCAAAGACCGAATACCGATATGGAAAACATAGAAACGACTATCTAATTATTTCCTCGTTCAATGTGCCTGATTTTTGCGCCTTTTGCTTTCTTTGTTTTCAGATTTTCAGTGGTGGACGAGATGGGTTTGTTGGGGCAGCCAAACTGGATTTACGGGTTTATCATCCTTGCAAGGTGAAGAATACTGTTTTGGTTGACGGGTTTTAGCTTTCATACAGGATTTTTCTTTTTGAATAGAAGCAATATGTAGCCTACACAGTCTAAAATTCTGCTCAGTAGCTTTCATTTAAATGGTCATACATTAGGATTTCATCCAATAGTTAGAGCCACCTTGTACAGCATAATAAACAGTACCACACGAAAGAACTTCTCAATAGCTTTCATTTGAATGTCACACTTTATGATTTCATCCACAGACTCAAAAGCTAGAACCACCTTGTACAGCATAATAAACAGCACCACAGGAAAGACTGCTCAACAGCTTTCATTTGAATGGTCACACTTAAGGATTTCATCCACAGAGTCAAAAGTTAGAACCACCTTTTACAGCATAATAAACAGCACCACAGAAAAGTACTGCTCAGTAGCTTTCATTTGAATGGTCACACTTTAGCATTTCATCCACAGACTCAAAAGTTAGAACCACTTTTTACAGCATAATAAACAGCACCACAGGAAAGTACTGCTCAGTGGCTTTCATTTGAATTGTCACTTTTTATGGTTTCATCCACAGAGTCAAAAGTTAGAACCACCTTGTACAGCACAATAAATAGTATCACAGGGGAGTACTGCTCAATAGAGGTTTTGCACGACAGCCATGTTACATGGCAGGAACAATAGATTCTTTACCCTGTGGGAAAGAATGTTCTTTCTAATGCAAAACATTTTCATTGTTCCTGCCATGCAACATGGCTGCCGTGCAAAACCTCTATAGCTTTCATTTTATGTTCTCAAACTCATTAATATAATTCATGAAGAAAATGCAAAGGAAATTAATGTTTAATGAGTGTGTTTGGAAATCAGATGAAACACTGTATCTCGTGTTTGATATATTACGTCACACTAAAGGATTTCATCCACAGACTCAAAAGCTAGAACCACCTTTTACAGCCATAATAAACAGCACCACAGGAAAGTACTGCTCAGTGGCTTTTATATGAATTGTCACACATTATGGTTTCACCCTTGGTCTCAAAAGCTAGACGTAGTAGTGACAGGGTAAAGAAAAGTTAGGGCGGCACATGTAGTTTTAAGGATGATGTATAAAGGAACCTTGATTCTTATAGCCTTTTGCACACTACCCGAACTAACATACCTTTTGACTTTCGTTCTTTCTTTCAGTGGGAAAACTGCGAGCTTAACTTTGGCGTAGTGTCGCACCTCAAGAACCATATACGAGGTAGTAATAAGCAGACTTAGAATCTTTTGGAATATAATGCTCAGAAAAGCGACTTAAATTTTGAGTGAGGTGCAGGATTGCAGAAAATTAATTCAGTTTTTTTTTTAGAACGAAACATGATACAATGGGATGCATTGTTATTCAATGAGATAGAAATATGATTTCCATCTCATTAAACTAGTTTTCTGCAATCCTGCACCTTAGTGTAAATTTTGGACAAGTAACGTTTGCTCGTAAACCGGTTTTAATATGATGAGTTGTGTAACATGCTAATCATTTTTAACATCTTAATGCCGGCGGTGAATAACGAATACGAACGCTGCAATTTGAATTGAACCATTATTTACTCAACTAATCATTCGTTTTATCATTTTGACAAGTTTTCACATTTGTTTCGCCTTTGTTAACCTTGAAACCACTCAATTACAATCTCGTGAAAATAAATTACAAACCACTCATGAATTTAAGGTAGAAACGTCACGGACAGTGCACACGAGAGAACTTTGAGTAGTGATGTATGATTTTATACCGTCCGACCAGAATTTAATTTTATAGCACGGATGTGATAAAAAGTTGGTTTAGGTAGCAATTCATAAAACGATGGTTTCAGTTTATAGAGCAGTTTTCAATTGACTGTCGAAAGTAATTACACAATTGCTTTGGTTTTGCATTGCTACGCTTTGTGATTGGCTAAAAAATCTCGCGCCACTTTCTCGACCAATCAGAAGTAAAACCAAAACCAATCGTGACTTGCTCGCACGCGTTTTCCCGCGCTTGGCGCCGCCGACATGTAATTGCTCCGAGCTCTGATTGGTTCATTGGATTGTTTACGACTGCTGTGATTGGTCTGAGTAATTGCTTTGGTTTTGGTTTTACGACACTCAATTGAAAACTGCTCTAACATGATGTAATTGTGTAAAGAAAGTACAAACGAAGAATTTAGATGTTTGTCACGCAGTTCATTTTAGAGTGATTTTACTTAACCTGTGAAATAGTTAGTAGAATAGTACGCACTGTTTGACTATGATTCCATTGTTTTCTTTTGTTTAATTTGGACTATCACACACTAATTGTTAGATAGTGGCGGCGGCTACCTCGCTAGGTAGTTTAGTGCAGGTTAACTTTCCCGATCTGTCAATCATCTTCGCTTACGCGGTAATTTTTGGCTTCCTGTTGAATTCGTAGACCTTCGTAGGGACGACTTTCAATTTCAAATAGAGAAAGGAAAACCGTCGTGTGTTTATGTTCTCCACAAAACCTATAATTTGATCATATGGCGATGTTGTTTTGCAGGGAATAACAATATGTAAAATGCACGTGCAGAGGCATTGTTTTCGTTCATTAATCGTATTGTTTTGTGCAGCTCTCGCCAGCAAACGATAACATGATCTCTCACGTTCAAAGTTCAACCTTCTGAAGTGCGGCTGCTCAGAAAAATAAACTCGGTTATTTCACTTTTCGAATGAGTAGTTTTTTAGTAAAAGATTTTATTATAAAAATTAGCGATAAAAAATTACGACGTTTCGACCTCTCCGAGGTCATTTTCAAGTGGATGAACATCCACTTGAAAATGACCTCGGAGAGGTCGAAACGTCGTGATTTTTTATCGCTAATTTTTATAGTAAAATATTTCACTTTTCACCGAGTTATTTTAACCGGGTTATTTAAACCGGGTTATTAAAAAATAACCCAGTTAACTCACCAAGTGCGGCCGCAGCCAGTGTTTCACAGGTTAAGTAAAACCACTCTAAGCCGGATGGTTGTAATTATTTTCACGAGATTGTGATTTAGAAGTTTTCAACGTTTGCAAAAGGCGAAAAAATGATTAAAACTTGTGATTTGATTGAGTAAAAAATGGTTAAACACGAACTGAAGCGTTGGTATTCGTTACTTTAATACAAGTCATTGCATAAGAATGTTAAAAGCTCGTAAGCATGTTACGGAATCATTATTATACAGTATTACGGGTCACGGGCAAACGTTCTATTGTCCCTGGTAATTAACATGGAGCAAATTGAACATATGATGCCCGATTTAGGGTGTTAGCTCTATTGTACATTGTACACATTCATTGTATTAGGTAAAATTATGTATTCTAATATATTCTATGGTATTGTATTCTATTGTATTGTCGTTCTTTTGTGCTCTAATATTCTATTGTTTTAACAAAAGAATAAGTGTTACCCCTAAATCGCGCATGGTATAAAATTGAACCTTCTCTTACTATTGTGTTCCAATCCGGTAAGCTCCATTGCACATTGTACACCTCTATTGTATTAGGTAAAATTATGTATTCTAATATATTTTACGGTATTGTATTCTAATGTATTGTCGTTCTTTTGTGTTCTAATAGTCTATTAGTTTAACAAAAGAATGGCTGCGGCCGCACTTGGTGAGTTAACTGGGTTATTTTTTCAGTAACCCGGTTAAAATAACCCGGTTAAAGTAACTCGGTGAAAAGGTGTTTGTAATGAAATAACCGAGTTTATTTTTCTGAGCGGCCGCACTTCAGAAGGTTGAACTTTGAACGTGAGAGATCATGTTATCATTTGCTAGCGAGGGCAGCACAAAACAATACGATTAATTCCCTGCTAAACAACATCGTCAAATGATCAAATTATAGGTTTTGTGGAGAATATAAACACACGACGGTTTTCCTTTCTCTATTTGAAATTGAAAGTCGTCCCTACGAAGGTCTACGAATTCAACAGGAAGCCAAAAATTACCGCACAAGCGAAGATGATTGACAGATCGGAAAGTTAACCTGCACTAAACTACCTAGCGAGGTGGTTTGAATAAACCTAACCCGGTTAAAAAATCTATTGTTCTTTAATTAATTTCCATGGTAACCGCTAACACGGTTAAAATTCGGTGAACGCCAAAAATACGCGGCCTCATCAGGAATTTTGTTAAACTAGTTAAACGGGAGGTATCACGGGATTTGGTGTCATTTCAAAAAGCAAAAAATGTTATTGTATGATCAGAAACCGAAAAATAAAGCTCTAGTGGTGTTATTAAATATCACAAAATATATCAAAAACTGTCGATGAGTGTCTAGTCATTGACGGAGTGGGTTTGAATGAATAGCCCAATTTCGATATACCTAATTCAATAAAGGTTGCTTTGGCTGTTGGTCATTGGTAATTGGGCATTGGCATTTGGGAATACGGAACACAATGCAATGCTTTGCTTGAGTGACCGCCAAACAAAAGCTTCCAAATGCCCAATGACCAAAGCAACCTTAATTGAATTAGGTATATATTAAAATTCAACTTGAAACAAAAGACATCACTACGAGGCTTAGAGGAATGATAGTAGGGATTTATATGGTTTATTACCCTAAGCCTCGTAGTGATGTATTTTGTTTGAAGCTGAATTTTAATATATCGAAATTGGGCTATTGCAACTTGAAAAAAGTTAGCCTAAGTTTTTTCAAGTTTCCACATTTTCGTCTCCAAGATGAGCTAGAACAGACCATGATTTGTTACTCTTTCAAGAATTGGTTTATTTCACTCTCTTGGTGTTTTAGTATTATTTTGTAAATACGTAAAGGTATTGTGAAATGGCTTTGACCAAAAAACATCAAAATTCCCGTGATACTTCCCCTTTAATTTTAATTAATTAATTAATTAATTCATTGCAAATAACTGGGTTAACTACTCTAGTGCGGCCGCAGCCAATAAGTGTCGCGCATGGTATATTTCACAAAGCGCAATTTTTGCATGCGAATGAGCCAAATGCTAATGTAGAGGTACAATACAAATCAACACCAACTACTTAACTAAGGATTTAATTGGCTAGGCAGCGAGTAAGCTCTTGGAAGAGCTTGCTCATCAAAGCCGTGTTTCACAATGGGCGACTTTACACTTGACATCGGTTTTATGTTCCGAGTGGCCGCTTACCAGAGGTAAAAGCAATAATTATGAAAGCTAAACTACAGAATACAGGGACACTTATTTGCATCTCATTGAAAAACAAAAGTGCCTATTGTGTTATACTCGTTCTACAAAGAGTTCCGACACATGTAAATAATGTTGACCAAAGTGGCCCTGCATTTTGTCAAAAAAAAAAATCGAATCATTAGCGTTGAAAGTGGTTGCGGTGTTTTGCGCGAGATGGTCGCTTACGAGAGGTTTCGACTATAGTGATCTATAGTGATTTTGGAGAAGTGATTGCTAAGAAGAGGTGGTCGCTTAGAAGAGGAGGTCGCTTAGAAGAGGTGGTCGCTTAGACGTGGTGGTCGCTTAGAAGAGCTGAGGTGGTCAATTAGGGGAGGTGGTCGCTTAGAAGAGCTGAGGTGGTCGCTTAGAAGAGGTGTTCGCACATGGAGGTTCGACTGCATGTGTCCAAAGACTTAGGTAATACACGATATATATTTTTTGATTAAGAAAACTTTCAAGTCTTATTTCAGAGCCTATTGTATGGTCACCCAATGCCTTGTTTAGCTTTGTCTTATCTCATTACGTCATGTTTTAGAATATCACGTGATGGAGAAAGGCACGGTGGAAGCATGTCATTGGTTCCAGTGTGGTCACCAGTTTTCCGCGGATGACGACATAGCAGTGAGTTTTTATTTTATTCTATTCTATTTTCTATATTTTTTCTTTTCCTTTCTTTTTGTACCATTCTTCACAGGCAGCCCAACCGTGGTGTGTGAGCCACATCAAATTACAGATTCGAAGCCGGTACACAGTAATGAAATCTGTATTAATTTGATGTGGCTCACACACCCCGGTTGGGATGCCTGTGCATTCTTAAACAAGGTCTGAATTTTGGAGTGCGTTTTAGAATTAAAATTTAGAAATATTTTTTAAAACAAAAATTACGATGCTAAATGACAGTTATTGTAGCTGACAGTTAAAGAGTTAGGCTCTTACTTAGCGCTCTGTTAGAGAGGCACGACTGCCCAGTGCTTCCGAGCCTATCTTTGGATGGTACACTTGTCAAATGAAATCGTATTCGCCGTTCCGAGGTTGCGCGGGAGATTGGGTCAAGTGACGTGTCGCAAAGCATCATAGGGCTATTTTGGGGGACGCCATTTGCTTGAATTTCTCGTAGCTTTGTGTTTTGGTTGTTGTAAAATGGGTAAATTTAACTGTCGTATGCCAGGATGCACAAATAACTGGAGGAACTCGCCAGATATAAAGTGTCACACGTTGCCGAGTGATGCTAAAGCGAGGTGTTTGTATAAAAAACTCATACGCAACGAAAATTTGAAGGTGGATGCACAAAACACTAGGATTTGTGAAGATCACTTCCCTGGGAAGAAAGAATGTGCCGAACTCAACTTCCTTCGATATTTCCTTGGACTGTGACTCCTCAAAAGCGACGAGTTATAGAGAAGCGTCCCCCAAAACAGCCCTATGATGCTTTGCGACGCGTAACTTGACCGAATCTCCCGCGCAACCTCGGAACGGCGAATAGTTACTCTCATCTCAGATATCTCTCACCTTCCAGAGATTCGGGGCGGGGGTCGAGTCCCCTCGGACTATAATAGCACACAAAACTTCACGGTCCTCCATACAAGTCTTGATCTCTGCCATGGTATTAAGACCCGTGCCTCTCCGGAGGCTGTCCTCCCTGGTTCGGTTCCCAAAGGACCAAGTCACAACGTCCAGCTTATGGTGTCCTATACAGGGGAAGGGGAGGGGGGTGGGCTGCGGTCTAAGATGTTTGGGATGAAAGAAACCATGCAAGTGTACCTTCGGGGATTCGGGCGGGAATCTAAGATATCCGGGATGAGAAAAACCCTGCGATACAATTTGGCAAGTGTATCTTCCAGGCATTGAGGGGGGGGGGGGGGGGGGGGGGGGGGGGGGGGGGGGGGGGGGGGGGGGGGGGGGGGGGGGGGGGGGGGGGGGGGGGGGGGGGGGGGGGGGGGGGAGGGGGGGTGAGGTGAGAGGAGTGAGGGGGAAAAGTGAGGGGGAAAAGTACCATTGCTACTTGTTTCATCAGAAGTCCAAAGCTTTGTTTTGAACATTCTACAGAATAAATTGAAACGTTTTTCCTGTAGTCATTTTATTCCCTGTAGAAGTCAGGCCGTGCCTGACGAAATATTGGACAGAATACATAATCCCAGTTGTACAGTCAGCCTTGCTTGATTAGTTATTTCCTATTTATATAAAATTTGCTGACAACGACGCCTTTGCATTGTCCGTTGGCCCTTGCAGATATTTCCAAAGTGTTCATTCTACAGAAACCGGAGAAGCGGTGACAACGTTTTATTTATTACCTTTTTTTTTTTCTGCTCACTTCAGGCTGTCCTCAAGCACGTGTTAGGTCACGTGGTCACAAGAACAGCAAGGAAATCCGCCAGCTGATTTCAACTTTTTTGGTTTTTTTTTCTATGAATCGAAATATTTTTTTTTCTAAATGGTTGTAAAAAAACAATGCCATTGCATCAGAAAATGCAAAAAATCCTTCTGAAAGTAGTGGAAGTTTTAGCTCGTTTGGTTTTTACCTCGAAGTCATTCAGAAAATAATTCTAAAAATAAACGCACTTTATTTGCCGAGGCATTGCTTCGAAGTCATTCCCCTCTCGTCTTCGGCGCTTCGTTGCTTTTTATCGTTTAAGGTAGCAATTTCTTTCATTGACATTTTACCTCTGGTTTGTGGTTTAGTTTAAACTGAAAAAGGAAGTATAGCTGAGAAGCTTTATTTGAACGGAGGACTGACTCGCAGCCCATGCAGGATGATAAACAGTACCACAGGAAATTATTACTAAGTAGCTTTAGTTTTCGTCTGAATGATTTTATCCACGGACTTAGAAATTAAAACCTCCTTGCACCACAGGAAAGTAATGCTCAATAGCTTTCATTTGAATGGTCACACTTTAGGATTTCATCCACAGGCTCAAAAGTTAGAGCCACCTTGTACCGCATAATAAACAGCACCACAGAAAAGTACTGCTGAATTATTCACACTTCAGAATTTTATGCACAGGCTCAAAAGTTAGAATTCCACCTGTACTAACACTGCGCAATAAGTGGTCACACTTAAGGATTTCATCCACACATTAAATATTTAAACACTCACTTTACGTGACTTGAGGTTCACTCTGAGAGGAAAAAAGTAAACCGACAAGTACGCTGTCGAATACAGATACATGTAAGCTGACCAATATCTCAGTTTAAAAAAATGCAAATTTTAAGCCTTTTGAAGCAAGCTATTTTGCATGAAAAGCGTCGAACAGACGAAGTTGATTGATAGCATAATAGGGCATAATTTAGAACCTTTTCGTTCAATTTGGAAACCGTTTTTGTTGTACATTGTTGGACTGTGTGTCTTCAGGTTGTAAATAAAATCGAGCACTATGTGCTCATATTTATATACGCCGTGTGTTGTTCATTTCATGCCATGTTGATCGTCCTTTTTTTTTCCTTGCTGTCTATATATATATATTTTCATAATTATTTTTTACATCACTGTAAAAGTTTTTTGCATTAATTTTGTTCTCGACGCTGCTTCGCGTCATTCATACTTTTTATGGTTCAATACTTCAACGTGTAATACGAAATCACGGTTAGTGTAATTACATAAGTCTTATTTACCGAATATTTATACCTCGCTGCCGTTTTTCTCATCGCTTTACCTGAGGCAAACTGACGAAACGACGTTCGCATTAGGTCGACAATTGAACCATTCCATTAACATTAAGTTTAATTTATTTCCTATATAGGCTCAGAAATGCGGCTAGACTCGTAAAAATATATCAAACAGAGTTTATAACGCATTTTGCACATCATAAAGGAAACAATAAACACATTAGGTTTTGTTACTCTTATTTGAAGGTAATTTTGTTTTAAGTTAGTTAGAACAGCCTTGGTTATTAATTAATGTTGTTCATGCTGTCTGTTAAACTCAGATGACTAGTGCCACCAGCAAAGTATTAAAATTTGCATTAAAGATGTTTACATCACGCAGTGGAAACACTGAAATTGTAAAATTACAAACATTGAAAGTAAACTTATTAGTTTTTCGATGATTATTAAAACAACGCTGGGTCGTACTGTTTATTCAACTCGATTTTTTTTCCTTTTGTCATTTCCTTTTGGTTATTACTTTAGCTAACTGCACTGCACGCAGGGTAAAAACCTTTGTAAGATTATTGCTGAGAGCCAGCTGAATTCGAAATAATATTTAACGCCAAAAAACAAGGCGACAGGTTTATAATACTTGTGAAATAAGTGCAGATAAAAGTATTTAAATTGTATATTTCTAATTTCTTACCTCAAGTTTTAAAGCTTTAACAGGCCTGCTCTGCTCGGCTTGGCTCGGTTCAAAATCATAACATCCCTTAAGAGTCACCTGGTTATATTAAGTTATGCAAGTACTTCGATCTCTCCTTATTGGTTGTTTCTAGGATACAAGTTCTACCAGAAAAACTTGATCCATAGACCAATATCACGCTAGCATGGCACAAAAATACATTTGGTTTATTGGGGAAAAGAGCCCAGCATCAAATTCAGCATATCGATATTAGTAAAACTACAAAGTTTTGTAAAGATTGCTAGAAACTGACGAAGATATGAAATTTTGAAACTGAGCATTTTTACAAAGAAATGTATGGTGGACGGGCATAGATTGCCCGTTCGGCCTCGTTTTCGTGTTTTTCCCATACATTTCTTTGTAAAAATTAGGCCAGAGTACTAAGTTTCAAAAGCTCATATCTCCGTCAGTATACGAGCAATCTTTACGAATCTTTACAGTTTTACTAATATTGATGTGCTGATTTTGATACTGGACTCTTTTCCCCAGTAAATTAAATAAATTTTCATGCCACGCTAGCGTGATATGGAGGTTATGCACGGCAGCCATGTTGCATGGCAGGAATAATAGATTATTTTCCCTATGGGAAAGAATATTCTTTCTAATGCAAAACATTTTCATTGTTCCTGCCATGCAACATGGCTGCCGTGCAAAACCTCTATTGATGTATTGCGACGAAGAGTCAGACCTTTTTTGTCGAAGTTAAGGCCCGTGTGCAACGTTTTTTGCTACATTGCACGCAACAAGATTTTTTGGAGTGTCGCACGATGCAATTTGTTATGCGTAACGTCGAAGTAATGCTCCACATAAGAACTACCGTAAACTTCATTGTTCTGCCGCATTGGCTCTTTCCCACATAGAATATCTTTGATTTTAAGAATAGAGGAGGGGCTGATGGTTCATAATTATATTTTCAGTATAAAAATAAAGAAAATCCAAATAAATTTAAATTTTTATTTTTGGAAATGTTTGTGCTAAACCAATCAGAATAGCAGAAGACAATAGCTAATAATTTTGCTTATTTGATGAAGTTCCCCAAATACAATATCTTTTAAAAATTGCATGTTGTGCGATTGGGTCTCAAATTACTTGAAACCTTAAAATAATTAGACAAAATGCACCTTGAACCTTAACGTTTTAGCGGTTTTCGAGTCTAGGCCAATCAGATCACTAGTTGTAACAATGAAAAAAGTTGACATTCCATCGTGCATTGCGTTTCAGCACTTTCCTTCTTATGCGGATCATTACTTAAGTCCCATCCGCCTAAACCACCTCGGACACTTATTGAGAATTATATAACGTATTGTCGACACTTAGAATTTTATTTTCAATCAATTTTTAAGTGTAAAAAAGAAAACGTAAAATCCCCACTCAGGATTGAACCTATGACCTCAGCTAGGCTTAGGCTTACATAGCCTACCATACCACTGTACCACATACAAGCAACTGCAAAAAGAGTTGAGACATTGTGTACTGTAGTGCATATTTCGAGGCTAACATGGTTTTCAACAAGTCCCCACCCCCCTCCCCCCTTATCAATGTTGTACCAGATCAAAAATGCCATTCAAACTAACAGTCATCAAAATTGAATGGGGGAGGGGGGGGCATTGATTTCATTTGTGTTACGCGGTCGCTTTTATACGGAATGAACATTTTTTTTTGGAAAGTGTCTCAACCTTTTTGCAACTGCTTGTAGCTTCTCGGGTTCTTTAGGTCTGCTAACCCCAACCTCAACTGAAAGCTTACCAGTGACTCCGTTATGTAAGTCTCAAAAAGAAGTCTGAGGTGGTTTAGGTGGATGGGATTTAATGCTAACCCTACGTAGTAGAACTCGATTCTACTTCTGCAACTGTTGCGCGCAACAATGCAAGAAAAGTTGCACCGTAACGGTCCGGGCCTTTAGGTAGCCGGAGTGTTTTTAAGTCGTGAAATATATCTTATTTACCAAGCGCGTGGGCCGTACTGGGAGAATATCGGCCCGAGGTCTTGACAGTACGGACCGAGCGCAGCGAGGTCCGTACAGAAATATTCTCCCAGTACGGTCCCGAACAAGCTTGGTTAATAAGAGATTTATTACACGACTCCTGCCGGCGGGAGGATCGCGCGGGATCATTCGGGACAATGCCCGGTCCAATACTTAGAGAATATTGGACCGGCAATCGAGCATTCTGATTGGTTGATTTCAGTTATTGGCCCTCTGACTGTCTTAGTCGTGTAATAATACGACTTATGCGGTTACCGGAGAAAAGTCACCCATTGTTGATATGTTACACTTCGGTAATAGCATACATGGAGTAAATGGGAGTAAACCAAGTCCGCCATTACGGCCGTTGTGTTTACGAATGCTCGATGAGCTGAAACGTCGGTTTGGGAAAACGTTGGGGTTCTTTTACTTGTTATTATTGTTTGGCAATGATATCTGACATTAATAATGAAGGAAAGGTAAGTTTGTCCCGTGAGTTTCATTTTCGCTTGTAAACACATTCCTTCGTGCCTTTTTACTAGCTACACACGAAGGTTTTAGAGGTCCTTCTTTGGTAAAAGATATTGGTACGTGGATCTGCAACATAAGGCAAGTAGTCATAACATGTACAATCTAAGAGGACCCACCTTGTGTAGGTAGGAAAAGGTCCGATGGTTGTTTCATATTCACGACTTGGCTCGCAAGGAGCCTTTGATTAGCCTAAGGGCAGGTTTCTTTTAGGGATATCCAGTTTACACTTTTACTCCCAGAGTCAATTATGGAGACATATTGTGTAGTTTAACTTTTTAATCTGTCGACAATAATTGGTTCGTATTAGGAGTATGAGTGAGATTTGTGATCCTCGCAGTGTGCTCTTAACTTAAGCAGTTGAAAAAGCAACCTGAAAAAAAATTCAGGCTTGAACGGGATTCGAACCCATAATCGGTAAAGAAATTCAGGCTTGAACGGGATTCGAACTCATGACCTTGCGAATGGGTTCGAATCCCGTTCAAGCCTGAATTTTTTTTCAGGTTGCTTTTTCAACTGCTTTAGTTGAGAGCACACTGCGAGGATCACAAATCTCACTCATATCTATCCGCAGTTCAAATATATGATTTTCATATATTCACATTCATATAAGGAATATATTAGTTAAGTTCATTGTTTTCTTTTTTGCAAATTGTGGATTGACGAAGGGCTAGCGCTCGAGACGTCAGCTTTTGAATCTCTGACAAAACCACATCAATGCTACGTCATGCACGAGCGCGCGCGCAAAGCAAGAAATCTAAACAGATAAAGGGCTGGTAGCCGTTGCGTTAACTTCACTTAGATTTTACTCGCTTGGATGCTCGGTGACCCCTACTTTTTTCTTCATATATCACTTTCTTTACCGATTACCTACAGTTTGTGAAAAAAGGAAAAAAATCTGTCTTGTAGAAATTTGATTTTTTTTCATTTTTTTATCCACGCGACGTCGAATTGCACTCATATCTCAGCTGTATGTTGTTTCCGAATGCCCTCTTTAAAGGGTTAACTCATTTAAAGGTTGAAAACAGTTCGAATTATTTACTAATCAGGCCCACATAGATAACATTTGAATATAATAGTTTCTCCCCAGCGATTCATCTTTGATATTTTTTACTGGCTAAAAGCCATGGACACCATGGTCATGTTACGAGGACTAACTTTTCAAAAACAGGGTATATTCTATACACTATATCTCTTAAATCAATTCGGTGACCCCCAATTTTTTTCGCATTTCTGACATCAGTAACTCATTATCAGACCGTAGCATAAGTTTGAAAAAAATCTATCTTGTAGAAGATTTTCGCGCGAACGTCCTTAATCGATGCCTTGATTCCGAAAATACGCTTCTCCTAAAAAGATCTCAAAATAGACGCCCTCGTTTCCAGAGGAAAGTGTGTGTATGCGGGGCGAAGTCGTCGATCACGTTTTTGAAATCTTTCTTGTTGAAGTTATACGTCCGCCTTTCTTTTTACCAGTAAAGAATGAAGAAAATGAACCTAAAGTACATAGACGCGAAAAAAACACAGTCTACAGGCCGGAGCAAAAAGCGTGACATAAGAGTGCGGCCGCCATGTTTGTTTACCTTTTTTCTTGACTCAAGCTAGTTTAAGGCCGTTCGCGCGAAAACCTTCTATAAAAACACTGAGTTTTTTTTAATAATACGTTTGCTACAGCTAGGTAATGAGTTTATCCTATCAAAAATGCAAAAAAATGGGGGGTAACCGACTTCGTTTGGGAGATATAAAGATATCTGAAAGGCGACCCTAATTTAGAAAAAGTCAGTGTTCATTACTCGACATGGCACCATGGTCTGTCCAAAAATATATATTAAATGAATCTCTAAATGCATCTTTTTATGCCAGTGAGTCTATTAAGCAAATTCACTCAACTGGTGACGTCCCTTAAAGGAAATTTAATCTTTAAACGACAGCATTTGCGAATGCGAATCCTGACAGCCGCAAGTTGGCCGGGATTCGATGTCGCGTGGGTAGAAAAATGGAAAAATTTTAAACTTCCTGCATTGAGTTTTTGTTCATCTTTTCACAGTCTGTCGAGAATCAGAAAAGAAAATTATCTATAGAAAAAAAGGGGTCACGACCTTTACGTGTTTTGACTTTCTTCCCTTGCGCGCTCTTGCATGACGTAGCTATAAATTAACGCGAACGTAATTGGTTGTGCAACGTCCTTGGCCTTAAAAGTCCAGCCTATAAATTCAAATCCAGTCTGCTAGCGTCAAAAAACTGTTTCGAGCCACTTTCTAAAGGTGCGAAAACTAATATCTGTAAAACACTTATTGAGCGGGGTGAACAGGGATATGCAAATCCAAAAACTATAGTAACGGTAAAACCACAACGACAAACCAATGAAGAGTGCCGGATCTATCGTAGACCTGGATCAGTAAAAATCTTGAAATAGTAAAGGTAAAAACGGCCAACTGATCCTTACGGCAAGGAGAAGAGATTGAGACAGAAGTGAAATAAAAAAACAGTAAATTGAATATATTTGCCCGATATTTCGGTTTGCAAAACAAACCTACACGCGGGGGCTAAAAAACAAAAATGTTTGTTTTTTAGCCCCCGTAGAAGGTTTGTTTTGCAAACCTAAATATCAGGCAAATATATTCAACTGCTTGTTCTTTTTATTTCACTTCTGTCTCAATCTCTTCTTCTTGCCGTAAGGATCAGTTGGCCGTTTTTACCTATACATATACAAATCCGCCGATCCGTTATTCTTTGATAGCCGTGTCCGTGCTCAAATCCGGGAGGGGGGGGGGGGGGGGGGGTACTCCCGACAATTAACTATTATAGCCCCGTCGGCTAAGAATTAGGCGATATCACGCAAGCTTGAGTGCAATAATAGTTTTATAATTCAACACATTGATAACAAAGCACAGTTTGAAGAAAAAATATCGAGTCCGGTCCGTCATTTTTGCATTCTCTTGTCAAAATGCGAAATTTACATCCATCGTTCCATCTTTTTCGTTTTGCGCGTTGGGGTGGATACTGCAATTTAGTGACCCTATCTAAGGAATATCTAAGGATCACAATACCAAAAATACCAAAAAGGATACCCTATTTAAGGACTGAGCAATTAAAAAACCCTACCCTATCGGGCGGCACATACCTATAAAGCGTATATAAGGGAGTACCTCCCCCCCCCGGGGCTTAAATCTCAATCCATAATTTGTGAGATGTAATAAAAATGTCCTCACTTGAATCCTTGCAATTATGCTGTGTATGGGATTTTTTTTATATAAAAAAAAAACGGTCTTCCTGAGTTTTACGTTGAGTTTTCTCACGCATTGCACGTCGTGAACATTCACGACTCGGCTGTGTCTGATCCAAGATCCGAACTATATAAGAATTGCAAGGCCAAAATCCAGACCCATGAAAGAGAAAAATCCGTAATCCGCCCGTTGGAAGGATCCACGAATCCGTCTAAAATGTTTCTTTTAATCCCAAATCCAGGCAAAATTATTTACAAAATCCGTAGACCTATTCACCCGCTCCCGGCGTTATTCATGAAACGCACGCGAAGAGATCAGCTCTCGCGCTCCACAATTGCCCTAATAAACAGAGACAGTAAATAGACTGAATAGGCTTACGCTTAATAACAAGACAACTG
This sequence comes from Dendrophyllia cribrosa, assembly GCA_024195265.1. Classification (NCBI taxonomy): domain Eukaryota; kingdom Metazoa; phylum Cnidaria; class Anthozoa; order Scleractinia; family Dendrophylliidae; genus Dendrophyllia; species Dendrophyllia cribrosa. The sequence continues at coordinate 15,739,999 of JAJLRJ010000014.1, forward strand.
GAATCCTAAACTCCTTTCTTTCAGCAGTGCATGAAATAAATGGTTTGAATTCACTTTGTTTCATCATTCCCGTGACCTGAGTGATCCGATTTTGAATTTCACAATCAGGGGCATGTGTATGTCGCAATCTCTTGTGTGACATGGCATTACCAATGAACCAGGGTGGAGTGGCACGGTTGTTAGTTACGCAACTCCAAGAAAAGTATTCAAGAGTTTTAATTCGAAGTCTAATACAGATGATAAAACCATAGATAAGTTCTAAAAGTTTTTTATTCATCATCCACCCAATTGTTCGTGAAAAAGTCATCAATTTAAGCTGTTCTTGACATTTGACATTGGTATCCTTGTGGTACCCCCCCCACCCCCCTCTCCAAGGTCACGCTTGACCTGTTTGCCATCAATTCCGGTTAGACGTGTACTCACCCTCAAGCCGGCATAAACCAGGCTAAAACCAGAATTTTTTCAAATACATGTGTATTGGGTAATCACATTTTACTCGATGTTTCAGAACAAATTTCTTCATTGACGAAGCAACGAAACTGGCAAGGAGATTGTTGATATTCACCCGAAACGCTTTATATTGTGACGTGACCCGAGGGATTGTAACAGACTTACAAAGGTATTTACTAAAATTATCATCACAAAGCAAAACTCAGAGCTGCTGTTGGGAGATTTCATCAAATTTCTGGATTTCTGAGGCAAGGGAGGGGTGGGGGGGGGGGATTTTGAAAAAAAAATACCTGCAAGCCAACTAGCTGAACTAGGCTTTGTTCTTCAGCAAAAAAATAAAAACCCTAATTTATGATTGAGACAAAGAAATAGTTACTAATGGTCACTAATTTACGATATACAAAGGAGAGCAAGGTTACGTAATACTGCTAAAGATCTAAACTATAAAGAAAAGTAAACACTTACAAAAACAATTACGATATGAGAGGAAAAATTAACAAATAAAAGTACGAAATGTATAATGAATCCAACATTACAAACTCCCTATCGAGGGCCCCCGAATAATCATATAGGTCATTGTCGGAATGACAGGACCAGCACGTCTTACCAAGTGTTCTCGACAGAACGTCAATCATAAATTAGTTTTTAATTTTTTTTCTCATATCGTGATCACATTATTTCAAGCGTTAAATTTTCCTTGTAATTTAGTTCTTTTGTTGTGTTAGATTCCGGATTCCTGATTTTAGGGATGTCTGCTGAAGCCTGGGGTTTGAATGATTCAATTGTATGTTTGGATTGCCGAATTGAATGTTTTGGATCGCCGAATTGAATGTTAGAACTGCTGAATTGAATGTTCTAATTGAACGTTTAGATTGCCGATTTGAATGTTTGGATTGCCGAATTGAATGTTTTGAATCGCCCCATTGAATGTTTGAATCGCCCAACTGAATGTTTGACGGAATCGCCCAATTGAATGTTTGAATCGCCCAACTGAATGTTTTGAATCACCCAATTGAATGTTTGAATCGCCCAATTGAATGTTTGAATTGCCGAACTGAATGTTTGAATCGCCGAATTGAATGTTTGAATCGACCAATCAGGGTCCGCGGAGCATATTTTAAAGTGGGGGGGGGGGGGGGGGGGGGCTAAAGCGAACGCTCAGCGTGAGCCATGTAGGGGGTCCGGGGGCATGCCGCCCCGGAAAATTTTGAATGTTAAGTCGTCTTAAATGGGCGGAAAATGCACCAAAAATTGTTAATCGTATGGCAAATGACAAAAATGACACAATGTATTTAATGGCTAACCCATCCGTAACACTGCCATTTATATCACAATAACCAAACATATCCTTGCATCTTAAACTCAAATTAACAGACAGAAGCTTCATGCAACACCTGCTAACTTATTGTTAACTGACCTGAGCCTTTCTCAACATTGTTTTAAACACAAAGAACAAAATAACTGCTCCTGAAGGAGCTATTGATAAAAATAACGACTGAGTGTGATAACATACGATAACATTACAGATTAAAATCAGTTTCCTTAAAGATGCCGAAATTTCTTTTTCGATTTTCATTTCGACCAACAAACTCGTTAGTCACGTAAATAAGGCAAAGTTTGTCCGTTCTCTGCTTATGATTGTTGAGGATAGTCAGGTTGCTGAACCTATCTTGCGTCATTGTCGAACGGAGCCACGTTTTCATCCTTCGAGCAGCGGAAAACGATCGTTCGCCAGTTGCGCTGGTTGCCGGGTTTACGAGAAGAAGCTTGCAGATCGTAATGATTTCGTTTATCCTGCTCTTTTCAGGTTCGGTAACTTCTTGATGTAAACTAGTATCAACAAAGCAGTTTAATTCATCGTCCTTCACTCATTGTAATACTTTAAAATTTTCTAATTAGACTTTTAACGTTCCAACATTTACATCATCACTGTAATTGGTTTCAATAAATTGAAGCTCTGTTGAGTAGTCTTGTGAGTTAAGAGCGGTTTACTAACAACGACTCCATCTTCGAGTATGCGACAAAGCTGGGCTATTTGAAACGCTGGTCAATTGCATTGACCATCAGGTCAATGGCCTCAAAGTATATGCGTCGGTAGCGGTCTTGTGGAGTCGCGCAGGATAAGATGGTGCTCCATTCCCAATTTCAAACCAATATACTGAAGGGGCGCGTGTTCTCCGCGGTAAAGCTGGCTCCAAAATCGAGGGATGGTTTTCGCTCTTCAGTAAAACTGATCCGTAGAACAAGAATCACATTTTATCAACAAAGCGTTTCGAAATGTCTATTAAATAATTTTTTTTTCTTAAAAGTGGGGGGGGGGGGGGGGGGGGGGGGGGGGGTGGGGGGCTAAAACCCCTAGCCCCTCCCCTGCGCGGTGCCTGCCAATTGAATGTTTGAATTGCCGAACTGAATGTTTAAATCGCACAATTGAATGTTTGAATCGCCCAATTGAATGTTTGAATTGAAGAAGTGCATCATTGAATTACAAGACAGAATGATTGAATTGAAGGTTTGGATTGAAGAACAACATGTCATCATGGCAAAAAATTGGATGACATTTGCCTCTATTTTTTTAACTCGTCCCCAGACCCTAAGTTGACCTTCAAAGTCACAGCGAAAACGCCATTTCTTTAAGGGAAAATCAAAATTTCGCCCATTTATGAATTACTTTTCGGTAATCCACACTCGGATTCCAGTAATTCGGTTATTATTCTATCTGGAAACGTTAAAAAATTTTAAAAACTTAAAAATAAGTCCCGTCATTTTGACTAGGCCTGTCCCGATTGTGCTCGGCAACTTTTGAGCAACTTTTGGCGTCTGGAGCAACTTTTTGCGGTTTTAGCAACTTCGAGCAAGTTTTACCTTTCAGAGCAATTTTTGAGCAAAATGTAGGTTTAGAGCACATATCAAGCACGGAAAAATTTAAAAATTTCGTGGAAAACCTCAATTCATGCGAATTTCTTGAAGGTTTATCAACCTTTTGAACACATAACCTGTCACTTGACAACGTTTCGCAGGCCTATTGTGATCCTCATCTAATATTATAACGGATAATCGGTTAAAATGATGCACAAAAAGGCCCGTCTTTGTTTCTTTACTTTTCATGAAAGGAAATGGATGGTGAGAAGCCGCCTTTATTGTTTACTTTTTTCATGACATTGATATCAGTTTTGTGTAGTCCAGGTATATATAGTGTGTTACAACTAGATTCCGAACAATATGTTAATCAACTGGGTTTTATTTCCGTTACCCACGTATCTATCACGTTGTTGTAAACAGGTTTAATTGGACCAACAAAACTCCCTAACTTACAGATAATATCCTCGGACTGAAAATCAGTTCGCTCTTACGGTTTTCTCTCGTGTAATAAAAAAACTGTTTACTATTGTCTCTCTTAATGCAAACAGTAATCAGCGACACGCCTCGAAAAATATCAATCTTAATAACACGTTTTCTTATTTCGTAATGCACATTGTACAAATCATAGAAGCTGTCATGCTTCAACATAACAATGCAAAGAGGGTGGAACATTTTGATTTTTTATATGGTTTTAGACTCTGAGAATGCAATCAGTAGAGCTAGTTTCGTTCAAGTTCCCCTCATATCGTTTGGCAAGACGTCAAATGAACCATGTGTTTTGTTCCGTTAGACTTAAGAGTATCCTTAAATTTCGCCCATATTTGCGAGCAACTCCTTAAAGCTAAATTTCAAGCTATTTTTCTTGACCGATGTTAGCAATTATTGTGAAGAACGAATAATAAAGCTTTTAATTAACGTTTATATAAAAATGTCAAGAAATTTAAGCAGCAACTTTTGAAATTTTGGTAGCAACTTTTTGGATTTTTTGGCAATTTTTTTAGCAACTTTTTGGCATTCCAGTGAGCAACTTTCCAGCATTTTACGAGCACAATCGGGACAGGCCTAATTTTGACCTTGAAGTAATCAATGTCACTTAAAGGCTTGTATGGAGTTCAACCGCGCGGTCATTGCTTTTAGCGGTATAACTCATTTTAATAGGGGTAATGTCAACATCCACACTCAGTTTTGAAGAGACTGGGATCTAGTGAACATTTTGGTGGGAAATATGATTTAGTTGGAGCGAAAAAAAAACCCGTCCATTTTGCCATTTTTTTTCAGTGCAATATGCTTCGACTGAGCCCATTTTGGCTTCTATTGGTGACTTGCGCGGACTAGCGCCCAGGCCGTTCGAGCTCAACTGCGCATGGGCAATAGTTCATTTTAGTAACGCGCACTCCCGGAGCAAATGTCTCCTTTCAGGGGGCAGTTTTTTGGTATGCCGGGAATTTTGGCGGGGATGGAACCGTACAAAACAGGTAAAACAAACATTTCAGCCTTAATTCATTTTATTTTCATATGCACTTAGGCATGACCGAACACTAAACAGGTAACCTTATTTTAGAGTATAATTATGCAATTAGCAAAGACTGCTTTTAGTGTTATTTTCGCTGACAACCTTGATCATGCTTATAAAATGCTTTCCACTTGATCTCATCCTAAAACGAAAAAGAAAGAGAAAAGTTTATACAAATATAAAACAGGAATTCCGGCAACAGCAGTAATAAAACCAGTGCAACAGAGAGCTTGTAATAAATAGATACATCACAACAATAACAGCAACAACAACAATAATAACAGTAAAATCAACATAGAGCTTGTGACAAATACAAATCAGCAATCTTGGAATACAGCCGGTGTGGCTAAACACTACGGTATTTTCAAGCTTTCAAAAACAAAACAGTAAAAACAACAACAGCAAAAATGCAGCAGCAGCAGCAACAACAACATCAACAACAACAACAATGGCAGCAACAGCAATAACAGTAACAAGAAGAAGAAGAAAACAACGATTTCTGTGCGATCTGGGTGCGATATTGGCTTGGATTTCCCACAAATCGCCGCCAAGTTGCATCAGGTTTCAAACATGTTAGCCCCCCCCCGGGGGGGGGGGGTACTCAACAAAGTTTTGTACGGGGATGCCCCGCCCCGAGGTCCAAACCCTTACCCTTTCATATACCGTTTTTGACAGAAAAGGTACCCCTTTCATATACCTTTCATTGAAAAGGGTACCCCTTTCATATACCTTTCGTTGAAAATGGTTCCCCTTTCATATAGCCTTTGCGTGCGTCTGTTTGATATATTTTGAAAGGCCCTTTTTATAATACTTAAATTGCAGTTTTCCCTACCTTTTTTATGCTTCAACTCGTGTTTTCGCTACCATTTCCTATTCTTTGTGAAATCCCTACCCTTTCACATACTTCAACTCGTGAAATCCCGACCCTTTCATTTACCTCCAGCCTAAAACAGGTACCCCTTTCGGGCGGAGCATCCCCGTATAGCCCGTTATAGGGAGTACCCTCTCCCCCCCCCCCCCCCCCCCCCCCCCCCCCCCCCCCCCCCCCGGGATGTTAGCAACGTCTGCGATATCACGACAAATAACGTTCAAATCGCACTGAAATTGTCGCTAGTTTACCCGACAAAATTGCACAAAAAAATTCAATGTGTAAACAACAAAAACAGTTTTATGTATGCTTGAATTGGGGACAGTATTGGGACCGATACTAGATCACAAGGTATTAACGCCAAAGGACGTTAAGTTTAATAAAATACTGCTTACCACAGACAATATATCTACCTGGATTTTTGAAAGGGATGTCGCCCCAAGTAAGCGTTTGTGTGTGTTCTTGGCCTTGTTATTGTAAAAACTAAAGACTGTAGGTAGTCTTTTTTTTCTCTCGCTTTCGTTCCCTTTCCCTCTTCTCTCTCCTCTATGTGATTTTCGGGCTGATCGGGCTCATAAAAACCCTTGTTTGGGCTAGTTGTTATGAAATAACGTAAATTTCCGTTGATCACCTTTTCAAAAATTCAGTTATATACAGAAATTATTATAACGAATAAACGTGATATTCAAAAGACAACTGGATCGACTTACGAACGAGCGAATGATTGTAGTCTAACAAAAGATCTTTCAGGCCAGTATCCATAACTCTTAGATCTTGTAATGCATGTAAATTTTGTGATGTCTTCGCATATCTATTATTCTACAGTCGAAGCACAGGCTTACCATCCTAGATGAATGGGGTTAGTTTCTAGAGAAACTGTGGTGCTGCGACGATGGGGGGATGAAACACGAGAATTTAGTTTTATCGACTGAGTCGATAAGGTAAATTGACCACTGTAAAAAGATTCAAATAGCTGACGTTTCGAGCGCTAGCCCATCGTCGGAGCGAATCAAGGAATTGTGGGTAGTGTGTGGTTTTATATAGTAAGCGGTGGTGCTACGCTATTGGTGGAAATTTGGTGACGTGAGAAACAAATGTAAATGGTTGAATGAAAAGCGTTCGTTGATTCCGTGGGGTTTGAGAATGCCGATTTGAAAGATGATTTTTTGTTCCAAGTTTTTACGGCTTTCTGTGTTACCCTAGTGTAGGGAAAGGCCGCAGATTGTCATGTGTTGTTTAGAATGGTTAGTAAGATTGAAATGACGCGCGACTGGTTTGGATGCGTCTTTGTCATTTTTTTCAACGTCTCGGAGATGTTCACGAAAACGGTCGCGAAAACGATATTTTCAAAATAACGGGTTTGAGCGAGTCGAACTTGAAAATATCGCTTTTGCGAGCCACAAATCGCCAAAACAGACACAGGAAAACAAAGTCAAACAACATGACAGTGATTTTAAGAGATTTTATTTCATTTTTATTAGTTTTAAGAGCACTAACTGATTTCGCCATAACTGAGGCTAGTTTTATTTTACAAATGTACAGCACACCATACAAACATGGCAAGCCTGTGGTCGAAGGCAATGATTAACAAATAAGTGTTTCACACTTACCTAATAGTGGTAGACTTTCTTGCAAACAAAACCGCAACCGTTAGAGCAACATTTCATTAATTCTGGATCTGGACAGTCACGGCCTTCGACCCGGGGGTCGCATTCCATAATACAAATACCAGCACCTCCACCTCCAAAATCAGGATCTGGGCATTGACCTGGAACATTTTCCTCCAAAAAACGTTTCCCCAAAGGATTCGGATGTTCTGGCGGTCCAAAATATTCAGTATCAGGATAAATAAATAAATAAACAAATAAATACTGCAAATACTTCGAATGACCAACGCAAAAAAACCCCGCCCGTTTTGCAGTCTACTGGAAGATAAAAAGACTAACTACTGGATACAAAAATAATTGGTACGAACATTCCAACGAACTAACAAGATCACAGTATGATTAAAGCTGAATAGCGCCACTGCACATGAGTTCTTCGTGGGCGTTGTTGATGTTACAAAAATTAGTTCTTTTATGTGTATGTAAATTAGCCTGACTGGCCTCGTTAGCAAGTGCAAAGTTCAAAAGAATGTTTACTCTAAAATGAGGCTAGTCAGGCTAATTAACATACATGTAAAAGAATAATAAATCGGCCGCCATATTTGCATTCGGTATATGCATGAGTTATTTTCGACGTTTGAATAAAAAAGACGAAGTTGCTCTGCATGGAGTCGAACCCAATCCGTTGGGAAAGAATGATACCGAAATTTAAGAGCTATAATTAATCAAAAGCTTCTGAATCATGAGACTAATCGTGATGAAACGCCCTACATACAAGATTTTTCATAGCGGCAAGACGTCGCATGTGTAAGGTTATGTTTTTACGGCTAGTAGGCCCTGTTGAGATAATTTGTGCCAGTGGTTTTATTGAGCATTTATATTGTGTATAGAAAGAATATTATGTAAAGGAATATAAACAAGTAACACTCACGCTTTCTCTTTAGATAAGCTGACAACACCTGGTCCTGAAAAGGGAAAAAAATAGTTTATATAAAAATGCCGTGACAAATTGAAGCTCTCTTCCGGTAAACTTATATAGTTAAAGGGGCTATGTCATGGCGGTTTTTATGTTTTTGTCTCGGACTGTGCTAGAATTAAAACTGAGCATCGTATTTCAAACACGAAATGTTCGAACACCACAAACAAGATATAAAGTAAATTCTTGTGAAAAGAATAAGCCATAATCAGTTTTAACAAATGTTCCAAAACACATTGAACAAACTTGAAAAATTGGCCAATTTTTTTCAAGTTAAAATCCACTTCTATCCTGACCATCTGTCTGATCTGTAGTCAAAGACACTTTTATAGTTTCAATATCCTAGTAAAGCAATTTTAAACAAATCTGGCCCATTATTTTTGCGTTTCCGCCGATATAAATACGTGTTTTAGCTTTAAAACCCGCGCACGTACACGCAAACGTATATCCTCACCGTAGTACAAGCGGGACGGGGTTGTTGCATTCTCCTCCCCCCCCCCCCCCCCCCCCCCCCCCCCCCCCCCCCCCCCCCCCCCCCCCCCCCCCCCCCCCCCCCCCCCCCCCCCCCCCCCCCCCCCCCCCCCCCCCCCCCCCCCCCACCTCCCCTCTTTGGGTTTTTGCGATGTTACAATACTTCGGAAATATTTTACATCTAATAGATAGCCTGTGATGTGCTCTACAAGACAAAATAAATATTATGGGTTGTGGCGCTGCTGGGGGTCCGTGAAGTCTTTCAAAATGGCTGTCAAGATGGCTGCCATCTTGGATTTTACTAAAAATTCAAATTTATCGGAAAAATGCAGAAATTGCAAATATTGTTTTGCTAAAGTTGCAATATAAGATACGATTTTACATCGTGATGCTTTTGGTAGCATTTTATATGTTTTTCAACCGAAAAAAAGGTGAAAACATGCATTTTTATTCAAAATTGGCTTGACCTCTTGCTGCTTATGACGTCATATCTCGTTACCATAGTAACCGGTCGTCGCCAAACTTTACAAAAATGTGTATCAAGGATTAATGAACAGCTACTGAGGACGGCATGTGCTAACCATAAAATAAATGTTGAGCCACGTAGCACTGGTGATACAAACAAGGAATCAGAGAATTAACTCTGTAAATTATAGTGCTAAGGTCAACCCATAAATTTCCCTGTACTGAGCGTTAGCCCTAGTAAGGCAATGAGGGACCACACGAGAGAAAGAAAAAATCGCTTGAGTCACGAGGCCGTACGGGAGCAGATCGTGGGTAATAAGGTGGTAATTCGTGTCAATGAGAATGTGAAGGGTACAAATAAATGTCGAGCCCTTCACATTCTCATTGCCACGAATTACCTACCACCTTATTACCCACGATCTGCTCCCGTACGGCCTCGTGACTCAAGCGGTAGAGCGACGGAAGATCTAATCCGGAGGTCGTGGGTTCGAATCCCACCGAGGTCAAAGATTTTTTTCCCTCGTGTGGTCCCTCATTTCCTTACTAGGGCTAACGCTCAGTACAGGGAAATTTATGGGTTGACCTTAGCACTATAATTTGCACACACAGTTAATTCTCTGATTCCTTGTTTGTATCACCAGTGCTACGTGACTCAACATTTGCTTATACCCTTCACATTCTCATTGCCACGAATTACCACCTTATTACCCACAATCTGCTCCCGTACGGCCTCGTGGCTCAAAGTGACGGAAGATCTAATCCGGAGGTCGTGGGTTCGAATCCCACCGAGGTCAAAGATTTTTTTCCCTCGTGTGGTCCCTCATTTCCTTACGAGGGCTAACGCTCAGTACAGGGAAATTTATGGGTTGACCTTAGCACTATAATTTATACACAGAGTTAATTCTCTGATTCCTTATTATGTGCTAACCATATATGGTCATGAAAAAATCGGTGACATAGCCCCTTTAATGCATTAATATCATAGCCTCCACCTCAAACAAAAATAGGTGGGAGAGCATAAAATGTCAGGAGAAGCCCAATCTTGTCCCCAGAATAATCATAACTTGTTACTTACAGTGAAAAAGGAACAAGCGAAGAACACCACGAATACAGCAATTATTGCACGATTCATTCTGAGATCAACCTAGAATCCAGAAACGAAAAATATGGAATTAGTGACAATAAATTAAGAAATATAGGATTCACAGCAATCTAGCTGCAGTTTAGTTTCATCTAGTCTGAGGTGTCAGCCGCTTTCTCTTTCTACCCCTGTGGGCGCCGGCGAGAGAGAAATACTTTAAGTGTAAATTACATGACTGTGTAAGTTTAAGGCCTTTTAAAACTGTCTTCAGTATATTTTTACTTATTGTTATTTTATAAACTGAATGGCTTCCGGACGTATTAAACCAAGAAGGTTGGTTATAGTACTAGTGCTCACTTACCTTCGACAAACTTCCAATTCAAACTGAAATGTTCTAGTTGGATTCTTGGTTGGAAATGAGCTTTCGCGATAAGATATAGACTTTAAAGAATATGTCAATTTTGGAAGTTACAAATACAGCTGAATTCACTAATTTGTATCAACAACTCAAATTGCAAATTCAATCAAAAAAGAAAACAAAGAAAACTGACTGAACTTCCACTGAAAACTCAAATTGCAATTTACCTATACGTAAAACATTATTGCAAGATTCGCGAACTGGGAAACGCTACGAAGTTGAAGCTAGAAAACACAAATACACACAAAAACAACACTAAAGTTATAAGTATTAAACACTTTGTTAATAAAATTTATGAATAAAGTCCATTATGTAAAGCTAATACAGTTTAGATCGATATGAGATGAAGAACATTAGCAAAACGTTACTTGCAAAAAGCGCAGAAAATATAGTTCATGACTTTGCGGTTATCTTAACTAACTTTTTTCATGTTATGAGCAAGAAAAAAATGAGGTAAATGCCGTCGGATAAATGTAACAAATCAATTATTTTATTTCTGTGTTAATATTTTAATCATTTACCTCTGAAAATCCCCTTTGGGGACGTGGTGAATAAAGTATGTATGTATACAGCAAAATTCACTATTATCAAGTGAACACATGACAAACTGCACGAAAATTCATGTTATGAACAAAAAATGAAAAATAGACTATAAGAGAAAGATGCTTCGGGATGTCGATCAGTAAATACAGTTGAATTCAATATTATCAACACATGACAAACTGCACAAAAATTCATGTTATGAGCAAAAAATGAAAAATAGACTATAAGAGAAAGATGCTTTGGGATATCAATCAGTAAATACAGCTGAATTCAATATTATCAACACATGACAAACTGCACGAAACTTGATTGTCTTATATACAGTCTGGTTTATTCACAGGGCACCCAGGCTCACAACAGGAGCCCTCGAGGACAAAAATATAAGGATTTGTATGGGATTTTATCGTGAGTTTGACAAAATATCAAAATTATATATAAACAGACAGCCATTTAATCGTCCATATCTTATTAAATTATGTCTATCTATTGTTTCTTTTAAAGGCTTTTTTACTTCTAAACGGCATATATTATCAGATTACAAATCCTTATATTTTTGTCGTTGGGGGCTCTCGTTGTGGGCCTCGGCTCCCTGGTTTATTTCAACTGAATTGACCCAAGATAGAAAATGAACCAACATGAATTGCATATTGACCGTCAACTAAAACCATTCAACACAAGTTGTGTTTTTTAAAGACACTATTTTCGCTCTTTGAAATAGAAGTTGTTTCGGCAATTAATAAAGCATTCGTCGACATTTTGTAGACTTTTTAGTTAACTGTTTTTCAAGGCTTCCAGCTGCCTACCATGCTCATCTATATCCCCGCGCTTCCCTGTTTTTGCGGCAATGGATTTCAATAGCACGCAGAGATGGTAGATTCAGTTTTTTTAAATCCTTTAGGCTCCTCGTGGAGCAAAGGGCGTCCCCTTAAATATACAACATAAAGAGGCTATTTCCAAGTTGCTTTCAACGAGACCAAGTGCAAAGATTTTCGTATGAATTTTAGTTTTCTTTCATATGCAAATCATTAAAACATATCAGGTCCGTACGAACGGTTTTGTAATTGGCTTCACTATCTTCTTGCGCCGCCTATTTGTGATTTCTGTTCGTAGGCTTGAAACCTCTACCTTCATGGCATAGGAAAACATGCATTTGGTCTGACCCCCGGAGATTTTTTTTTAATTATGGTCAAAATCCTATGGTGTGACCATTCAAATGAAACCTCTTCGACAGTACCTTTGCATGCACTATTTGTTTTACAATATCTACATGATGAAAAGGGGGATTTTTCTTGAATTTTTATATTTGTCACTCTTGGGAGATAAATTTGTGTCTCCGCTGTATTTAAATCCACAGAACACTCAATTTTCAGCGAGCACAAGGAAACAACAACAAAAAGAGAAAGGCGACTCCGAATCTCGACCTTAGCCGGAACCATCCATCATAATTTACAGAGAACCGTGAATCCGCACTTCTGAAAATTAAAGTTGTCGGACAAGCGTCAGTCATTCAACAATGAAGCGAGGCGATACCGAAGGATCCAAAGCTCTGATCATCAACGCATGCGCTGTCGAAGAAGCCCAAAGTACAACACCAGAGGGAGAGACGAGCGAAGACAATTCTCTTCTTGAGGGAAGGTGGAGATGGGTTGTTTGTTTGGGCGTTTTTGTGGTGAATTTCTTGACTGTTGGGCAACAGAATTCAGCTGGAATCGTGTACGACGCCATAATGGATGCGTATTTAACACCAAGAGGAGAAACAGGTAAAAATCAGTTAAATATTTATCTTTAAACACTGTGCATTGTACCTAGTCATTACAAAGTTAATGCAATAATTTATTTAAGTCAACCTTTTCCTTTTTCCCTCCCATTCTCTTCCACAAAAGGAAAGCGGAGTGAGCGCTGGACTTTTAATCCCAAAATTGATCTCCTCCACGCTCTCGGTAAATCACTCGGATCTGCCTGTCAGTTGAATTCTTACCGCTGAAGTATGTTATATTAGTTTAATATCTGTTTCATTTTTACAAAACTCTATCCTGTGCGTAGATGTTTCTTAGTTGTTTCATTTGTCGTCAATTTTCCAAAGAAGGAAGGAAATACAAAGGATATGTCTACGTGCAATACAAGCGAACACTGGTCAGTCTCGCATTAAAACAGACCGTGTTAAAATTTTACTACTTTACTTTTCCCTTTTTTATTAGCTTGGGTCACTTCGTTAGCTTCCAGCATGATGTACCTGTTCGCTGCTGTTGCCACCATCCTCACTGACCGTTATGGAAGCCGAATAGTGGTGATCGTGGGCTCATTTGTCTCGGCTTCGGGACTCCTCGCCAGCTCCTTTGCAACAACACTGCAACATCTGTACGCAACATATGGTGTGATTTGGGGACTGGGATCAAGTCTGGGCTTATTCCCCTCGCTTGTGATTCTTGCCAAGTATTTTAAAGGACGCTTGAGCCTTGCATCCGGGATAGCTCTAGCAGGCGCCGCATCAGGAGGTCTTGTTTATGGTCCAGTAATAGAGTTGTTGTCGTCAAACTTTGGGATTTCAACAACGTTTCGTATTCTCGCAGGTCTACAGACTTTGATGCTCTTAAGCGCCTTGACTTTTGCACCCGTAACCATATTAACAGGAACGAATCAGCGACAAAGTCATTCAGGATTTGACTTTAGTGTTTTTAAGAACAGAGCTTTCGTCATTTGGATTGTGGCTCAGTGTATTTTTATGGTGGTGTTTCTTGTGCCTTTTGTCCATTTGGTGAGTATTTATTTTCTTTGTCTAGTATGCTACCGTAACGGATAAACTCTTAAAGCCCCAGTAGTGATCATCACGAAATTTCTCCTTGCAATATCAATGCTTGATCAATCTGACGGATGAAAATTAAGGATATGATCACCCAAGATAAATTCTTTTGATATCATGATTTTTTAACAACTTCTCCCTCTTGCTTGTTATAAGAAGCTTATAGAGTCAAGAACGGAGGATTTGTAGTTTGATTGTACGAGTACGTACTAAAAACATTTGTGGTTGGCTTGCCGGAAAGAAAATTCTGTAATTTTCAATAACACAAAGCTTAAAAAAGGTATAAAACGCTTTACGGTCAAATTTGTCTTGTAATGGGTCTTCGGCTCAGCGACAGTCTTTTTTCCTCGATTTTCTTCTATACCAGTTAAACCTGTATTTAAAACAGTCAACCTGTATTTAAAAGCCGTCGTCAGTTGGCTATTCTCCAATGGTGACCGCTTAAACAGGTTTGACTGTATGTATATATATATATATATATATATATATATATATATATATATATATATATATATATATGAGGTTTTCTAACGCATTTTCCCTGCCTCCGTGCTCGGCGTTCTTTTGTCCCCCTTCTTTGTAGGCTATCATAAACAGTGAAACAATTTGTTTAACGAGTTAACGAAATTTAATCAATTTAACAAAGATCACAAACAAAGAAATATTGGACAGAAAAGTTTGTTAGAGCGGTATTCAATTGAGTATTAAAAGTAATCTCGTGCTTGCTTTGGTTTTATATTGCTACGCTTTTTGATTGGCTAAAATATCTCCCGCCTCTTTCTCAACCAATCAGAAGTAAAACCAAAACCAATTGTGGCGTTGTCGCACACGTTTTCCCGCGCTTGGTACCGGCTACACGTATTTGCTTCGAGCTCTGATTGGTTCATTCGGTTGTCTGCCTATGTTTTAATTGACCAGAGTAATTTTGGTTTTGGTTTAAGACAATCAATCAAAAACTGCTCTTATGGTAAATGGTTGTTATTCCAATTTTTTTGCGAGACACAAAAGTTATTCTCCGCGATTTAAACCCGAAATCTAAACGTTATAATCGAGTAATGATCCGCATAAGAAGGATAGCGCTGAACGCCAATGCACGATTGAATGTCAACTTTTTTCATTGTTACAACTAGTGATCTCATTGGCCTAGACTCAAAAACCGCTAAAAAGTTAAGGTTCAAGGTGCATTTTGTCTATTTTTTTAAGGTTTCAAGTAATTTGAGACCCAATCGCACAACATGCAATTATAAAGAGCGCCTGTCCGTAAAAATCAGACAAATTTGAATTTTTTTGGCAAGTAATAAAAATTCGATTTCTTTCATATTTTAAAGTTCGATAGATTAAGGTATAACAAAAATCACTTGATACTTTTTTCGGCCAAATATCTTTTTATTTAAAAGAAAAATTCAAAAAACGAAAGTCCGTTAAAATCGCCATTTGAGGTGGAAAATTATTGCACAATTTTGACAGTCTCGCTTGCAAAAACAAGTAACGCTACAGCATTTAAAACATGAAAATCATATTTTGCAATCTTTAATTATCTAGTAGAGTGATTTAGGGAATTATTTTGTTGTTATTTGCTTGCAAAATAATTTTATTTCGAAGACATATATTTTACTTCTTTAAAAGTACCTCGTAAACAAAACAACTTTTCACTATGTGCTAAACCTTCAAACGGATTAAGTTTCTGTTGGTTAATTTTTGTAAAGATGATCTCAAGATTGCCGTAAAAATTTCTTTGGGCAAATGATTCAGAGCGACGCAAGAGCATTTCAAAGTTCGTTAAAATTAGAGTTATTTGACCTTACGAGGTCAACAATCAATTTGCGGGTCACACAAACATTTCACTTTTCACCACATGTCTTAACATAAATAAGGTTAAAGTAGCCACATAGAAAAAATGTTTTGAAATTTTCTTACCTTATTTGTTGTAGAAGACTTATCCAGAGATCATTTTCTTGCATTTTTTCACCGTTCATGATATGTCCTTTACTCTTGTTTACGACGTCCGATAAACGTCGGACGACAACAACGTAATATTAAACGGTCGGGTCAGCCAATCTTTGTTAAACTTTCGACACTTTTCAGTACCACGGCATCTATTCAAAGGGCTAAGTACCTTTTGGAGCGTTTCTCGGTTTTGTAGTGCGCTAAAAGATTTGCAATGTTACTTTGAAGTACAAACCAAAACATGTCGGACGTTTGCTTTCAGTCTTTTTACAGTTATGTCACGCAATGCAGTTTTGTTTGCATTTAAGGGGGTAGGGGTGCGGATAAGGCAATTAAATTGAAACACTTTTGCAAGAGTAAAAAAACCATAACTGTTTACAAATATATTTCAGCACCATTTAATTTTCGTCGTTAGTCAATATGTTCTAAAATATATTATTTGGTAGCAATAGCCTTTTGCGAGCATCGATTTTTAACTCCTCTCCCCAGTCTTGCTTTCCATATTGGATGCTTTTTTCTCGTTTCCTAAATTTACCTTCTTACCATACGAGTCGAGGTGCTCTACTTGATGGAGCTGCCCCTGAAAGATGGGTATACCAGGGCTTCCTGTGGATAACATCATGCATGTGATCTCTTTTTCACTATAAATTTCCAGTTGCGGATCCAGCTTGCTCATAAGGAGAGGGGGTGGGAGATGGAGTGAAAATGGTTCTGAAAAAAAGGTCGGTCCCTCGAGTCTTTTTCTTCGCCAAAAAAGGGATGGAAAGGGGCCGCTTCCCTAGATCCGCCACTGAACTAAATTCGACAACTTTAGTTTACAACTACTTCCTTTACATTTCTAGTAAACAACGCTGCTCGACATAAAATAAGTTCGATCTCATCCCAGTCAGGTCCGGTAAATTTCAAGACAGACTTGTGAGGTCTTGTGATTAGAGATGTCCTTTGTGTGCGAAAGTAAAGTGACAATTTCCGTTCCACGCTTTCGATCGCGAATGTCATAACCACAAACTCCACCAACAAAGGACTTAAACGAACAAGTGCCTTCCATTTTTGTGTAATACCTGGAACTGAACTCGAATCTTTGATGTACAAAAACATGCACTTTAGCGCCGCCTTCAAGTAAACAAAGGCTCTAGGTAATTAGCAAAACCAGGTAGTGTTTACTGTTTTGTCAACTGCATTATTTAAACAGCATTTATTTTTATTCTCGACAATTGGCGATTACTGTATTAAACTTAGTAAGTTCTTCAATTTTTAGATATTCTCTCGTTATCAGCTTTAAAATCTGAGCGGGTTTCTAATTATTTTGCTACTGCCAAAAAAATACTTAAATTTACTTAGTTTGTAACACCGACAATGGATTAGCCAAACATTAGTCCCATTGAGTCAAATTTTAAATTGAAGGAAATGCAACAAATGGTTCTGAATTAAGGCATGACATGAATTGGAAGTAAGGCTGGAAGAAGCCCCCCCCCCCCCCCCCCCCCCCCCCCCCCCCCCCCCACTCCCTCTCCCCCCCCCCCCCCCCAACATCTATGGTACATATCATTGACGGAAAATTCACGAGCGAGGTAAATGGTCCCACGAACCACAGGTAACCCAAACTCACAGTAAGATTATTGGCAAGTAGAAAACATCCAAATAAGTGTTCTTTTGAGGCTCTCTCTCGGTCAATTGAGAGACAAGGAAAACATCAGTTGCGGTGTGTACCGTTTGACAAACGTTTACATCACTAGTTGCACTGTACAAATTGATATATTTTGGGGGCCGTGCATGTGGCGAATATTAGACTGATTTTCCCTTTTTCGCATAATGTTTCATGAAGACAGTATCCTTCTGATAAAAAGAAAAAAAAAGAAAAATCAATACGAAAAAAGGACAGAAATAGCTAAATACCACAGTGATCTTAATCAGGTAAAAAGCTAGTGATACCATTTGCATTTCACACATTTCGTTTTTACTTTTTCTGTGCAACGGCGAATGAATAATCTTTCCGGAGTGAAGACGCTTAAATGTGCTAACGTAACTGAAAAGACTTCGTATTTTTTTTTTTCTCCGCTGCAAGAGTTTCAGACAAAGATTCGGTGTTTTCAAACTCTTTAGCCCTACCCCTACCCCGCTAAAATGCCGAAGAACAGCTGCATTGCGTGACGACACAAATAACTGCCGTCACGATCACGGCTTAAACGGCCCGACATGTTTGTTCATTCAGTACTTCTCAAGCAGTGATTAGATTTATCTATCCGTTAACTTCAAACCGAAGAACATTCGACAAATGCTATAGCCTTTAAATAAGACGCCTTAATGCTGAAATGTGTCGAAAGTTTAACAGAGGTTTGCGTGCGACTTTGCATGGCAGTCCGCGGTCGGCATGCATCGGACGTTATAAATTAAAAATACGATGAACAAAGAAGGGACTTATACACAAAAATGGTCTCTGAATCTGTCTTCTACCGCAAATGAGGTAAGGAAATTTCAATGTTTTTCAATGTGGCTATTTCAATTTCATAATGGGTTAACACAGAAGCAGAAGTTAGAATATTTGTGTGACCCGCAAATTGATTGTTGACCTCGTAAGGTCAAATAACTCTTAATTTTAACGAACTTTGAAATGCTCTCGCGTCGCTCTGAATCATTTGCCCAAAGAAATTTTTACGGCAATCTTGAGATCATCTTTATAAAAATTAACCAACAAAAACTTAATCCGTTTGAAGGTTTAGCACATGGTGAAAAATTGTTTTGTTTACGAGGTACTTTTAAAGAAGTAAAATATATGTCTTCGAAATAAAATTATTTTGCACGCAAAGAACAACATAATAATTCCATAAATCACTCTTCTAGATATCTAAAGATTGCAAAATACGATTTTCATGTTTTAAATGCCGTAGCGCTACTTGTTTTTGTAAGCGAGACTGTCAAAGTTGTGCAATAATTTTCCGCCTGAAATGGCGATTTTAACGGAATTTCGTTTTCTGCATTTTTCTTTAAAATAAAAATATATTTGGCCGAAAAAGGTATCCAGTGATTTTTGTTATGCCTTAATCTATCTAACGTTAAAATATCAAAAGAATCCAATTTTATCACTTGCCGCGATATGTTTGGTTTTTACAGACAGGCGCTCTTAAAAGCTATTGTATTTGGGGAACTTCAATTCATCAAAGAAGCAAAATTATAAGCTATCGTCTTCTGCTATTCTGATTGGTTAAGCACGAACATTTCCTAAAATTTATTTGACGCAAATAGATTTTCTTTATTTTTATAATGAAATATACTTATTAACCATCAGTTCCTCCTCTATTCTTGAAATCAAAGATATTCTATGTGGGAAAGAGCCAATGCCGCGAACAATGAAGTTTGCTATCATTCTTATGTGGAGCATTACTTAATAAAATAGCCAATCAGGAGAATCGTTTTACTTTGATATTGGATTTTAAGCAACTTTTGTGTCTTGCAGGTTTGCTTCGCAGAAGATAAAGGAGTCAGCAAATCCAAGGCTTCTCTGTTAACAGGAACCATGTCATTAGGAGGCGTGTTCGGCAGTTTAACTTTCGGTGTCTTGTGCGACTACCCACAATTCAACCGCCTTAAAGTCTGCCCCACAGCTGTGCTACTAATTGGCATCTTCTCCATTCTTGTTACTATGGCAACAAAGTACGAGTGGATTAGCGTGTATGCGTTTGCCTTTGGACTTTGTGACGGTTGCTACGAAATGCTGATTCCCGCTATTACCCGAGATCTTGTCGGCGTGAAAATGGTTGGACACGCTATCGGTGCTCTGTACTGTTTAATGGCGTTTCCGAAAACGTTAGGTCCACCCATGGCCGGGTGGATTTATGACGCGTCCAAAGGCTACACCGTATCGTTTTACGTTACGGGCGGCGTGGCAGTTGTAGCGGCGGTCATTATGTTTGCATTAAACTACGTTCAGCCTGCTTATCATCCCGAAGAAGAGAGGAAAAAGTTATTGCCATCACCAGAGTTTGAAGGATCAGGATCACGAAATAGATTGGTATACACATAGCGAGCATAGCTGATGAACTTGGACCACGCTTGGTTGCCGATTTTTTTTCTAATAAATCCCGAAGGTAGCGACCCCCCCGAAAGTAGCGACACCCCCCCCCCGAAAGCAGCGAAACCAATTTTTTTTTTAATTACTGTATACACATACCGTATACCTTTATTTTTCCAATCAATAGTCAAATTTTTAATGTACAATAATATCTTCGTGCAGTGTCACTTTCTTGGTGTTGCGGATCACCAAATGACGCCATCGTAACCCTTACACTTTCTTATATTTATCACCAACATCACCGCAAAATATTACGTCTTAGGTATAGTTTTATATGTCCATCAATTTGACTTAATTTATCGAGGCACCAAGAGAAGTGAACCGACAACCGACAAATTCTGTCGGTACCGACAAACCGACAGTTTTTGACTTAATAATGAAGGTACCAAGAGAAGTCATGACCGACAACCGACAAATTGTGTCGGTACCGACAAACCGATTCCACGGCGATAGCGTGAATTTGTTTGACGTCGGCCCGACGTTTTTGCCTGCGTGACATATCTCGTGACATAGCCCCTTTAAACAGTGGCTGAAACTGAGGTACTACGTAGGTGAAGACGAGGTGCCACGGGATAAGGAGACGCACTATAATCTATGATTACTACTAGTATATATATATATATAGTGTGGGAAGGGAGATATGGACAACTAATTGCCTCATAATCTTTGGATCACCAACCTATTCTCGTTAGGAAGGCGATTCACAGCGATTTCTGAAATATATACATAGACAGTTCAATTGAGAACAGAAATTTTCACAACAAAGATTATGAGTGAAAAAGTGCCTCAGCCCTTGGTATATATATATATATATATATATATATATATATATATATATATATATATATATACAATGCAATCCAACAATGTGTAACCGTACATCCTGTGCCCAAGTTCAGGAGTTGCCATAAAGCCATTATGGTAACAACCGGGAGGGCACATTGTATACATAATTGTATGTTACGCTCACTGTTCATACAGTTTGAGCACTCTCTGGATTGGGTGGAGAGCCTCGTAAGAGGTGTTCACTATTGGCATATTGCTTCGCTCACTGCTTGCAGTTTGAGCACTCTTGTGACTCCACAATGCAATCCAACAATGTGTAACCGTACATCCTGTGCCCAAGTTCAGGAGTTGCCATAAAGCCATTATGGTAACAACCGGGAGGGCACATTGTATACATAATTGTATATATATAATCCAAGAAGGAAAATCACTCAACTTTGATGACCATAAGTTTAATACAAACTTGTTTCGTAGGTGTTGCCACCCACTCCTCAGTCAAACTTACAAGTTTAAACTTGTAAGTTTAACTGAGGAGTGGGTGGCAAC
This sequence comes from Dendrophyllia cribrosa, assembly GCA_024195265.1. Lineage (NCBI taxonomy): Eukaryota > Metazoa > Cnidaria > Anthozoa > Scleractinia > Dendrophylliidae > Dendrophyllia > Dendrophyllia cribrosa. The sequence goes on from JAJLRJ010000014.1 coordinate 15,761,395, forward strand.
ACCTACGAAACAAGTTTGTATTAAACTTATGGTCATCAAAGTTGAGTGATTTTCCTTCTTGGATTATTCTGCTCCTACACTGTAGAGCACTTTATTGGATTCGCCGGTGAATCTTCAACTTGGATATATATATATATATATATATATATATATATATATATATATATATATATATATATATATATATATATACCTGGATTTTTGAAAACGATATCGCCCTAAGTACTAAGCGTTTGTGAGCGTTCTTGGCCTTGTTACTTGGGCGGAGCGACCAAGTATTAAAATGCAGTTTGGTCGTCGACAAATGTGCAGTATTGCGCAACTCTGGGGATGGCGGGATTGTTCAAACCTTCACCGCGGTCACACGTCCGAGGCGTTTTTCGTTTTATTTGGTGGGATTCATTTAGTATTAAGTGGAAACGTAGGCAAGGATGTATAAAATAATTAGTTTATGTAACTATCTTTTCATCTTTCTGGCTCAAAATAACGAGCTTCTTTTCCATCGTTGAAAACTGATCAAAACGCTTCGTGCCTGAGCACAATTGTGTTGGCAAATGGCGCCAACAGTTCTGCGGTTCATAGTTTTCAAACGCTTAGAACTTTTTTTTAGTAAACTTTCAAAACGTTTAGTGAGTTGAAAGTGTCTTGTCAATATATGAAACTTTTAATAAACAGTGAAAATGACAACCTTAACTTTGAAGTACTTTGGTTAACTTTTGCAAATTTCTCTCGTTTAACCGCGGTGGAGTACACCTGTTGTTTGTTGATGCGAGGCGAACGTCACAAAGTGCGAGTCGTGTTTTCTCTGTTGCATCTAACAGTTTCATATTCAATATGCGTAAAGAAATTACTCAAGAAGACACTGCGAAAGTATTTGACACTCGCTATTAATTCTACGATACCTTCATGACGGAAACCCGCTAAAACATGTTCAAACGAACATGAAGAAGATAATTTAGACGAATACATACCTAGCGCTTATTTAATAAGAAGTGAACAGGGGACAGCGAAGGAAGAAATATAAGCGTGGTAGGAATCCCAATTAATTTCACTTCTTTCGGTTGTTTGCCTTTCATTAATTTTTATTTCGTGAAGTTGAAGGAACAGAACAGCCAACTGAAACTTTGGGTGCAAAAATTCACCGCCGAGAGAAGATGTAAACAATGCACGCGTTGTCTTGCGAGACGTTACTTGCGAGTTTTGCTTCCGCTAGTGAATGTTTCTCGGGCGAAAATAACCTTAAAGCGATCACTTTTTCATTTAATATTCTTTTCTGTGTTTCGGATACAGAGGAATAAAAACTGGATATATTTTCGTGTGACTGATTGCGAGATGTTTTATGAAACAGCTGCGTTATGCGTTACTGGAAAGGTTTCAAATTACTTTCACATTATGCAAATTGCAACATTTTTACCTCAACTGCAAAAATATGTTTCAAAGGGCTAAATTTGTTTCTCTCCTCCTAAATTATCACTTCTGTCGTTAACTTTGATTAAAGTTATAAGTTTCATTCAAACTTTATTATAATAACGGCGGGAATACTTCCAGCAAAACTTTCAATTGGAAAAGTTGTTTTGATCTCGGGTCCGGACCAGGCAATTACATCATGGCTTCGAAAGGCCACTTTGCGGCTACATTTGCATTCACTTCAAAAGTGTCAGAAACACAGACCAGCTAGTTACAAGATTTAGCTAAAACCAATAACAACCATCGGGAAACTCTGACATACGGCCTTTTTTTCAACGGTAAGTACAAAGTAGGCATCGATTTGTATTTTTCAGCATGTACTCGTCTTTTGACACAGTTGACACGCTACTTTAATAATTTACGTGCGATCTCGCACGCTATTAAAGTGTACTGTGTCTTCTTGTTTTGACGGTTAACGCGCTTCTTTGTTAGACTGCTCACACTATCCGAATAACCGTGAAATAACGTGCATGCAGATTCCCAAGACAATTATTCTCCAATATGCCTAATACAACGACGCCCAAGTATACGCTTCCACAGCGTCTTGTTTTTAATATAAAATCTAATAGACTGTTGCTAGTCTTTTTTTCTCTCGCCCTCGCTTCCTTTGCCTCTTCTCTCTCTTCTCTGTGATTTTCGGGCTGATCGGGCTCACAAAAACCCTTGTTTGGGCTAGTTGTAGTGAAATTGCGTAAATTTTCGTTGAACACGTTTTCAAAAATCCAGGTATATATATATATATTGGAAATTAGTATATTCTGAAACAGTGGATAGCATTGTTGGCGCACTCTGATTGGCTACTGAAACTCGGAATAGCAAGTGCTATTCACCTCCCAGCAATTTGCGCGCGAAAATTGTAACGTAATCGTTGACAAGAATAAATGAGTTAAACAGCATCATTTTCGTTATATTATCTCACTGTTCGTGGCTCGGTAAATATTCACCACTACCCACCTCCACTTCGGTGAATAGTTGTTAACTATTATCGAAAACTGTCTAGTATGCAGTATACCATAAAACCTTGCATGCCAGACCACTCATTATCAGTATATATAATACAAAAGAAAGGCTGATTAAACGGTACGGAAACTGTGTAAGACCCTAAAGAAGAAAGGCTGTGCCTTTCGAAATATTGCATTCAAGCCGGTTAACGCTAACCCAGGATTAAAACTTAACCGAGGATTTAATTTCTCTTGTTAGAAGTGTTTTCAAAAGCTAATTATAAGTTACATGCGAAGACAAGTCAGAAACGAAACTAAAGGGCAAAAATACTTTGCAAAAATCTCCATTGATTGATATTTAACTAGAATCAAAATTGACGCTAACCCTGGGTTAGCTTAACCGCACTTTGAACAACCCGGCCCTGAAGTATAAACAAACAAAACAGGTAAAACAAACATTTCAGCCTTAATTCATTTTATTTTCATATGCACTTAATGACCGACCACTAAACAGGTAATTTAACCTTATTTTAGTTTGCTAATTATGCAATTAGCAAAGACTACTTTCAGTGTAATTTTCGCTGACAACCTTGATCATGGTTTTAAAATGCTTCCCACTTGATCTCATCCTAAAATGAAAAAGAAAGAAAAAAGTTTATAACAAATATAAAGCAGGAATTCCGGCAACAGCAGTAATAAAACCAGTGCAACAGAGAGCTTGTAACAAATAGATACATCACAAACAATAACAACAACAACAATAATAATAACAATAAAACCAGTGCAACATAGAGCTTGAATGTGACAAATACAAATCAGCAATCTTGTGAATACAGCCGGTGTAGTTAAACAATACGGTATTTTCAAGCTTTCAAAAACAAAACAGTAACAAAAAGCAAAAATGGCAGCAGCAGCAACACCAACAATTACAGCAACAATGGCAGCAACAACAACAACAACAATTACAGCAACAATGGCAGCAACAACAACATCAACAATTACAGTAACAATGGTAGCAACAACAACATCAACAATTACAGCAACAATAGCAGCAACAACAGAAACAATGGCAGCAACAACAACAACAACAATTACAGCAACAATGGCAGCAACAACAACATCAACAATTACAGCAACAATGGCAGCAGCAACAACATCAACAATTACAGCAACAATGGCAGCAACAACAACAACAACGATTACAGCAACAATGGCAGCAACAACAACAACAACAATTACAGCAACAATGGTAGCAACAACAACATCAACAATTACAGCAACAACAACATCAACAATTACAGCAACAATGGCAGCAACAACAACATCAACAATTACAGCAACAATGGCAGCAACAACAACATCAACAAATACAGCAACAATGGCAGCAACAACAACAACAACAACAATTACAGCAACAATGGTAGCAACAACAACATCAACAATTACAGCAACAACAACATCAACAATTACAGCAACAATGGCAGCAACAACAATAACAACATTATGAACAACAATAGCAACAACAACAACAACGGCAATCTAGGTGCGATATTGCGATATTGCGATATTTCCCACAAATCACCGCCAAGTTGCATGAGGTTTCAAACATGTTAGCAACGTCTGCGATATCACGACAAATAACGTTCAAATCGCACTGAAATCGCCGCTAGTTTACCCGACAAAATTTTAACAAAAAAATCGCATGTGTAAACAACAAAAACAGTGTTTTATGTATGCTTGTTTTGGGGACAGCATTGGGACTGATACTAGATCACAAGGTATGAACGCCAAAGGACGTTAAGTTAAATGAAGGACTGCTTACTACAGACTATACGAAAATAAAATAATTTATATGAATAAACGAGATATTCAAAGGACAACTGGATCGACTTACGAACGAGCGAATGATTGTAGTCCAACAAAAGAATGATCTTTCAGGCCAGTATCCATAACTCTTAGATCTTGTAATACATGTAGATTTTGTGATGTCTTCGCATATCTATTAATCTGCAGTCGAAACACAGGCTTACCATCCTGCCTCCTAAGTTTGTGTGGTGTGCTGTGCATTTGTAATGGCCGAATCGCGGTTTATAAAACTGTCATTACTGAAGCCGGCAAATTTAATGCTCTTAAGACTGATGAAAATAAAATCAAAACTCTAAAAATCACTGTCATGTTGTCTAACTTTGTTTTTTCGTGTTTATTTTGGCGACTTGTGACTCGCGAAAACGATATTTTTAAAATAACGGGTTTGAGCAACTCAGTCGAACTTGAAAATATCGCTTTTGCGAGCCACAAATCGCCAAAACAGACACAGAAAAACAAAGTCAAACAACATGGCAGTGATGTTGAGAGTTTTATTTTATTTTCATTGGTTTTAAGAGCACTAACTGATTTCGCGATAACTGAGGCTAGTTTTATTTTACAAATGCACAGCACACCACACAAACATGGCAAGCCTGTGGTTGAAGGCAATGGTTGACAAAAACGTGTCGGTTTCACACTTACCTAGGAGTAGTAGACATACATGCAAACATAACCGCAACCGTTAGAGCAACATTTCATTAATTCTGGATCTGGACAGTCATAGTTTGGGCCTTCGACCCAGGGGTCGCAATCCATAACACAAACGCCATAGCCAGTAGGGTTCGGGCATTCACCTGGAACATTTTCTTCAATACCCAAAAAACGTTTCCCCAAAGGAATCGGAAGTTCTGGCGGTTCAAAATATTCAGTATCAGGATAAATAAATAAATAAATAAATAAATAAACAAAAATATATAAACAAATAAATACTGCAAATCAAATTGATGCGATTTCTATATATCTTAAACTTCTTGCAGACTCACATCAAATACAGTTTTTCCTGCTTCACTTTGTTGCACAATTAAGAACCCGTTATAGCACCAACTCAATAAATCAAACAGGTTTGCATTTTCCTTGACGATTCGAGCTAGCGATTGTACTGTAAATGAAAGATCAAGTGAACAAACGAAGGAAGAAACGAAAAACGAAAAACAGAAAGGAAGCGAGACGTGGCGATAAGATAGCCTGTACTATCAGGCGGCAGTTTATTAAACATAGGCACGCATTGCGTGCATGAGCTATTTTGAAAATTACCTAAATGATATGAAATGGTGAAAGTAACAAAACAGCGGAAGTTAACTCGCACAAATAACCGCTTGCAGATATACCTAATTCAAAAAAGGTTGCTTTGGTAATTGGGCATTGGGAAGCTATTGTTTGGCAGTCACTCAAGCGAAGCATTGCATTGTGTTCCGTATGCCCAAATGCCAATGCCCAATTACCAATGACCAATTGCCAAAGCAACCTTTATTGAATTAGGTGTATACATTTTTCAAATCCTCCGGCCCGCCCACTACAAAAAAAAAATACCGAGATAACCAACTGGGTCCCGTTTCTCGTTTCTCGGCTAGCTTTTTTTCACGGGATTCCCGGAGTTATTTTTTGACGAAACTACGGTCCCAGTGAAATGAGCAACTTGTTTCAGTAATGAGTGTATTAAATTAAGTGTCAACCAGAAAAGTCCTGCACATAAATTTGATGCATCCAAATTGAAGGCTTATTATTTCCTGGAAATTTGTATCTAGTCTTTTTTTAAAGGTTTCTTTTATTATTCACAAAAGACACGTGGAAAAGGTTCCTTTGGCCTGGAAGACGCAAACTAATTAAATTAAATTGTTTTCAACTCCAAACCACAAGCTAATTAAATTAGTGACACGAAAATTCTTTGAACCACCTGTTTCTGTAATGTCAACCAGAAAAGTCTTTCACAGAAACTAAACGCATGAAAAAAAGTCGTGCAAATAGAAACAGAACTAATTAGATTAAATTGTTTTCGACTCAAAACCACAAGCTAATTGAATTACTTACACGAACATTGTTGAGGTTAACATTTGGAACCAAACACCTTTTCCTGTAATGTCGACCAGCAGAAACTTAGCGCATCCAAAATGAATTTTGCTTGTTTCCTAGTAAATAGGCCATTTGCACGATGACGTCATATGACTACAACTACCAGAATCCTTCAGTTTTTTGTTTTGTAGTGCAAATTAGGGCTATTGTTATTTAAACCGCACTGGGATTACAAAATTTAAATAAGAAATAAAAAACGAAATGAATTCTGGTAGTTGTAGTCAAATGACGCCATCGTGCAAATGGCCTATTGCAACTAATATTTTTTAAACAGGCGTTTTTTAACGCACCATATAAATTAATTACATTACGTTTTCTCGAAAACATGTTGAATTTCATCACGTACCAGTTTCTATAAGGACAAAGTTCAATATTTGCACGTGCACACAACGTGACTGCTCATACAAAATACAGTCGCTTTTCGCTTATAGTAATCGCTTGAGGCATACAATTAATAACCTACACATCAGCTCACATTAATTCAAAGAACGATAAACGTTTTACATACTGTAAATTGTAGATTAATTGCATTACATTTTCTCTGTTGAACTCCATGCATCACGGACAAGTTTCTATAAGGACAAAGTTCAACATTTTCACGTGCAGACAGCGTGTCTGACAAAAAAAAATCCAATTTTAAATAGTAATCTCTTGAAACCCAGGCTTGAAACATACAATTCATGTTCCGCATCATATTATTTGAAATCGGCTTGCCGTTTTTGCAATAAAACTATACTCATACTTCAGTATAAGCTCACCTATGAACGTAACCGCAGTCCACATTTTTTGGACGTCTCATCCCCCGCAGACCATTCTACCATTCATGCATAGGGCACATTATAGGCGGTATTTCCGAATAAATGTCCTTGATATTGCCAGGTTAGCAAGCCAGTCGGGATTAGAGAACAGTTCCCAAGCAACAAATTTTCAAAACTTTACACTTTTAGTGTTTGCGGCAACAATCGCGGAGATTCAAGATGGCTGATTTTCAATTCATGTCAAGTGCCCTTCTTTGACCTTCAGTAATACCATTTTAGAAGCGAAAATTTGATTGGCTGGCATAGTACACGGTGTACATACTAGAGGCAATCTGATTGGTGTGACATAACCCAAGACATACATACAAACAAACAAACTAACAAACATACAAACATCACAAACCAACCTTTGCGCCTGCTAATGAGCTATTTTTTTCAAAATAGCTCAAAAAAGGAAAAATTTCAAGGACTCGCGCGCGAAGGGAACGCCTCTCCCATTCGCGCGTGCCCCTCTCGCGTGTCCTCGAAGTCGGATTTTAGTTACCTGGTGCTCGGCAAACGTGTCCACAACCGTTAAAACAGCACTTCTCAGCCCCTTTACAATCGCCATCTACTTTGCATTCTTCAACACACGTCCCAGGGCCATTGGACTTAGGACATCGGCCCGGTTTGACTTGCGCTTCAACAAAGATATAATGTAATAGCAAACTTTTAACATGGACCTTCATATTCATTGTTCACCCGTAGGTAGTAACGGCTGTTAAATCGAGGCTGGAAGATAAGACTGCAAAATAGTGTTTTTTTTTTCGCTGCTCGCTCGCAAAGGCACGAAGCACCGAAAGCGTCGATACTCGCACGCGAAACACGCGAGCCTCACACGCCCGTACACTCGCTCCATACCTTTCGTTCATAGACCACTCGCATTCGAGAAACCACAAACGCCCGTTTTGCAGTCTACTGGAAGATAAAAAGACTAACTACTGGATACAAAAATTATTGGTACGAACATTCGAATGAACTAACAAGATCACAGACGGTATGATTAAAACCGAATAGCGCCACTGCGCTTAAGTTAAAATCATTTTTTTTTTCGTGGGCGTTGTTGATGTTACAAATATTCGTATGGACTGTTTGTTTGGAATTTTTTAGCAATTTCAACACGCTACCACAAGAAGTGACTAAAGTATATGTTGTTGACTGTTTGTTTGGAATGTTTTAGCGATCTGAACACGCTACCACAAGGTTGGAGCATGATTTAAATTCAACGTTTGAATAAAAGACGTAGTTGCCCTGCATGAAGTCGAACCCAATCCGTTGGAAAAGAATGATGCCCTAAAATTACTACCGAAATTTAATTGCTATAATTAATCAAAAGCTTCTATGAGACAAATCGTGAATACGAAACGCCCTATATACCCTTTTAATAAATACCAGAATGCATCACATTCCGCTATCGATGTCAAATGTCACAGGACGAAATAATGAATTTACTAATCTTTAAGAGAAAATTAAATTTTACTTAAAGGTATCGAAAATCTTTAAGTTGAGACGTAAATACTCTTAAATGTATTAAAGTAAGTAAGTATCTTTAATATGTGTTTAAGAACCTTTACGTTATCTTTAATTCAACTTTTCAACAACTTACAGACCCTTAAAGGCAACTTAAATTGTTCATTACTAGCTTTAGGTGTTGTCAAGTAAAGGCTTATTTAAGTAATTTACGGTGCACTTAAAGATAGTCGAAATTGTTCTTTAAGTTTTCTTTAATGAACCTTTACTTGCACTTAAAGTCGTTATTTCGTCCTGTGTGTATTATTTTGAATTGCAAGAGAATTCAAAAGAATATGTTTGACGTCATTAGCGGAAAATGATGCATCGTGGTATTTATTAAAAGTGTCTATATAAAAGATTTTTCATAGCGGCAACACGTTGTTGCATGTGTAAGGTTATATTATTTACGGCCAGGAGGTCCTTGTTGAGAAAATTTGTCACAGTGATTTTATTGAGTATTTATATTGTGTATAGAAATAATTTTCTGTAAAGGAATATAAATAAGTTACACTCACGCTGTCTCTTCAGATAAGCTGAGAACACCTGGTCCTGAAAATATAAAAAAGAAGTTTATACAAATTGACAAATTGAAACTCTCTTCCGGTAAACTTATAAAGTTAAAGGGGCTATCTCATGGCGGTTTTTATGTCTTTGTCTCACACTGTGCCAGAAATAAAACTGAGCATCTTATTTCACGAACAAGATATCAAGTAAATTCTTGTAAAAGGAATAAGCCATAATCAGTTGCAGGAAATTTTCCAACAACACATTGAATAAACTTGAAAAAATTGGCCAATTTTCTCAAGTTGCAATCCACTTCCATCCTGACCATCTGCAGTCAGAGACACTTGTTTTTTAGTTTCAATATCCTAGTAAAGCAATTTTAAACCAAACTGGACCATTATCATTGATTATTTTTGCGTTTCCACCGATATAAATATGTGTTTTAGCTTTTTAATCCTCAGACGTCATAGTTTTTAAGTAAAGTTTTAAATATATTTTTGAACACGGCCTCCATGAAAAGCAGTTTTTATATTGTACATCTTATTTGTAGTTAGGAAGTTAGGTAGCTAGCTGATTATGATAAATTAAGTTGATGGAAATACCGTGTATAAATAAAGTTATCTATCTATCTATCTATCTATCTATCTATCTATCTAGACGTACACGCAAACTTATACCCCCTCCATAGTACGTACACGGGGGGTTCTTGTAACCCCTCCTTGGGTTTTTGCGATGTAACAATCTTACGGATATATTTACGTCTAATAGCTAGCCTGTTCGGAAATATATATGCGGAAGTTGAAAATTGTGATGCTTTTTTTGGTGGCATTTTATGTTTTATTTTTGCCGAAAAAAGGTGAAAACACGCATTTTTATTCAAAATTGGCTTGACCTCATGCTGCTTATGACATCATATATCGTTACCATAGCAACCGGTTGTCGCCAAACTTAACTAAAATGTGTATCAAGGATTAATGAACAGCTACTGAAGACGGCGTGTGCTAACCATAAATAGTCTTGCAAAAATCGGAGAAAAACCTTAAGGGGTGAGTGCATGGTTGCCACCCCCTCCCTCCCCCCCCCCCCCCCCCCCCCCCCCCCCCCCCCCCCTTGTACGTCCGAGGGTTAAAATGACACTAAAAATGGTGATATAGCCCCTTTAACTCTTCGGCCTGGGCTTTTTTTGAGTTCCTGAGCCTGGGGGGGCGGGCACATTGTGCCCCCCCTATCGTAACTTCACGAACATTAAGGCTATGACAATGAAACCTAGAGGGTACATAGTACATCCAAAACTGTCTCCTTTGCGGTCCACACAATGGAACGATGACGTCATATGACGTAGTTATTAGGTAATTAGTTAGTTACGGCCGCCATCTTGGATCCGCCATCTTGGATTTCTGAATTTTTTAAAACCTCTTAAAAACCGTCCAAATTGACGCAAAATTAATCAAAACCAATCAATAAACGCTAAATGACGTAAAAATACAAAAGTTATACTAATAAACATTGTTTTTCTTCATTCAAAGGTATAAATATGCAAATTTCCAAAAACATGACTGTCAAAATCTTGTTGCCATGGAAACGTCAAGTCACGTTATCAAAAAATTGTCATATGAAATTGTTGCCAGATAAATTTTAGGAAAAGTCACAAAGTTTGATGGCGTTTGAATACATATTAAAGAAGTTAAGAACGTTGAAAGTTAGCGCGGGCACTTTGTGCCCCCTCCCCCCCCAGGCCGAATAGGGTTAATGCATGAATATTACAGCCCCACCTCAAACAAAAATAGGTGGGAAGCATTTGATGCTAGGAGAGGCCCAATCTTGTCCCCAGAATAATCATAACTTGTTACTTACAGTGAAGAAGGAACATGCGAAGAACACCACGAATACAGCAATTACTGCACGATTCATTTTGAGATCAACCTAGAATCCAGAAACGAAAAATATGGAATTAGTGATAATAAATTAAGAAATATAGGATTCACAGCACTCTAGCTGCAGTTTAGTTTCATCTAGTCTGAAGTGTCAGCCGCTTTCTCTTTCTACCCCTGTGGGCGCCGGCAAGAGAGAAATACTTTAAATGTAAATTACATGACTGTGTTTAAGGCCTTTTAAAACTGTCTTCAGTATTTTTACTTATTGTTATTTTATAAACTGAATGGCTTCCGCACGTGTTAAACCAAGAAGGTTGGTTATAGTGCCCACTTACCTTCGACAAACTTCCAATTCAAACTGAAATGTTCTAGTTGGATTCTTGGTTGGAAATGAGCTTTCGCGATAGGATATACGGACTTTAAAGAATATGTCAATTTTGGCAGTTACAAATACAGCTGAATTCACAAATTTGTATCAACAACTCAAATTGCAAATTCAATCGCAAAATTAAAGAAAACAAGGAAAACTGACTGAACTTCCACTGAACCTCAAATTACAATTTACCTATACGTAAAACATTATTGCAAGATTCGCGAACTGGGAAACGCTACGAAGTTGAAGCTAGAAAACACAAATACACACAAAAACAACACTAAAGTTATAAGTATTAAACACTTTGTTAATAAAATTTATGAATAAAGTCCATTATGTAAAGCTAATACAGTTTAGATCGATATGAGATGAAGAACATTAGCAAAACGTTACTTGCAAAAAGCGCAGAAAATATAGTTCATGACTTTGCGGTTATCTTAACTAACTTTTTTCATGTTATGAGCAAGAAAAAAATGAGGTTAATGCCGTCGGATAAATGTAACAAATCAATTATTTTATTTCTGTGTTAATATTTTAATCATTTACCTCTGAAAATCCCCTTTGGGGACGTGGTGAATAAAGTATGTATGTATACAGCAAAATTCACTATTATCAAGTGAACACATGACAAACTGCACGAAAATTCATGTTATGAGCAAAAAATGAAAAATAGACTATAAGAGAAAGATGTTTTGGGATGTCGATCAGTAAATACAGCTGAATTCAATATTATCAACACATGACAAACTGCACGAAACTTGATTGCCTTATTTACAGTCTGGTTTATTCACAGAGCACCCAGGCTCACAACAGGAATCCTTGACGACAAAAATATAAGGATTTGTATGGGATTTTATCGTGAGTTTGACAAAATATCAAAATTATATATATTTGCACAGGAAAAGTTGAAAATTTACATGCACATGTAAAAATAAATTTACAACATGTAAATATGGATTAACATACTTTGTAAACTGCGATTTACATGTTAGGGTTTTGTAAATAAAATTTACATGAAATTAACAGGTTTGAGCACACATGTAAATCTACTGTAAATAGTTATTTACATGGTTCTTGTTACAGTGAGAAAAAAAGGGTCATGTAAATAACATGGAAATTATTTCACACACATTTACAGTATCTAGACCCTGTAAATAACATGTAAATCGTAAAACGGAGCTTGCAAGGAACCCTGTAAATAACATGTAAATCGAAAAAGGGAGGCTTTCCTGTAAATAACATGTAAATCGAAAAAGGGAGGCTAACCTGTAAATAACATGTAAATAAAAAAGAGGCTATCCTGTAAATAACATGTAAATAAAAAAGAGGCTAACCTGTAAATAACATGTCAATCGTAAAACGGAGCTTGCAAGGAACCCTGTAAATAACATGTAAATCGAAAAAGGGAGGCTATCCTGTAAATAACATGTAAATCGAAAAAGGGAGGCTAACCTGTAAATAACATGTAAATAAAAAAGAGGCTATCCTGTAAATAACATGTAAATCGAAAAAGGGAGGCTAACCTGTAAATAACATGTAAATAAAAAAGGGAGCCTGTAAGGAACCCTGTAAATAACATGTAAATCGAAAAAGGGAGGCTATCATGTAAATAACATGTAAATCGAAAAAGGGAGGCTAACCTGTAGATAACATGTAAATCGAAAAAGGGAAGCTAACCTGTAAATAACATGTAAATAACATGTAAATAAAAAAGGGAGCCTGTAAGGAACCCTGTAAATAACATGTAAATCGAAAAAGGGAGGCTATCATGTAAATAACATGTAAATCGAAAAAGGGAGGCTAACCTGTAGATAACATGTAAATCGAAAAAGGGAGGCTAACCTGTAAATAACATGTAAATAAAAAAGGGAGCCTGTAAGGAACCCTGTAAATAACATGTAAATCGAAAAAGGGAGGCTATCATGTAAATAACATGTAAATCGAAAAAGGGAGGCTAACCTGTTTATAACATGTAAATCGAAAAAGGGAGGCTAACCTGTAAATAGCATGTAAATAAAAAGGGGAGCCTGTTAGGAACCCTATAAATAACATGTAAATAAAAAAGCGGCTATCCTGTAAATAACATGTAAATACAAAAAGGGAGGCTAACCTGTAAATAGCATGTAAATCGAAAAAGAGAGTCTGTAAGGAACATTGTAAAGAACATGTAAATCGAATGAAAGGCTCATTTACATTTACATTTACATTTACCGTACTGTAATCAACATTTACAAATAACAAGGAATCAGAGAATTAACTCTGTGTGTAAATTATAGTACCTCGGTGGGATTCGAACCCACGACCTCCGAATCAGATCTTCCGTCGCTCTACCGCTTGAACCACGAGGCCGTAAGGGAGCAGATCGTGGGTAATAAGGTGGTAATTCGTGGCAATGATAATGTGAAGGGTACAAGTAAATGTTGAGCCACGTAGCATAACATTTACCGTTCTGTAGCATTTTCCTATTAAAGTCTTGAAATATCAATTTGAATTCCAGCGGTGGTTGTCCCCTTCCCCTTTTTGCTTTAAAAATTAATGTCTTAAAGGCCGAAATGTTTTACAGTCTCAAACATTTTCCCTTTCGGGCTCACTCTCACCCCACCCCCCTCAATTCCGCAGATCGGTTTCGTTTTCTACAGCTTGTGCTTTCAGAGGATTCCAAACTGCGGTCCAAACGCGAAAAATTAGTACATACCCACTGGTCAGCGGAATTAACCATAAAAGTTTACATCCAATCGACCGATCGAGCGACCGAGTAACAGACAGTCGGTTTCTCTCACTAACTTTCTCTAACGTTCGAGGGAGGAGCACGAAAAGCTGAAACACGCGTGCTAGGCCAGCATCGGCGCTTCGCGCCTCCCCTCCTCTAGGGCTAGAAAGTCACCAGAGGAGGTTGGACACGGGCCGAAAGGTATCCTGGTAGGAGTGGTCGACCAATCAGATCATCGTATTCATTCACAGTCTTTTCTGCGAGAATTTCTCCACGAAACATTCGATGGCTTTTTATTGTGGTTTTCTTCGTAAATGTAGTCCGTTTTTACCCGTAAAGGAGTTTTCATGAAAGGTATGTTGCTACTTTTTCTATTTACTTGTTTATATCGCATTTTTTTCAGTAGAATAAGTTATTATTCGGCTTCCTCGCAAGCCGGTCCAATATGGCGGCTTTCGTCCACGTTGTGTAGTCAACCAACGCGTTCGTTTCTTGATGCTATATCGCGTGGGTTCTAGCCATGAAAATCGCACCATCTTTTGTAGAAAACGTTATTCTTTTAATTTAGGACGTCGAACCCGGTCGGACCTCTTACCGATTTTCTGTTATTTGCGATTAAAGTTCGGTCATTTGTGTAGGTTATCACAAGTGTGCGTACAGCTGTAGGCTGTAATTTCTAAGGTTGCTTCGACCTTTTGAGATCAATTTGTTTCTGTCTTCTGAGGAAAAACATATTTGATTCATATCTACACTCTAATCATGAGAGTTGAACATTGCAATTTATGTATGAGCTTTTATAACCTTAATAACTAAAGGCTTATATGTTTGTTATTGTTTTCTTTTCATATTATTGGAGTGGCTTCCTAATGAAGTCTATTCTTTTTCTAGGTTCAACAGCAAAATGTGGAGCCCTTCAGTCTGCTCTTTTTCCTGAAAATAGCAGCCAAACAAGAATTATATTTTTATTGCTTGGCCCAAAATATTGGGGCTTGAGGCATGGCAGTGAGGGTTTTGGTCTGTCATTATCATGTCTTGTAAAGCCCTGCTCTTAGCAAAAATCCATGCGCTCTTGAGACCCACAATTGGGTTGAGAACTGTGAATCATTGTCATTGAGTAAGCCCCCATATTGTCAGTTGTTTCATATTTTAGCAGATAATTATCAATAAGTTATTATATAAATAAAATTATAAACTTGTATAGACAAAATGCATCAATGATTTAATCAGTCTGTTAAATATATTTCTCTGTTGATTTCTAAGATAAATAATAATTTTCTATACCGATATTTGATGGATTGTGCTCTAACAGTAGCCTGCTAGAAATGCACAGCAGCCCCGGGTTGCTTACTTCTGTCTTCAGTTGACAACGAAAACTTATTATACTTAAGTTCTGCATGGTGGCATAGAACATACCTGCCAAAATAAAGTTTCATGCCTGCGAGTCCAAAACTCCAATCTCATACCAACTCACGCCTATGGAGCAATTTCTCACTCCTGACTTACAGATTTGAGCTATCAGCCTTAACTGATCACATGATCCAATTAAAAATATAGTTATGTTATGAAAATTTAGCACATTTTGTAGGTTTTTATCATTCTGAACATTACGATTACAGCTGGATATTATAAAACGGAGGACTGAGGCCATGGAAACTTCTGAATTCTTCGGACATCTTCGGAATAGATCGGGTTGTCTTCGAATTTGGTCTGGTCACCTTCAGAAATCCTGGCACACCCACAAAGAAAATCTCAAATAACCTTCATAGTTGGGGGAAATTTGGCACACTGGATATTTGTTGGAGCTTTTGTATCACTTATGAACTGCTATAATTATTTTGATTACTATTAATTGTTTTCTATTATAATATCAATGGGCTCCTGATCAACTCCATTTAACTATGGGGTGCAGGGGCGTAGCTAGGATTTTTCAAAGGGGGTGTCTCACACTGTGTCACACCCAGGGTACTTAGGGACGGACCATTATTTTTCTGGAGGGGGGGTATGAGAAATATTGAAAAAAATTGTTTGCAGAGCCTGAAAAGACAAAATAAAATGTTTGCAAACGCAATATGTATAAAAAAAAAAGTTTGCAAAAGAGCCACACAAACGAAGTTAACAGCTATTCATGAAAAAAAAATTAGTTCGAAAACTTAAATTTAAAATCTTAACGTGAGACCTCCAGATTGAAAGTACAAGAATATACTCAGCTGGGTTATTTGGTAAATCAAAGGAATTAAATATCAACAATTTTTTACTTCTCTAACTTATCAAATTTCTGTCAAAAGTTGATTCAAGAAATTTGATAAAACTCAGCTACACTCATCATTAGGTAATTTCAAAAAAATATGTGACTAAACTGTGTAGCACATATAAACATATACTGCAGTTGTTAAGTTTAAATAGTTAATGCGCCAGAAACTAAAAAGTTCCATACGTTTCGAGGCTACTGCCCCTTCTTCAGTGGAAAAGAAAATTCTGTGTGGCAGTCATTTTAGTTTCTGGCGCATTAAATATTTAAACTTAACAATTGCAGTATATTATACTCATCATTGCTATTTACTACCCCTTTCAATAAAATGGAGACTCATGAAATTTAAATCTCAACTAACGGTTGCGTTTTTTCCTGCCGTCAATCAAACAAAGTCCACAAAATCCACCAATCACTGTGTACGAATGCGACCTTTTGACCCTGTTGAACTAAGCTACTTTGTTTCTTAAGCTTCTGCTACAGTGATTGACGGCAGTGTAAAACTCAACCATTATTGAAAGGCGCAGTAAATGCATGATGTTTCATAAACAAGAGAATAATCCCTTGTCAGAAGCCAGTCACTTACATGGAAAAACACTGAACATTGTTTAATAACAGCTTAATCTCCAAGATTCTGTAATACAAACAAGAACTCTCTATTTATTCATACAAACAAGGACTGTATTTTTGTATAGTTTCACAAATGATTCCTTTGTTTGTGGCAGGAATAAAGTTTATCATCTGGTAAAAATTAAGGTTGGATCACTATGTTCCCACTTGCTGCACCAGCTTACATTCTTAATAGAAAAGCATCAATCCTTTACCAATTAATGTTCATGCGATGACTAATAACTAAAACAACAACACTTGTGTTCCACAATCCCTAGTGGTTTACCTGTGATCAGATAATAATTAATCATAATGTATTTTTATCATCATAAATCAGCAATTAACTATTTGTTATGAAAAAAGTGCCCAATATTGTCTCGATGTACAGGATTTTTAGGGAAAATCCCTTAACAGTTTGTAGTCGGTTTGACTGAGCACTTTTTTCATAACAAATATTTTTTATCATAAATCAGCACCTATTATTAAATGAAAACAGATTAGGAGATGCATAAGATAAGTCAAGTCAAGTCAAGGTGAATAGTTAACTATTATAGAGCGAAAGCACTATTCACTTTTGTGGTATATACTAATATATTATAAACTGTTTAAAGTTAAATGTATTCCACATTATCCTCATGTAATGGATCAATAGCAGAAAACTCATCAGCAGACGAGTCACTGTCTGTTTCTGAACTGTCTGTGCCTATTTCAGATTGGTTATCAAATATATCCCATTTTTCTTCAAAGTTTTGATGAAGGGATGTACATTCTTTTGCAGCCATACCCTCACTAACATCTGAAGTAACATATATTTCTTCAGAGTTTGGTTTGCACTGAGTGCTTGCTTGGAGGGAAACACTTTCCTCTGAAACCATATCCTCATTAATAACTGAGCTGTCATCTTCCCCCATGGTGTTTGGCTTGCATTGAGTGCTTGCTTGGAGGGAAACACTTTCCTTTGAAACCATATCCTCATTAATGACTGAACTATCATCTTCCCCCATGGTGTTTGGCTTGCACTGAGTGCTTGCTTGGAGGGAAACACTTTCCTCTGAAACCATATCCTCATTGATAACTGAACTACCATCTTCCCCCATGGTGTTTGCCTTGCATTGACTGTTTACTTGGGCCTCATCAACTGTGTCTGTTTTGGCAAAATAGGACACCAGTTTCTGTCCTTTTTGCCCAATGCTTTTGGTTGAACTGCTGTTCAATGATGATTCTGTCTGCTTTAATTTCTTTCTTTTCTCTTTCCGTGCATTTTTCTTTCGTTTTCTTTCAGCAATGACTTTCACTGTCTCTTCCATATGGTACTTGCTTACAACAATTGCTTTGAGTGTGGATATTCTAGCAAGGTCTGTTGCCACTCTGTTTTGAAGTTCAGTGATCTGTGGTAAAACTTCAGAATACCATTGGTGTGCACCTTTAAACGATTCTTTCATTTTCATACCACTGTCTGTGGTTTCAGACAAGCCATCCTCTGCCATTTTTAACACTCTGTTCACACTCTCTTCTAATTCTTTGACACCATCATAGTAAAAAAGTATATCCTTTGCAGCTGATCCAGAAAAGGTTTTTGTGTCTGCTGATAGAGTGGCAGCCATAGGATAATTCTTTTTTAACTGATTCCACATCCAAGGTACTGACTTTTGTTTGATGTATACAGATTCCTTTGCCAAATTTACATCACAGGGATGGATAGACAACAGCACTGAAATTCTTCGTTCCCTCTCTTTCCTGGCCCAGTCTTCGAGCAAACGGATGTTATTAAAGTCACGGTCCCTTTCATAGCACATGGCAAGAATAAACGAATTGTTTAAAGTCTGTTTCAGCGAGTTTGGGTTCGAGTACCACAGTTTCGAGTAGCGTTTTTCCAACGGTTTTCGCGATATTTGAAGAATATTTCCTCCTGTTGAGTTGAAAAAGTTCAAAGGCACATGAACGTTTACCCTGCCCTCCACTTCTTTTGTCTTTGGGGGAATGCTTTGGTCGCTGGGCTTTGACATGCTGGTTTCCAGTTGCCAGAGTTTGAAGAGCCTTCGCAATCGCTGTATTTGAGTTTTAGACATCCCAAAACCAGTAAGAGTATCATCTGAAACATCCGTGATGTCACGCACTCTTTCCACCCCTTCGCTTACGAATTTATCTTTAAACATTTGCAAATTTGCATCACAAAGAAATTTGTCGAAAGCAAGCGTGTCCGCCATTTTGAAAATGCATGTTCAGTGAACAGCGGTTTTTCTTTCAAATAGTCACCAGTCCTTTTGTTAGTTTGAGATTATCAAAGTGGTTATTCCTGATTTCCGTAGTCGAGTAGGTCAGTCGAGTATCAGTTTTATTAAAGCTCGACCTCGTGTCACTCGTGCATCGAACGTTTTCGCTCTTCTCGCTACAGTTTCTCCTCGTATTTGCCCAATATTTCAACATGGCGAGCACAAACGAGTGGAATGAACGCAGGAGAGATCTGAGGAATCTTCGAGTAATTGACGACAGCGAAAAATTTCACAAAAAGAATGGAGTTCATATCGAGCGATCATTGAATGTTCAGTCTGTCATTAGCTGCCAAGCGTTTATTGAGATGAAAATTCTGGAAGATCAAGAAAAAAACAGAAAATCAGCCTCTGCCTTCACAGCCCTGTCATCATTGCTGGACGAACTGCTGATTAGAAAGGTTATGGCATTTGACGAGTGCTTCAAATACTACACATCTCACATCAGAGATATAACACAACTTTCCGAGTCAGTAATGCGCAACGCCAAGCAGACGTTCAAAGAGAAGCTGCTTGGACATGCTGGCCTCCCTGTTATTTACTTAACAACAGGTGTGAGAGCATTTGTTATGCTGATGGAGAACGGTGTAAACCAGGAAATTTGCAACAGCTTTGAAGAGGTGTTGGAATCTATTGTTGAGGAACTACAGCCTACAATTCTTAATGAAAAACTGAAGTCGTTTACCCCAGTCTTTGAACACCTGATGTCCTTAACTTCAACAAATAAGGACAGGTACTTACTCCTGTATATTCTCAGCAACATTTTCAGCAAAACGGGACTAAAGGAGTATCTAGGCCTGAATCCGGATTTCGTGTCAAGTGTTCAAGGACAGGTTGAAGACATGCTGTGGTCTGTCCCAGATAAGATGACTGAATTCGAAAATGAAGCAGCTACTCATGTAGAAGAAACAGTTTTGAAACTGAGAAATGCCCTTGAGAAAAAGTCAGAATCCCTTGCCAAGAAAAGGAAACGCCTTGATGAAAACATTATCAGTGATTATGAAAGTGATATTGCAAACAAGAGGCAGAAACTTGAGACATTACAGGAGGATTCTACCAGCCTAAGGAAGCAGTATGTTTATAGAAAGTTTAGAGCGTGGAAATCTGATTTGTGGAATCAAAAGGGAAAGAAAAGGGGGTCTTACCTAATTGACAGAGGCGCGGAAAATGCCATCTACAATGTACTTGCAGAGCATTCAAAAGCCCACAGGCGCCGGCATGGTGAAGAAGGAACAGCGTACTTGGATGAACCTTCTCAGCGAATCCAAAGCAGGGAGATGCTCCGAATTGCCAACAAGTTTTTAAAGAAAAACAACACGAGGTTGATAAAGTCAAAAGAAACTGTTAGAGCATTTGGAAAACCTCGAAACAAGCGCTCAGTACAAGCTAAACAACACAGGGGCAAAAGTCTGTGGTCCTTCACCAGAAGTCAGAAGAAGGAATGCAATCGACATGTAAATGTTCATTACAACAGAGCTTTCATAAAGAACTACACAAGGCTCGCTTTTGCAAAGAATTCAAAACATAGAGGTCGTGTGTTGCGTTTAGCAGTCGATGACAAATGCTACCTCCGGTGTGGAACCTCTGAAGGATTCTCTCGACCTTTGCACAGGCCGTTGCAGTTGGCTAAGGAAGAGTTAAAGTTTGAGCTTCCCTCCTCTGACTATCCAAAGAAGACAGGATATGTGAGCCCTGGTGTCGTTTTGATGGTGAATGAACAAAGTGAGACAGAATACAATGGGCGAGACAAGTATGTCCCCGAAGATGTGACAGTTTCCGTGAACTGTAAACCCAAAGTTTACTATCCATCACATGCTACAAATTGGGCCAATGACCTGTACTCCTCAAGGCTTCTATTTAGAGAAGAACACGAACTTCCAAGCAACTTCTCTGAAGAGCATGGAAAAGTGTTTCTGGAACCAACAGAAGCTGCCAGCCATCTCATCTTTATACGGGACTCCTTGTTACAGTTTGAACTTATGACAATCGAGGCTGATTTTCTACGCATTTCAGATGGAAGTGATCATAGAGCAAGAGAGGAACTGAGGCTGGATGTGCTGAAAGGAAGGATAGAATCAGTAACAAATGTCCTCACAAACCTTGATACAAGGGAAGATAACATTTGCTCTACAGTTGTCAGCCAGCTTCATGAGTTAAAGAGTCAAGTAGAAGATCTGCAAAAAATAGTTCAAGTTTCATGTCCAGGTGAGGAGTCAAAGCAACAGTTACTGTCAGAATATGGCTCTCTGAAGTCTGAAGCTAGACGAGTGAGACTTCAGTTAGAATCTCTGAATCTTCCAAAGCACCGTGCAATTGAAATTCAAACTTCCGATGCTGGTCCCGGGGTGAACTCCAAAGAGAAAGTGACACAAATTCGCCTTGCAGAAGCATTCCAGATTCATAGTTTGGATTTACAGGCTAGACTACACTATGCTCCCGGGGACTCAAGAGTTCACATTGCAGAAAAGGTGATGAGATCACTGAATGAACATGCTGGGTCAGGACATACTATTCCAATTCCGTCAGTTCCACTCACCAGTATAGTTTCACCTGGCGAAATTCTGATCATGAAAGACGACGAACTGAACGATGTGATGACCAGAAAGGAACAAGACGAAGCATATCAATGTGCCAAATCCGTTGCCTCGTTGTATGACGGAAAGCCTTGCATGGGAACCTCTATACATGCAAGAGTTCCAAACGACTGTTCATGGGATGGCTTTTTCTTTGACCATGAATTCCTTGTAAAGTGTAGCATGTCTTCGTCAGCTAAGGCATTAAATGCATGCGCAGGAAGTGCATATTTCAAATACCAGCAAACATTTTTCTCCGAGCATTATCGAGTTTATGATGGCGGAGTGGAAGCAATTCGAGATGCTTGTGAGAAAAAGTGTCACTTCCATGCCTCTGTGGAAAACACAGATCGACTCAACGCTGATGGGTGGAGTGATCTTCCAGTGCAAAGAGTGAATGCCCCAGTTCCTGATTACAATGAAGAATCATCTGATTTTCACTACTGTTCATCCGAGCAGGTAGAGTCTGGAAACTTCATGGAAAAGTTTTCTCTTAGTAAAGCCAAAGTAATGAGTAAAACGCGAGAAGTGGATGACTACTGTCCCCGTACACAGCTTCATAAACTAATCAAAGATTGTGGGAAACCTCAACTTTCATATAACACCACTACCCATGATGACGGAAGTCAAACTCTTACACCTGTCGACAGCAACGAAACAATGACGAAAGTAACTGATGGTGTAGATGCGCTTGTTATTGAATTTGTGGGGGAAGACTTGAGGGATGAAGTCTTGAAAGAAGCCAAGAAACAAGTTGAACTTGAAATTAAGGCAACAATGAAAAAAACCCAGAAAAAATCTGCCAAAGAATCTGCAGCAGCAAAACATGTTGATGACATTGACTGGGAACACCTGGCAAAATATGGCGGTTTAACAGATCTTTCTATTGCAGAGCTAAACTTGTATCTTACAGAATGTTGTGGTATGTCAGTTGAAGATGCAAAGAAAAAAGGATTCAACAAAAGGAAGAAAGTAAAACTAATCAAAGAGAACATTATGTGCGGTCACATACCAAATACAGGTGTCTCTCTGAAAATGACAGTCCAACGCACAAAGAGCCACACCAACAACAGTTTGCCGCCTGTTCCACCTTGGGCAGGTAGCACAGTGTACAACGGAAACGTTGTAAGACTGCAAAACACATGCCCAATAGACAATTGGCTTACAATGTTTCACTTCATTTGCACCCTTTATCCCGCGATAGTGCAGGCTGAGAAGGATTTGTTTTACCAGCGTATTATGGGTGTACACAGATATTTTCAGGCTGGGGAATTTGTGCTTGGTAAAATGCATTGGTTGGAGATGTTCCCGCATAAAGTTGACCTTACACAGCCTGTCATTGACATATTTGGGAGTGAATACGACTTTTTCATTTCAGCAATGGCTAATGTACTTGCCACAACCTACAACACCGTTTGCAGTGAGAGCACTTGCCCAAAGCCTTCAATTTCATCAAAGTCTTCTGAAATAATCCTTAGTGATGCCAAAGCGAACACACCTGAAAATAGCTTTAAGATGTCTGTCTGCAATTGGCTCCACAAGACAACCCCTTCTCCTTGCCTTCGGAAAAAGAAGCGCAGTAGCTCACTGTGCCAGGGCTCAAGAACAGAGTCCAACCGGTTCTTCATTCAAGGAATGCCGCTTGTTTTACCATGTAACGTTGACATTCTGTCAAGGAATGGGCGAGTGTTGGAGGTCGGTCATCTTCCTGACGACATGATTTTGAAAGCTAATGGGACATTGACTACGTACAAGTTGTTTGGAGTAACGTATGGCAATGGCAATCATTTCAAATCAGCAATGTGCCTACCATCACCATTGGTACCACAGGCCGGGTGGTATGAGTACGATGGGCTATGGGAGCATCGTCAACGAGGGTCTGGCCTCAAGTATTGTGGGAAAAAGCCTGCAACTCCCTTGGCATATTGCCTGTCATATGCCCTCTATGTGCGTCAGTAGCTTTGTAGCAGTACTGTGAAGGTATTAAAAGCCCATGCCCAAGAAAAATGAACTAACCAGGTGGCTAATCGGTGTCCGCGCTTTGCTATGGTTTCTGTAGCATGAAATGACTATAGATGCATGCTAGTCTATCACAGGGTTACCCCCAGTATTTCTGTGAAGTTTACCTAACGGTAACTGGTACCCATTTATACACCTGAGTGAAGAGAGACAATGTGGAGTAAAGTTTCCTGTCTATAAAGGACAAAACCCATTTATACACCTGGGTGGAGAGAGACAATATGGAATAAAGTATCTTGTCTAAGGACACAACCCATTTATACACCTTGGTGGAGAAAGACAATGTGGAGTGAAGTTTCTTGTCTAAGGACACAACCCATGTATACACCTGGGTGGAGAGAGACAATATGGAGTAAAGTTTCTTGTCTATTAAGGACACAACCCATTTATACAATGTGGAGTGAAGTTGCTCAATTTATCAAAGGAACCAACACGACGCTAGAGACCAGGATTGAACAAACGACTTTTCGCTCACTACCACTATTCCCGAGCCTCAAAATATATACATCTCCACAGTAGTACTGCGTACTTCTATCTAAAATAGAATGGTAAGTGATGTATAAAGAAACCACAACAAATATAAGTGACTACTGCATAAATTTATTTACAGAAACTATTTAGAAAAATAGGCAATTTAAATGCATTTATACCATGCCATAGAAAATACAACCAATCAGAATACAGGAAAGCCGTTGTTCGACCGTATTACACCCAACCTTCCCATCGTGCGCTGCACGTATGTCGCATTGATGGTGCTTCCTACTGTATTTTCTACGGCATGGTATAAAATAGTTATGCAACACTTTCTCGTGATATGCCACTCGAAAGCGTTACAAGACCAGTATATAGCACTGTTAGTGACTTGGAAAAAGTACCTTAATATTTTTTTTGGAACCTTACAAGATCACAATGAAAAAAATTGTTTGCAGGAAGGTTTGTTTTTAAAAAAAATAATTGCAGAGGCGCATGGATAAAAAAAAAATGTTTGCAGAGGAAAATTTCTCATACCCCCCCTCCAGAAAAATAATGGTCCGTCCCTTACCAGATTGTCATGTCGACATCCACGCTGTGTTTTACTAAAATTATCTCACAAAGGGGGGGTGGGGTCGCGGGCACCCCAGGACCCCCCTAGATATGCCCCTGGGTATTCCTTGATTGTCAAGGATGGCAAGGGTGTAGAGGGGGGGGGGGGGGGGGGGGGGGGGGGTGCAGTGGGGCTGTAAGCCAGCAGGTGAAATTTCTGTTGTTTCCCATTTCTGTACCGACTTCTCAAAAGGCTTCATTTACTTTTTTAATTACTCAATAAAACCATGAAGTAGGATGGGGCCGAGCTTGTAGTGAAAATAGTTCTGCTTCAAAATAGAAACATTTCAACACTTCTTTCCTTGCTCCACCACTAATTGGCATTTAAATTTTGAGGGAATTGATTAATGGTTTACATAAATACAGCATTAAGAATTATCTGTCTGATAGGAAAGTTGTTAGTTAAAATTATTGGAACAACTACAGTTTGCTCCCTTTCAGCAACCATTCTCTATTGTTGTACTTTGACTCTCATAAGCAACCATCCTTCCCAAGCAACCACCTTTCCAATTCCTGGTTGCTTATGACATAGGCAATTGCACATTTGTTATAAATTTCCTAAGACTTGTGCTCAAGTGAAAGAACATATAGTTGTTCTCATGTGCACAGTCCTGATCTTTGTGCTCTAATTACATTCCAAGTAAGAGGGCCCAAAGAAAAAATGGTTCCTTAGTACCTTGAATTGTTTTGCCACAAACTCAGAGTAGGGTGCCAAAACACTCTGCATTTTCATTTTCAAGCCCAGAAGTTTGAATTCCTTTTTGCCCGAGGTCCTCCTAATCACAATTTTCTACCAGGTCTTTATGGCCAGAATTGGATTTCTTTTTAGAAGGATGGTTCTTGAATTCAGATGCAAAAATGTATGTTAGTCACTGTTTTACTTCCATTAGGTTTTTAAATCATGTTTTCCTCCTGAAGTTTTAACAAGGAATAATCTGTGTAAATTTATTATTGATTTCATTGATTATGTTTGTTGTTTCACATGATTTTACAGTTTTATTATTTATGTATTTATACTTCGTAACAACACAAATCCAGCACTACCAGCATTCAGTACAACAAAATTGCCTTCGTGTATTTCAAAATTATAACATTGAAACTCAAGAGGACTATAAAATGCAACGATCGATTGTTGTGGCTACCAACCTTGGCAATTACGTGATTTAAGCTTATAGCTTTCGTTACAAATATTCCTCGGTTGGAATTCCTCGTGCAGCCTTGCTTTAATAAGTCTTTCGATCGATCAACCGGCTTAAAACCCTGCTAAGTAACAAGATGAATCTTATCAACTTCAATGAAGGCCGATTTGTGCTTGTTGTGGCTCAAATTTGTAGTCGGTGCACGAGTAAGTCTTTCGATCGGCGTTGAATGATGCCTCAAGTTATTCAGTTGTAAAAATAAATGGTATCTATACAAGCGTAATCGCATCACCTTCAATTTAGGCCGATTTGTGCTTCCTTGGCGGCTAAAAGTCAGAAAATTTGTAGTTCCTCGAGGTCCTCACAGCTCGAAGGTTCATTTGAAACTGAACGAGTGTCGCTCAAAACGAAAATTCATCCCATGATGCCTTTCGGCCCGTGTCAAACCTCCTCTGGAGAGTCACAGTATCGAACTTCTCGATAGCTAGAACTAAAGGTAGTTTTCCCCTGCTTCGCTCTATTACAATTATTCGTTACCCCCAATAACTTGAAATTTTATTAACTCGAACTGTTTTAAGTTTCCTCTGACGGCTCGAGTTAATTCTCCAAAATCTTTCCGGTAATTTAATCCATGCAACTCAGGGCGTATGAAAGGGTACAATCTATGTCCCTATACATGACGCATCCACCGTTGAATAATGAAGGCCACTGACCCGAAGGCGGGATATTTTCAACGGTCGAATGGCGGTCGAGTTCGACTCCTTGCGAGGCTTCGAGCCTTAAAACGACTTTATTCAGTGGAAATCTCAATACAAAATGCCCTAAAAGAATGAAGAAGAACCCACGCATCTTTGCAGGTATGTTTTTACCGCTGGGTAGCGTTTCGATTTAATTTGTACTGTCAACCATGCGTGCATTTCTGGCATGAATCTACATGTACATGTAACAAATATCAAATTCAATTGATTTCCGAAATGCTTAATACTCAAATCAGTTTAGTTTTACAAAAATGGTGGGATATATTTCACTTTAAACTGCCACGACTTGATAGAAAATGAATCGAAAAAGATCAGTTTTGAGAAATGTACACTAGGGTATATTTTACAGAAAGTTTACAATAACACAGGTCAATGCATGAACACACGTTATTACATATACATGTAAGTTTATACCTGCAAAGCTTTACAATACATGAAGGGGCAGAATACCTGGCCCATTTTCAGCTACATAAATCAAGACTGCGACTGTGGTCCTGCAGTCACCAAATCATAATTTACATAATAAACCCGCAATCTCTTTGGAGCTGCTACTGCGGTCTGCAGTCCCACAGTCAACATTATTTTCATAACAACTGTAACTGACCTCCACAACGAAACAAAAGCATTGTGTGTATTTCTCGTTCTTTAAGCGTGCCAAGCGAAAAATAATGTAAAACGGTGAGAGCGAAAAATATAAAACGGCAAGGATACTTGCCTAAAATCACAGTCAACCACTTCGTGACCACAGCAGCAGTTGATTTTACTACTTGGCTAAACTCACAGTCAACTCAGTCTTTAAAACAACAACATTAATCATAAATTAAGCTTAAGGTGATTCCTCAGTATTGCACTGCGCATCCTGTACTGCGCATAACAGACGTAATTCGCAACATCGGCTGCATTAAAACATGGCTGCTTTTTTGGCCGGAAACCTCACCAGACATAAAAATTGGCGCTTCATAAAATCATCAGTGAAAAAAAGAACTGAAATTTTGTTTCAAGATCTAGTGAGAAAAAGAAAATCAAACGACAGTGTAAGCGCCTGCAAGGCCTGCAAGCTCGTTAGAAAATACGACTGTCTTTTTCTCTCTAACGAGCATGGTGACCTATATTTTTTATTGCATCATTTTGAGTTTAAATTAATGCTTTTTAAGTTAAAAAAGTTAAAAAAAAATTCCTCGACAGGAAAAAAAGATATCGCTAAAAACGTTCTCAAATCAGTTACTCGTGGGAGCAAATTGATGACCTTGAAAACATGGACGCGAGGAATGTTTTGAGTCCGTGTCATTTGAAGATGTGTGACTTTTTTATAACTTTTATTTCAAAGTGTTCCCATATGGTGGAGACTTTAACCTATCAAGTTTTTTTGAAGAATTGTAAACTTTGCTTTCACGGGTTACCGGGAAAAGAAACATGAACCGATCAAATAATGACGTGCGTGATCGGTATTGCTATATGAGGCATAAATGGGGCAACATTGGTCCATCATATCTCTTTACCGAGCATGGTGACCTATCTTTCTTATTGGATTTTTCGAAACAACTTATGGTAGGGAGCTGTTAGGGAAAATTTAAAAAAAATCGTTCGACAAATTTTATTTCTGAGGAATCACCTTAACCGTCGGAGCCTGAGTACGAAGGGGGACGCAGGATTTGATTGGCTAGTCTGAAAACAATAAAATCTAAAACGGAAGTACAAAATATAAATTAGGTCACATTGTCGGGAAATCGAGTAAGTGATCATTTTCTGCAGAATCGCTTTGTAGTTTGCATTTACTTGATAAAGCAGCAGTTCACGACGAGCTGAAAAGCAGCTGGATCGCGGGTCTAGTTTACTAACTGCCAGGGCAAGTGCATTTATAAATTTCAAAGGTATTCAATTATTTCTGCCAAAATCCACATTTCGTGGTAAAATTTGCCACCCTTCTTGAATTCCATGCAGTACTTACGTGTAGCTGTTCATTTTTGGGTATTATATCTGGTTTCACGATTTCATTACATTCCTGTATAAACGATGGTATACTGCACTGCATTTTATCAGATTTGAAAATATATTCTTGAGATAACATTCCTTAACCATCAGTGATGGACTGTCTTGCGACCCTTTAATTCCACTGTAGACACTGTATATTACCAAAGGTTAAATCACTGTTAAATAAACGTCTAATATGGTGGTTCACTTCGTTTTTGTAATTAATTTGTTGTTTTTATAACAAAGTGTAATCATACATATATTGCAATTTTTGATTGTTTATTTTTTATGGAAAATGTAATTTGGGCAGTTATCATATTCAATGGTTTCACACTAGGCTTCGAAGTATATACTAAGTGCCCTTGAAACCAAGTTTGAACGTGAAAGAGTATAATGCACATACTTGAACCCTACATTGTGACCAAAGGAAATCCATTGCAAGTACTCTAGATCTTTCCTCAGTTTTCTTGGCTTTCCCTCCACCGACATCAATCAATCCCAGTAACTGACTGCCTGCATAGTTAATAGAACAAACTGGTTATGAAGCTCAATAAATTTCAAAAAGAGTGTACAAAGCTGCTTTGTTTTATGTTGAACGAACCGTGACCCTGCACATTGTTTTGTTTAACGTGTTAGCCCAAATGTTTCTACTGGTCAGTTGCTCATATGCATTTCAATACCTTTTGTGTTTTGTGCAGGGTCAAGGCAAACGAACAAAAGAAATGGAGAACAAAAACATATAACAAAGGACTGACTGAGTTTCATAACCAGTTTATTCTATTAACTATGCTGCCTGTAACAGGCTAACAGAATGCTGATCAGTACATGTGGTGCAGTTATCCTCCAACTTGCTTTCTGCTATACAACCTGTGTGGGCCATGTATGTATATGTGTGTTTGGGGAATTAGTTTGAAATATCCTTATTGTTTGGTAATGAGGACAAGATAGCTGTTGGTTTACCAACTACTCTTGCTTTTTCTAGGACTTACAAAATAAAGCTGAGCCTTTTTTAAATGGTGCTTTATGCATCCAGCACACTAAGTATTTATGAACCGTAACAGTTACCACATTGACAATCTGTGAAACTGCAAGAAGCTAACACAGTTGCAATGAATACTCTCCATGTCTGGCCCAAATTCAGGTGATGAGGTTTACTACACCTTTTGCTGTTCATTACGAGAAAATACGCATTGATTTGCGTGAAATGGCGACCAATAGCGCTAAGATACATTCATTAGCGCCAAAAAAAGACCATTTGCGCGTAACTCAGATTCAATAACGTTCGATTTTTGCATTTTAATCAACATTCAATTACATTTTTGGGCATTCTTTTGCGTCATTCGGCATATAAAAGAGAATCAAAGGCTCCTTGCGAGCCAAGTCGTGAATATGAAACAACCATCGGATCTTTACCTACCTACACAAGATGGGTCCTCTTAGATTGTACATCTTATGACTACTTCCCTTATGTTGCAGATCCACGTACCAATATCTTTTACCAAAGAAGGATCTCTAAAACCTTAATGTGTAGCTGAGGGAGTCCTGGGTTATTCTCCAGAGCGTATAGCAAACACGTGTACGTGGCAGGTGAATTCCACTGTGATTTTTATCAACAATGCTTTAAAGATGAATTACAGTCGACCATACTGTGCAATCTCAGCTCGGCAATGTTTGTCAGCCTCACACAAAAGGAATGTGTTTACTAGCGAAAATGAAAATTACGGGACAAACTTATCTTTTCCTTCATTATTAATGTCAGATGTCCTTGCCAAACAATAATAACAAGTAAAAGAACCCCAACGTTTTCCCAAACCGACGTTTCATCTCATCGAACATTCGTAAACACAACGACCGTAATGGCGGACTTGGTTTACTCTCATTCATTCCATGTTTGCTACCGAAGTGTAACATATCAACAATTTACAGACTGTAATCGTAAACACAACGACCGTAA
Organism: Dendrophyllia cribrosa; assembly: GCA_024195265.1. NCBI lineage: Eukaryota > Metazoa > Cnidaria > Anthozoa > Scleractinia > Dendrophylliidae > Dendrophyllia > Dendrophyllia cribrosa. The sequence continues at coordinate 15,792,133 of JAJLRJ010000014.1, forward strand.
TGGCGGACTTGGTTTACTCTCATTTACTCCATGTTTGCTATTACCGAAGTGTAACATATCAACAATTTACAGACTGTAATATAAATTTAATATAAAGTTTACGATGAGCGAGTGACTTTTTTCCAGTACCGCGATAAGTCTTATTCACGACTTATTTATAAAATATACTTTCATATGCGCTAACATTCAAGTCGTTAACACCATCTTGAAAGTCAATTGAGACATGAAAAAATCGACAAACATTGAAGTGCAAAAAACATTTATTAACATTTTTATCACACTGTTTGAAATTCAATAGCATTCCTGGACCGCGTTAGTGCGGATAAGACAAATATTGGCCGTTTTTATGCTACAGACGTTAATATCGTCTGAGACGTTAAAGTCGTCTCGAGACGACTTTAACGTCTAGTATAAAAACGGAAAATAAGCCAGACCGGGATTTAACGTCTGACGACTTTAACGTCTTCTTTTAAGTGCGTCGTTCAGACGCACTTAACAGACGACTTTAACGTCTCAGACGTTAAATACGTCTAGTATAAAAACGGGACGGCCTTAACGAGGACGAATTTAACCCTACATGTATATTCGTGCTCTTAAAATTTATTTGGGGACGGCTTTAGTCGTGTCCAGTTACTTCAGAAAATAGTTTTTGCTAGAAAATCTCGTGTTTTTCTCTGTTGCCATCTACTTTAATGCGTCCCGTTTTTATACCAGACGCATTTGACGTCTGAGACGTTAATTGCGTCTAGACGACTTTAACGTCTCTAGCATAAAAACGGCCAATTATGCACATGTACAAACAATTGAGCGTTCTTTACATTCAATATGCAAAAATACATTTTCAATTGTATAGTACAATTTAAAAAATTATTTTGTTCTGAATTTAAGTTTACCCTTTAATAATCTCTCTATTCAAACATCTATTAAAAAATCATCTTTATTTATTTATTATTTATTTTTTATTTCATTCAAACATCTTGGCAGATAGATCTGCATGAAGCGGTACCATACTGCCAGCGTAAAAAGACGCTAAGTACTCGCTGCAACTTTAATAATCGAAGGAATAGCCAACTCGAAAGATTTAGACTACTGCCTTTAATAACAACAATAAAAACCCAATATTTCGGACGCGTTTAAATTTGGACGTTCAACAAACGAAGAAATCGTTAAACTGAAACCCCGCAAAATTTCTATTATCGTAGTAAATACACAAAATTATTTCGGGAAAAACTGGGCTGAAAAGATGATTACATTTAATATCCAAAAAAAAAACCGCAATATTGCGTTAGCGTTTGCATTTCGTATCCACGAGTTGGCTCGCAGGAACCTTTAATTTACTTATTATTTTAATATCTTTAATTTATTGATCCAGGTCTACGAAGTCCGCACTCTTCATCAGTTTGTCGCTGCGACGCTGTCGCAGTGGTTTTTTCCGTTAATTTTATTATAGTCTGTTTTTAATGATTTAAGTGCAGGCACCGGATGAAACCCCAGGGGGGGTATAAAAATGACGAGAGTGCTTGTCGTACCTTTTAGGTATGTTCCGCTTAGGGCTCTAAAATCTAAAGTGATCGCCGTTAGAATTAACCTTTTAGGGTAAAAATATGACAGCAACTTTAAGTTAGTCAACTGGTCTTTTAATGTGATTCTGGTACCTTTTAGGGTATTTTTTCTCAAATTTCCGACGAGCCGGCCCCGTCATTTTGATATTGTTGATATTGGAGTGCACCCCTCCCCCCCCCCCCCCCCCCCCTCTCCCCCCCTGCTGGGTGAAACTACCACGAAGACTACTGACTGGAAACCTCTTTTTCTCTAACGGTAGGAGACCAAAATGTTTGATCTCGTCTTGGTTACTAATAAGAAGACGTCTGGGTGCAGGCTAGTTACTGATCATATATGACAAAGAAAACAGGCAAAACAAGCGTTTTAGCCGTGGTTTCCGTTTATTTTTATATGCTCCTACCAACCTCGTTCCCAGGGTCTCTCATCTTCCCACCCCGGGGGTGGGAAGATGAGAGATCCTGGGAACGAGGTTGATGCTCCTACATGTTTGAACACGTAACAAGCATCCTCACGGTTAGAATTATACAACTAATGAAAACGTCATGTTATTTTCGATGACAACCTTGATCACGGCTTTGAAATGCTTCCAACTCGGTCTCAGACTAAAAGAAAAAAAAAAGATAAGTTTGTAACAAATATGAATCGGGAATCCTTTAAATGCTACCGGTGCACTGTATTGCGTTAAACACAGCTGTGTTTATTTGAAACTTTCAACAAGTCGCCAACAACAACAAAACCAGTGCAACAGACTGCAATACCAATTTAAACACAGCGACAACAACAACAAGAACGTCAAACAGACACACTACACAACCAACAACAATAATAACATTAACAACGATGACAACTGAACTTGACTGAGAATGTTACACAATGTAGATCACAAGGTATAAACGCTTAGTGAACATAAACTTCAGTGAAATAAAGGGTTTCTTTCCGCTGCAGAAAAATCATCATTCTAAACGCATGTGAAGATATCTATTTTATCTTCATTGTAAAGAGTAGAGATAAAAAAATCTTCACATTAGCTTTAATGTTTAATTCACGAAATGTTAAATGAGCTCAAGTGTGTCGGTCTATGATCGAAACATATTCTTATTTTCCTTGGAAGTCTTCGTACATTTTGGGCAATCTTCAGAAATTTTCGGGAAATGACGGGAAATGTTCGTGCAACCTTCGGACAGCATTTGGAGTATTTTAGAAAATCCTCGGAATACTTCGTGATTAGTGTCGTTCATGTAAAAAATAATAGATGGCGGATTGAGATATGAAATTTCTCTTCTCGTGTTCAACGCGAGAAGAGAAACATCATTTCTCCGCGTACTCATGTATTATCTTCTATTTACGAGTTGGTGTTTCATACGTACCTGTATCCATGCACTCGTGGCCACAACCGTTAAAGCAGCATTTCTGTCCTTTTGGGCAACCACTACCACACCCCTCAACACAGAGCCCAATCTCCGGCTTAGGGCATGAACCCGGGGGCGGCTTGTGCTCACGTTTTCCAGATGCTGAAACAGATTGATACTAATAATATAAGTTCAGATACTTGTTTAGTTTGAATGAATTCGCAATGAATAAATGAATGAATGACGTAATAGTAATAGTAATAGTAATAGTAATAGTAATAGTAATAGTAATAGTAATAGTAATAGTAATAGTAATAGTAATAGTAATAGTAATAGTAATAGTAATAGTAATAGTAATAGTAATAGTAATAGTAAAAGAGCAGTTTTACATACTTAGATACATGCATACATACTTTATTACCTTTCCCCAAGGAGGCTTTTCAAAGATAATTAAAACTAACTACTCAAGCAAGTTAAGGCATGGTTTACCTGCTTATTTTGCATAGTTTCATTTGAAAAGGACTAAGTTGTCGTTCAATGTTAATAATAGTTTGCAAGCAATATTGTTTCAGTGGCCTTAATAATATGAAACATTCGTGACGTTCGAATATCAGTCACGTGACCTGTTATTAAACGTTAACGGTTAAAATCTTCAGGGTAAAATGGGAAACATTAAATGAAATCAAATTAAAACTTTTTGAGCACCAATCTTTTGCATCTTTGGTGTTGGTCATTGAATAGCCTTGTGCGCATATCCAAGTTTAATAGCAATCGCGTAATTAAGGTAAATAGGTCACGTGACTTAAGAAATAGCTTAATAACTTCTAATACAAATTACAGATACCACCTTACAAGGCAAAATAACAATGCTGATACTCTACTGGACAATTTAGTAGAACATATTTTTAAAATTATATTGCAGAACCTTTCTCCATTTTAGAAAACGCATTTTGTGACTTCACTTTCAGCGCATTGTCACGTGATGCTAACTTACACTCTCATATGATTAACCAAGTCAGATGTAAATCCTACTACTAGCATCGAACTTTGAAGTTAATTGTATTGATCAATAATAAAGGATCTCTAAATTCGTAGCGGGGAGTCGTTTGAAACGCCTTAGTCATGCCTTAACTTGCCTGAGTAACAAGAATAATCGCAAATATAACTAATTACATTATAATCATAAATATAAATCGTATTTACAAAAGATAAATTGAATTAATTAAGTTAAGATTCTAAAAATCCTTTAAGAAGCTTGCGCTTTAAAACTTTCTTAAAAACCGAGACAGATTTACTAAATTTTAAAATAGGGTCCAAAGAGTTCCAAATGTTAACAGTCCGATAATAAAATGTCCTCTGGCCAGAAGCAGTTCTAAATAAAGAAATGTTAAATTGTCGAGAATTTCTAGTTGAACGTTTACTAATATTTTCACGCTTAATAAATTTAGATATCAAGTCGTCGGGGGCACAGCCTGTCATACACTTAAAGGCCAGGGTGGCACTCCGATAATAAAGCTGGCTTGATACTGAGTGTCGTAAACCAAAACCAAAGTAATTACTCTGACCAATCACAGCAGTCGTAAACAATCCAATGAACCAATTAGAGCTCGAAGCAATTGCATGTCGGCGGCGCCAAGCGCGGGAAAACGCGTGCGAGCAAGTCACGATTGGTTTTGGTTTTACTTCTGATTGGTCGAGAAAGTGGCGCGAGATTTTTTAGCCAATCACAAAGCGTAGCAATGCAAACCAAAGCAATTGTGTACTTACTTTCGACACTCAATTGAAAACTGCTCTTTAATAGTAATCGAGCGTTTTCACTCACGTGACCTTCAGTCCCGTGGGACTCAAATGAAAAAGGCCATGGCAGCCATGTTGGTGTTCCTAACAAAAAGAGTTAATTAAAATTCTTTTGTACGGGAACACCAATATGGCGGCTATGACGTCAAGTGAAAACGCTCTATATAGTAAAACAGTATGGAGCGCGCGGTTTCGGTTTCGGTGATATGAACAAAGTCCAGCTCAACAAATTCAGCATATGATACTACCCGGAATGGCAGATATAGAAAGGGGGATCCAGGGTGCCGGCTCCCCTTAATTTGAAAGGAAATCAGTTCCGAAGGACTGATAACTGATTTATTCTGAACCATTTTGACTCCACCTTCCCCTTCCTCCCTTCCTCCTCCACTCTCGCTCTCAGACTAAGTTTACAAAGCAAAAATATTCAGATTCATAAATGTCACCTGATTCGTCACGTAGAGAGTATTCGGATTCGCTGAACGTTTACATTACACGGATTTCGGATTCCTAAACAATTTACGCCACATTGTGAGGTTGGGATAGGTGGTCGAGTCGCAAGCCAGGTAACCGTCCACCAAAGTGTAAAACATTTTCAATTTGGACAGAATGTGGCAGTACTCCGCCGAGATTTCTTTGCACATTGAAAAAAGTCGCAATAAGAGGACATGAGATGTTCATTCGTCGACAAATAAGTTGAGCAATATACAAGATTGAGTTTAAGTCAGTATCCATGTATAACAAAACTCTTATGTTCAGAAACATATGCGAATATAATGAATTATTTGATTAAATTTGAGAACTCTAAAGACGTTAAAGAAAAGAAAAAAAGAAAAACTTAATAAATAGTAAATGGGTCAGTTACTTACGCCAATTCCTTTCCTTCACCAGCTTAGGTTTAGGGTTAGGATTAGGTTTAGCCTCAACCTGACAGACAAAAAGAAATAAGCTGATGAGTCTATATCATATTTTTATATTACAATAAACACTTTCTGAAGTAGTTTATAAATGATGATAATCGTAATAATTAGTAATATAACAATAAGTAATAGAGCAGTTTTCAATTGAGTGTGGTAAAACCAAAACCAAAGTAATTACTCTGACCAATCACAGCAGTCGTAAACAATCCAATGAACCAATTAGAGCTCGAAGCAATTTCATGTCGACGGCGCCAAGCGCGGGAAAACGCGTGCGAGCAAGTCACGATTGGTTTTGGTTTTACTTCTGATTGGTCGAGAAAGTGGCGCGAGATTTTTTAGCCAATCACAAAGCGTAGCAATGCAAAACCAAAGCAATTGTGTAATTACTTTCGATACTCAATTGAAAACTGCATGCTCTATTACTTTTTTGTAGCCATATATTAATTATCAATCCTTGGCCATGGAGATACAAGAGCAAAGGAAAAGGGAGATGATAGGGTTTAGAAATATCGATTATACATGGGTTAGTTGAGAATTGTACCAAAAAGATTGGATGGTTATCTAGCTAGTAAGGAACATAAGAGAATACCCGGGGGAGGGGAGGGAGGGGAGGGGGAGGGGGGGGGGGGGGGGGAGCGGAGTACTGACCATCCTGCGATCAGCAAGGATTTTGATTTGATTGAACAAAAGGCCGTGGGATCCTTAAGTGGTATAGGTATTCTTTTTATTAAAATTAAATTTAACATGTTACTTACTTTGAAGAAAGAACACACAAAGAATACCAACAACACCACAATAATTGCACGGTTCATTTTGAGATCGACCTAGAATTCAAAATATAATATAAGTACAATATAAGTACAATATATATAAGACCAATATTAGTACAATATAGGTATAATATAAGTACAATATAGGTACGATATAAGTGCAATATAGGTACAACATAAGTGCAATATAATAACAATCTAGATACAATATCAGTACAACATAGGTACAATATAGGTTTAATATAGGAACAATATAAGTACAATATACAGTAAAACCCCTCGAACTCTGAAGGCAAACGAAAGGGCATACATGCATGTATAATAACGAAAAATATGAGGTACAATATAAGTACAACATAGGTAATAGGGATGAGTTCATAGTAAAATACAGACTCAATTAGCAAGGTTAAACAATTATCAACCATAGAAATTAATAAAAAGAACTGATCGATCGGTACAGTGTTTTCATCAGATGGGGACAGCAGTTTTAAAAAGTCAAGACAAAAATAAGCACATATGACTATAATCAATAAAGAACTTCGTTTTTACTCCTTCTGCCGAACATTTCTAACAATAAAATTTTAATGTTTATTACTGTTCGGTGCCTTTTTATATATTGCAAGATGCAATTAAGGTTGTGATTTTTTTTTATTTTGTATTCTGAACGTCAGTAGCGAGGCTTAAAAGTTTTTCCTTGGTCTTTTTTTGCGATTTCTTAGCCTGTGTTTCTGTGTTGTTGCTTAAACATATATATTAGCTTGTGCCGTTTGATTTTTTTAGTACAAAGACGTGAATTCAAAATCTTATACTCGATACTGTTATACAAAAAGACTCATTTGAAAAAAACCTCTGGTAAAAAAGTAAAATTAACCAAAAAAATACAAGGGTCAGTATTCTTACAAAATATTCATTTGCAAATAATTTAATTAATATAATTAATAAAATACTATTTAATGACTTCTTTCAATACGCAAGCAATGTGCACAATTACAGTACTAGATATGCAATTAAACAAAATCTGTATAAATCGCGCGTGCGAACAAATACCGGTAAACAAATGATCTCGCTCTTTCATGGCAATTGATCTTTGGAAAAATCTCCCTCATCAACTTAAGGAACTAAAGGTATTTTCCTTCTCCAAAAAGTTAAAGCATTATTTACTGTCACAACAATTTATAAAATAACTGAGTTGTTTATATTTTGTTTCAAATTTCTTCCAATTTTCATAAAATTATCAAATTAACTTCAATACTCTTTCTTTGATTTCCTTTAGCCTTTATTCCTGTATTAAAATAAAATGGCTGGAGGCTAACTTGAAAACTTTTTGGTTAATTTAGCCTCCAGGCTGTAAAGTTAATCTATGTTTTAGAAGTATTATATTATCTGTTGTTTTTCTTGTTTAGTGTGTTCTTGTAAAATGTATATATCTATTGTAAATAAAATTATATTGTATTGTATAATATAATTACAACCTAAAAAGCGCCATTGGACAGTGATGGAAATGACGCTATATAAATAAAGTTTTATTATTATTATTATATTATTATTGTATAGTTTAGCCATCAAACGCCATGCATAATTTTACTTCTTTTTGACATTACACATACCTAAGCAACATCCTTTAGATCAGGAGCCCATTACTAGGAGCGTGCAACTCCCATACAAAGCCTTTGTCACGGCGTTATCACAGACGAATTTATTTTTAGACTATATTTTCCCGCGAAAAAAGGCAGTTCCGGTCAACATCAGTAATATGATCCATGAATAAAAATACACTAATTCCATCTCTATTCTGCTGTATTTGATGGGTCATCGGGACTCTGCGAGTCTGCGGGAGTCTGATATTCGCGGTAAATTCAAATCTAAAAATAAATTCGTCTGAGAAAACGCCGTGTCAGGAATATAGGGCAGTTGCACGCTCCTAGTAATGGGCTCCTGTTTAGATTCATTTGAAAACGTCATTATTTTAAAGTTAATATTAGCGAATACCGCATTGCCGTAAATAAGGTCGTTTCTGTTCTTCTAATCGGGCCTTGGTAGTGTTACACTTTTTTAATTTTTGAATCGGGCTTGGCTTCAAGCCAAGTGCGATTCTATAAATAACCCATTTTTAAGGGACTGATTTTGAAGATAACAAATATGATTCTACAATGGAAAGTTAAGATACGATTCTAGAAAGTTCTGCTTATCGACTTATCTTAAATTTAATCGACGATTCTTCTCAATACTTGTGTTTTTAATAGCAGTCGCCACTGCGTGATTTAAATTGTATAATGCAAAGAAAGTTTTCCTATCTAAAGGATTTGAATGGTCAACCATACGACTGGGTTTGAAAAAAACAACATTCTTGCACGAGACAGTCCCTCATAGGTCAACCAAATTTAACAATTCACAAATTGATTTGAAATGAGAAGTTGTCCTTTTATTCTATTATGCATGCAATGGACTGGTCACGGGCCGTTCACAGCTCAGTTTGTGAAGGACTGCAACTAGTGTCTTGGCCGTTTTTATTTCCTGTAAGTCAATATACGGTTTCTCGGTCGAACTGTCCGAGTTTTTTTTTTTTTTTTTTATAAATTAACCTTTATTCAAAAACAAATTCACTTACACTCATTCACTCATTTACATTACTTACATTATATAAACTAAAACACCTACAAATTAATTAAACAAAATAAACAAGATACAGGGAGTATACAGTACTTCAATCTAAATTATAGAAAGTAACAGTTGCCATTTTTTGTTATGAATATCTAAAGAATTTTGACCTTTGGCTATCAGGGACTCTAATTTATAAGTATACCTTATTTTGGCTAGCAATAATGTTAGCGACGGTTTTATATTTAAACAACGACACTGATAAATTATTTGTTTAGAGAGAAGAATGATATGATTGATCAATATGTATTCTTTTTTAACAAACCCAAATGTTATGTCAACAGCACTTAAGTTTTGCAGAGATATATCATGCCCTTCCAACTAGTTTCTTACTGATAGCCAAAAGTTCCAAGTGATTTCACAGTGAATAAATAAATGCTCTAGGGACTGTCCGAGTTCGATTTCGTCTGTTTTGAATTTACTAAAGCGAATCACGAAACATGTTTTGTACTCGAAAGGGAAGATTTCACTAAGATTTTCTTCTAGAAAGTTACATTTTTTAAGTGTTTTCAAGATAGAGAGCAGATAAAATCTATTTTGGGAATTGTATATATCTGGCGTAATGAAAGAAATCAATCTAAAACAAGATAATCCAGTATCTGCTTCACAACATGTAAATATTGCTAGGAGAAATAAGATGTTGATCACTCTCAGCATCAGGTTTTAATTTGATCTTTTTCTTTTACGTTATCAATTTGTGTTTATCATCAAGCATTCTCTATTTTCGAATTGCCCATAATACACTTTGTTTGCCCCCCAAATTTTGCATAAACTATTGTTTGTAAATGCTCTTGGGAGGACTGCATGTTTCCAAGAGCATTTCAAAACAATAGTTTATGCAAAATTTGAGGGGCAAACATAGTGTATTATTGGCAATTCGAATATAGAGAATAGAGGTTTTGCACGGCAACCATGTTGCATGGCAGGAACAATGAAAATGTTTTGCATTAGAAAGAACATTCTTTCCCATAGGGAAAAGAATCTATTGTTCCTGCCATGCAACATGGCTGCCGTGCAAAACCTCTATAGCCCTTTTCGCGGTTAACCTTTGTCATTTGCATTACAATAAAAATCAACGTGGTTGCGAGGCAATTTCGGGCAATTTTGTAGTTTCTGCCCGAAAATGCCTCGCAATCATGTTGATTTTTATTGTAATGGAAATGAGAAAAGTTAACCGTGAAAAGGGCTATTGCTTCTCGCATGCATGCACACGGGTGTCAGTAAAACGCGGGGTCGGGGTGGGATTAGGTCTAGGATTAGGTATGGAATAAAATATAATCCCTTTACCTAATCCTAACACTATGCCTAATCCCGTACCTAATCCTAGACCTAATCCCACCCCGACCCCGGCCCCGACCCCGCGTTTTACTGACACCCCACGCACACATACAAATCCACTTGAATTCATTTATAAATGGCCCATCCTGTAGTTAGATTGTATCTACTAGCTGCACAGATTTTTAAGATGTTTAATTTTCACAATTGGGCCGTGACCTGTGACAAATGGTCAACAACAACGAGTATATGATTTTCTTCATTCTCATCACGTATATGCTTGAGTTCACAACATGTTAATATTACTAGGAGAAATAAGACACACACATTAAGAAGGACGACTAATATTTCATTTCTTATCTACCCTTTAAAGGTCTTAAAGACCAATTTTACTTCTCGTAAAGTTTTGTTTAAATATAAGAGCGTACAATTTTTGGGCTGAGGCTGAGCTGCGACTCGCGACTCCATTTGGCGATTTGAGCCTGAAAACTTTCTTAGCACGATGTAAGGGTATAAATGATACAGTATTTTAGTAAATCACAGTTCTGAATAAGAAGAAAGAAATATAGGCAAATTTACCAATTATTAGTCGACATGTTAGGATATAAATGGTACAGCACAATCTACAAATTTAACAATTATTAGACATGTTTCATTATTATTAAATGATAAAAGTCTTGTATACGTTTTTCAGCTCATTGTTAACACGCATGGGAAATATAGACGTTCTCAGCCTGGTACGTTTTTAAAATTCTGTCCAATCTCAGGCTCAATGTTCTTTTAAAAAAAATGTTCTTATATATATAAAGAGAGTGTAACCCGTTAAAAATATGCACATACTCTCGTTCATATATTTTAATCCCGGTATAATCGAAATAATTTATCCACTGCATCCTACTTTTACCTACACTGCGTGTAAGTTTCAAAACGTTAAAACATCTTAAACACACTTAACGATCGCCCATTTTACAATGTTAACCGAGGGACAATCGGCTCTCAAATGCGTTTAATAACAGATAAGGTAGATCATAAAACCCACTAACCTTCGACAAACTCCCAATCTGAACTGAAAGGTTCCAGATACTAGAATATTCGTTCAAAGTGAGCTTTCGTGGTTGACAAGATACCTTTTGAGAGGAATTTATTTTGGTTCGGGTAAATACAGCTGATTCCAATATCAACAAAACGATGCGATTCAAGCATCTTCATTTTAATGAGAAATTACACGTAAAGTAATATAAGGTTCCGTTCTCCTCTCAGCCCTTTATCTTTTTTCCTCGTGATAAGTTACCAAGTAATATGCTATCATAAAAGAATATAAATAAAATCAAGATAAAGTAAAAGACAAACATTAAACAAAGGTATTTAACACCGTGTAAATCTCTTCAGTAATCAGTTCTGAGTCTAGTTCTTCATCTTATAGATAAATAGGTCCAACGTGCTTTAAAATTATAAAATTTCATGTCATGAGTGCTGAAAACCGTTTTTAATGCCATTTTCAATACTCGTAACATATCAATTTCGTAATTATGCATTATTTTATATTATTTGAGTGCTACGCATGCAGCAAAACATTATTGGTGCTATATGAAGAAGGTTCTTTTATGGAAGTCAGTTGTCACCAATGAATTCATGCATCAACTTAAAGACAAATTCAAATTTTTGTTCGTCATATTTCCATATCAATGAAGCATTGACATGGAAATTATATGGAAATTTTGTGAACACGGAATCTTAGGCCCCGTTCACACGTATACGTTCGTAAACGCATATTTTTTTTTTATCTTAAACGCTCCCGTCCACACGAAGCCAGCCATCCGTTTTACGATTCGTTTTCACCTGTCCACACGTAAACGCTAAAACGATACGTAAACGCTAAAAATCTGCATTGAGCATGCACTAGATAACTTGAGCATGCGCCATAAACAGCTGTGACATCAGCGTTTTCGATTCGAAAATATCCATTAACGCTGTCCACACGTAAACGGGTAAACGGCGTTTTCGAAAATATCCACTTTGGAGAGCGTTTTCGAAAATATCCGTTTAGGGTGACCGTTTTCATCGTTTACGTGTAGACGGGAGGCCTAAACGCATAAAAAAATATGCGTTTACGAACGTAAACGTATACGTGTGGACGGGGCATTATTCCCAGAAGGTTTGAATTGGGTACAACAATGCGTTAGCCGTATTTGTCTATTAACATAACAAACAAATGGCACGAAAAAAGATTCCCTTCGGCTATGTGTGTTTTAAATTGACCCAATTGCATGAGAAACTGACTGACATGTACAAAAAATTTATCGTAAACTGACGAAATTTCACAGTTATGTTTTAAAAACAAACGTTTTTTTTTTTCCACTCTGAAATTTAAGTATCATCAATTGATAAACAACTGACATTTATTAATTGCTTTAGTTAATTGGCTGTCATCCTCTGCAGCTGAACAAAGATCTAGAGGGTACGATATGGATAGCAAAACGTGTTTCCCACGAGTGATTAACATCTTATTTCTCCAATCAATATCAGTAGGTTGTAAAGCAGACAAGTAGAGAGAAGAAGAGCATTCATCAGCAATGGATAGATGTTTTAATCTTGTGATCAGGGGAAAGCGCTTGGAATGGCGTTGTGCTGGTTTTCCATATAACTTGCATTTTAGTGCCTTTAAGGCGGGAGTACACCTGAATTTCAATGTAGTTAAGAGGTTTAAAAAAGGATAGAAGGAAGAAAATAATTTTTGGAACACTAACAGACAGTTGATACCCACGCAAGAGCACCCCAGGTTCATAGTGGACTAGTATTTTGGTGTCCATCCACTAATTTTTAACTTCAAATTCTAATTTTAAAACGACATTTAATTAAATCTTTAATATTTCTTACTTTCCTAAATTTTACAAATCCTTTCCTCCCAAACATATCCAAAAATCACCCAAAAATTTACAAAACACTTCATAACACAGATTCGTGAGATGAGCGAAGGGTTTTTGAATTGCTTGAAACGTGAATGAAATATTACTATTAAACCCATGTTAAGTGGCGGAAAAATGGCATTCAGGTGGCCCCCGCCTACCCTGCGAGCAGAGCCTCTTTCGATCCTCCTAGAAGGATCGAAAGAGGCTCTGCTCGCAGGGTAACCCCCGCCTAAAACGGGACTCAACCTATAAAATTTGAATGAAATTTTAAGAGGTTTAAAGAAGGGGTGGAGGAAAGAAAATGATTTTCGGGACACCAACAGACGGTTGATACCCACGCAAGAGCACCCCAGGTTGCTAGTGGACTAACTTGGTGTCCGTCTATTAATTATTAACTTCAAATTCTAATTTTAAAACTTCACTAAATCTTCACTATTACTTATTTCTCTTAAATTTACAAATCCTTTTAGAAAACTAATTCCTCCCAAACATACCCAAAAATCACCCAAAAATTTTCAAAACACCCCGCACCCCGTAACATAAATTCATGAGATGAGTGAATGGTTTTTGAATTGCATGAAATATTCCATTAAACCCATGCTAAGTGGCGGAAAAATGTCACTCAGATGTACCCCCGCTTTAAAGGAAAATATATGAAAGCTGATATAATTTAACCTCTTTGATTCTCTTATCTGAAAAATCTGAAGATTTCAGCGCCAGATACAACATTGCAATGATCAACATCCAAATTATTCCTACAATATTTGTACATTGTCAAGCAGTCTGGTGAAGAGAATAGACATTCTCATCACCGCCTCTTTGTTTGACACTTCAGTTGACCCAAACTCGTTTCCAGGTTCTTCTCCGCTTTCAAAATGGCGGCGGGGGGGGGGGGGGGGGGGGGGATTTATTTGGGTGGAGAGGAGCGTTACGTGACTGTACCAGTTCTTATCGGCCAACTCGATTTCGATAGACTCGGCACTCAGTAAATTTTTCCTTTGTGTTCACGATTTTCGTGTTACGTTTTTAATTTCTGTTGTGTTCGGCTATTTTTTGTTTGTGTTTAAGATATTTTGATTTGCGTGTCAATGTTAATGGTTTTCGACAATTTTTATGCGTGTTTCAAGATTTCAAGATTGAGTACGGGTTTGCCACAAACGGTTGAAGGCAGGATACGGAATAGCCTGTTCCAGGCTCCGAGATAGTAAAAGAGGGAAAGAAGCGGGGGAACTGGGGAGAGGGTGGTCGCCGACCACCCTCTCGACAGTTCCCCCGCTTTTTTTCCCTCTCTTCGAGCGTTCCCCACTAACAGGCTAGATACGGAAACGTGTTCGAGTTCGAACCTTTGTGGACTGTACGTACAACTGTATAGGGTAAGAAAACAGGCGAAACAAGCATTTTAGCCGTAATTGTCGTTTATTTTTATATGCTCTTACATAATTAAACACGTAACAAGCATTCTTAGGTTAGATATACAACTAATAAAAACTACGTCATGTTATTTTCGATGACAACCTTGATCACGGGTTTGAAATGTTCCAACTCGATCTCAGACTAAAATGAAAATATAGAAAAATAAATAAATAAGTTTGTAACAAGTATAAATCGGAAGTATCTTTTATAAAAACAATGAACTGCAAGGCTGATCTGACCACGTAAAAAGGTAAAATTTGCGAGACACCATCACGACTGAAACCACGGTTACGATCCTACTTTATTGGTTTCAGTCGTGATGGTGTCTCGCAAATTTTACTTTTTTTACGTGGTCAGATCAGCCTTGCAGTTCATTGTTTTTGTTCATTCATTTTTTGGCTGGTTAGGTCTCCCGTAGATCCTACGTATCATTAGCAGCATTATCGTTTGCGGTCTTCTGCAGTTTACTTTTGTATCTTTTATATACAACCAGTCTCGCATACGGAGCATGCGCCAGCGGTACCAAGTGGCGCGTGGTCAAAACTGGGTTGTACTACGTCATCAGCTACTATATTGTACTTTCCACTATCGACTAAACGAAGGAGCTATCAAAATGACATTGTTTATGGAACTTAAGAGGACTCGATAACAGCGCAATTGTGGAGAAATTATAAAATTTATAGACCAAAAAAAAAAACATTTCCCTGCCCTGCTGTTTCTTACCTCACTACACCCCCCCGGCGCAGGGATCCAAAACCACCAAGCTCTGTAACAGATTGAAACTAATTTTTAGTTTGAATGAATTCAAAATGAGTGAATGAATGAATGAATGATTGAGGGCTGGGTGACGTGAGTCGGCTAGTGAATGAATGAGCGAATGAATGAATGAATGAATGAATGAATGAATGAATGAATGAATGAATGAATGAATGAATGAATGAATGAATGAATGAATGAATGAATGAATGAATGAATGAATGAATGAATGAATGAATGAATGAATGAATGAATGAATGAATGAATGAATGAATGAATGAATGAATGAATGAATGAATGAGCGAGTGAATAAATGAATGAATGAATGAAGGAATAGGAATGGATGAAAGGAATAAAAAGAATGAATGAATGGTGGAGAAGGATACAGAGAAATGAGGAGAGGAAAGGAGGGAGTTGAAGACTGGGTGTAAGCGAGTTAGACAACAACAGATTTTGTGCGTGTGCACGTGCCAAGACATGTCATAGTTATTGTAATGATAATAAGCTAATAAACACTATGCGCTTTCGGGTTATTGTACTTCCGGTTATGTACGCACCGCCGGCGTCATGATGCATTGCGCACTATGTATTCTTGGTTTTCACGTACGTCGTATCAAAATTCAGAAGCATTAAATAACAGATTTCGATTCCAAAATGTTTATGGAATTGTAGAGAGTTTAAAACTACACATCTGGGCCAAATTGTGAAGCGCAAAAGCATTTCGTTCAGGAGTTATAGGCGAACGAGTATTAGACATTTTAGTAAGAAATGTATGGAGCGGCCATCTTGGTGCCCTGACTCAGGAGTACAAACGTGGCGGCCAAAAATTCAAAGTCTTAAAATCACAAAAAAATCAAATCACAAAATATTTTATTCGCTATAAGTTATAAGCACCCTTAAAAAATGCAAAAAATAACTTTCAGCTGATTCAATTTTGTTTATTTTTACGGCTTATCTGAAATAAAGTAACGAATTGGGTGACAAATTTAAAATCTTTATAAATCAAAAGCAAAACATCGTTAAAACCAGAAACTTGTTGTGAAAGATTATAACACTGGTGTCCACATACCATGTAAAAGACAGCTTTGTAGGACATATACTTTAGATGTTTGAATTTTTATTGACTGACGTCATGTGAAAACCAAGACTCGAATAGCATGCTCCCGCCACATTGCTTTTGTGTATTGAGTGTTCAACATGGTTAACACTCGTTTCCATCTCTCAAACTGACCTTGGACACCTTATGAGGTTTTACACAACGTAGTAGTTTTATCGTTTTACCGCAGTACTGACGTACACGAGAACAGAACCCCATTTATTGGGAAGAGAACCCGAAGAACTGAGAACAGAGCTCCGGTTAAGCAAAGAGTAGCGTTTTGGAGTTTAGCATTGATCTACAGTGTTTAGGGTTAAGCACTGATTTGAAAACGGTTAGCTTTCATTTATTGTTATGGGTAACTCTATAAATATGTTAAAAATTACATCTTTCGGCAGCTAGTCCACGTTGGTGTAGTGGATGTAAGGATATTAGTTATGAAGCGAACGACTCAGGTTCGAGGCTAGAATTATTCTGATCTTTTTTTCTAATTTTACTCTAAAGTGTGAAATAGGTTTTACTTCATGTAACGTAAAGTGAAAAGGAAAGGTCAGTTTGAGATATGGTGTGATATAATCGCATTTCTTATTTCCTAAATTTTACAAATCGTTTAAGAAAAACTATTTTCTACCAAACATACCCCAACATACCCAAAAATTTACAAAGCACCCCATAACATAGATTCGTGAGAAGAGCGAAGGGTTTTTGAATTGCTTGAAACGTGAACGAAATATTTCCACTAAATCCATGTTAACTGGCGGAAAAATGGCATTCAGGTGGACCCCCACCTTAAAGTAAAATATATGAGAGCTTATATAATTTGGCCTCTTTGATTCTCTTATCTGAAGAATCTGAAGATTTCAGCGCCAGATACAACATTCTAATGATCAACATCCAAATTCTTCCCACAATATCTGTACATTGTCACGTCTGATCAGGTGAAGAAATAGACATTTTCACGATAGATGGTTTTCACTCACGTGACCTTCAGTCCTGTGGGACTCAAATGACAAAGGCCATGGCGGCCATGTTGGTGCACATAGCAACAAAAGAAGTTCATTAAAATTCGTTTGTAGGTGTGCACCAACATGGCCGCCGTGACGTAACATGAAAACCACCTATTTCCTCTTTGTTTGACACTTCATCAGCTTAATTAATAAGTAAAATTGATACATCTTAATTTAGCAAGTTTTTAATTTTTCAGGTACCTGTCAGTGCCCACATGCAGGCCTTTACGCAACCGTCCACACAGCATAATTGACCATCCTTACAATCTTGATCTCCATTGCAGTAGTTACCACAAAAGTCAGAAAAACCGTTATCAGGAGGGCAAACACCGCGACTTGGCTCAACTGAAAGAACCAGATTAAAACAATAGAGCAGTTTTCAATTGACTGTCGCAAAACGAAAACCAAAGTTGTAATCACTCAGGCCAATCACAGCAGACGTAGATAATTCATTGATCCAATAAGAACGCGAAGCAAATACATGTCGCCGGCGCCAAGCGCGGGAAAATGCGTGTGAGTAAGTCACTATTGGTTTTGGTTTTACCTCTGATTGGTTAATAAAGTGGCGCGAGATTTTTTTAACCAATCACAAAGCGTAGCAATGCAAAATCAAAGCAATTGCGAATTTACTTTCGACACTCAATTAAAACCGTTCTATAAATACAAAGGTAGATAAGAGGTACAATATAGGTACAATATAGGTACAATATAGGTACAATATAGGTACAATATAAGTACAATATGAAAGTGATAATGCCCGAGCTGCGAGGTCTTCTTAAAAATACTCCATGTTGGAATTTTTAATAAATTATGCTGATTTTGTAAATTGAGAAGATTCTAGAAAACCACTGAGGTGGAACATTAGGTCATTAATGTGATCAGTGAGGTGTAACAGGAGGCTTTTATTGAAAACAAGAGGCTACACGTTGCCTATACTCATGCGCATGAGACTCTAAGACGCGTTGATTGAAGCTACCAATTTTTCTGTACTCTCTTTTAATATTTAATTTATTGATTCCGGATCAAATCCACACTCGTCTATTACTTTCCAAGCCGTGAATTATTTCTGTTACATTTAAAAGAAACTACTTAAAAAAGCAATGAAGTCAGTAAAAATCGACATTAATATGACACGCATTCCACAGTCCATAATCCACAGAAGTCCAGTCCCGAAGTCCAAATTTTTTTTAAAATCCGATGGGTTTTAGTATTAACGACGCTGACGACGCCGTTTTGCCGTGTGTTTCTATTGTTCTTTCTTTAAAAAATTCTTGAAATTACTCACCACAGGCAGCGAGGACTGTTCCGACACAGGTATTGTAAAGAATCGGCAGTAAAAACGGAATAAATTGACGATATGCTTACCAGCGCGAGAGATCGATGTTTGCCTGTATATACGAGAATTTAGTTTTATCGACTGAGTCGATAAGGTAAATTGACCACCGTAAAAAGATTCAAGTAGCTGACGTTTCGAGCGCTAGCCCTTCGTCGGAGCGAATCAAGGAATTGTGGGTAGTGTGTGGTTTTATATAGTAAGCGGTGGAGCTACGCTATTGGTGGAAATTTGGTGACGTGAAAAACAAATGTAAATTAGTTGAATGAAAAGCGTTCGTTGATTCCGTGGGGTTTGAGAGTGCCGATTTGAAAGATGATTTGCCGTTGAATGTACGTCTAATTTAATAGACTAAGGGTTTAGAGTTCCAGCGAGAAACCACTCCCCCCCCCCCAGGACGGCCGAGACATGGTCATGAACAAATGTATAGACTCTCAACTTAACTTAAATACTAAATTTTATCTTTTAGTACCTGGTTCCTTGCACTCGTTTCCACATGTATCTGTGCAGCACTTCTGCTTCCCTGGACATTCGTCATCTCTGTGGCACAACGAAACAAACCCAGAACAAATGCCAAGGCCAGAAGGCTTAGGACAATTACCTTGTTTCGGCTCGTAACCTGGTCCTGCAGTATGAGGAGCTAGTAGGATACGAATTCAATACAAATACTTTAGAAATATGTACCTATTCCATAAACGAACAAAAATAAAAGGAAGAACTGATGAAGTTTCGGCGCGCGGTATGAATAAGACTTTTTAAGTGCACCACAGAGTACAGATGAACAAATTCAACGGTTCATCTGAGTAGCAGATCTGGGGGGGAGGGAGATCCAGATCCACCCTCCCCTCCCTCCTCACAGGGCTGCTCAAAAGCTGCTCAATAGCTTTCATTTGAATGGGCATACTGCAGGGGCGGATACAGGAGAGGGGGCGGGGGCGGGGGCGGGGGGCGGGGGCGGGGGCGGGAGGGGGGGGGGATCGGGTGGCCAGCCACCCCTTTAGACCGTCGGTTTTTACACTTTTCTTTTTAATTGCAACAATGAAAAATTTTATAGACTTAGGCATATACCCGTAGCCACTCCCCATAAAAAAATCCTCGTTCCGCCTCTGTACTGAAGGATTTCATCCACAGAATCAAAAGTTACAGCCACTTGTACGAAATAATAAACGGTACAACAGGAAACTACTGCTCAATATCTTTCATTTGAATGGTCACACTTTAGCATTTCATCCACAGACACAATAGTTTATATCACCTTGTACCGCATGATAAACAGTACTACAGCAAAGCACTGCTCAAAATTTAGCTTTCATTTAAATGGTCACACGTCAGTTAGGATTTCATCCACAGACCCAAGCATAATAAACAGGTACTACAGGAAAGTAATTCCCAATTGAATGGTCACTGGCCTTCATCAGCAAACGTGAAACTTAGAACCATAAGGTACTTCGCTTGCAAGACAAGAAGGGATAAACCTAAATAAAAATTACTTTTGCTAAAGGACACGTTTTCGCGGACATTCTCTTGGTATTCTTCTGTGATGAAAGCATTTCATATTCTTACTGTAGGAGGTGGTTGTGTCGATAGTTATTATAATTAGTGATTGCCTGTTAGCACGTGCAAATGCCTTGCGTGGCATGTGTGTATATATTAAGCTGTCCATAATTTATGCGAGGCAGTTTTACTTTGGTTACCGTGGTTGTACGTTTTGATGAACACTGTGGATTAGAAATCCCTCGTAATCACAACTAATATGAGCGAGTTACTCACCCTGTCTCTTCATTTTAGCCGATCGCGACCAAGCCTGATCCTGAGAAACAAAAAGAAAGGATCTAATCTGTTTATATAACATTTCGATATTACAATAAAAACTTTCTAAAGTAAATATAAATGATAATAACCGAAATAATTACTAATAATATTCAATAAGTAATAGCACTTTTTTGTAATAATATAGTATTAAACTATCTCTGTAGCAAAGGAAAAGGAAGATGAAATGGTATACAAATATCAAGATTGAGCCGAGAGAGATCAGAAAATGTGGAATGTAAGGACTAAGGTCATACCCGGGTGGTCATCAAGGGTGAAGTCGTTACCTAAAGAACATGGGAGTGTTTCAGAGGGGGGGGGGGGGGGGGGGGGGGGGGGGGGGGGGGGGGGAATAGCGAGGTTGGGGGAGGGGAGGAATAGCGAGGTGGGGGTAGGAGGGTACTGATCACCCTGAGATTAGAAAGAATTTTGATTAATTTCTTTGGGCCTTTTTAACATTGGAAATTTTCGTTTCAGTTCCTGAGTATAACCTAAGAAAAGGCCCTGGAACCCTTAAGAGTGACTTTCCCTAAATACCAACTATAGCCGTGCAAGATAGAAAAATCGACATCGCCCAAACTTTGCCACAATAAAGACCTTAGAAAACTATTTCAGAAAATATAGGTTTCAGCTGTTTTGGATTTATATATTCCAAGCAGGACAATATTTTAATATTTACCCTTGCCAGGGGCCTCAGACAGGCGAAAAATGCCCTTTTTAGTTGGCCTCGTGTGCAAAATTTAAAAGAGGCTGGATCACTATTTCACTACTTTAAAATCCAGCGATCCTTTCTTTACCTTTTGCCGTTATTAGAATGTAATAATATTTTCAACTACAAGTTACCGTTAGAAACGGTGTTTTTAAAAGTGTCAAAATTGGCTAACTTTAGAAACAAAAATCACTACCTGGTACATGGATTTTGAACTCAAGTTAACATTCTAATAAAACAGCAACGCTAGTTCTATTGAAATATGAAATAAAATTTTGGGGCAATTAAAACTGCGAAGTTTGACAGCCAAAAACATTCACGCTACTTGATCGAAATTGGAGAATGTTGACCATCAACAACAGTCGTATCGCCAGCCGATAAAATTGAATTGCCCTAGTGTTTTTTATATTTTCTTCAAGCAGATCCTTCTCGTACCACTTTATGGCCATATTTAGGTTTTGCTGGTAAAATGCATCCTCTGTGGCTTCGAAAAAGTTATATTCCTTTAGTCGTTTCTCAGGAAAATTAAGACAAATCGCTTTATACTCTGTTTACAACCAAGAATTATCGCCGATAAACCCTTGTGAATCTCTTCATCTTCACTACTTTCTTAGGGCATCTTTTTATATGATAACATAAGACATAAAAATAAAACAAAACGAAAGTAAAGCGGGACTCACCTTTGATTTCTTTGGGTCAAGAACGATACAAGAACGTCGAGAAAACAAAGTCCGTTCATCGCCGTGCCGAGCGTGACATCATTGCGAGGCACCGTGACAAGTTTTACTAAGTCCCAGATCACTAGCTCTGTCACGTCAACATTTCGTACATCGAAGGTGGAAAACGAGTAGTCTCCTGAGCATTTATTAGTAAACATTTATTTATTAGCAAAATTCTTGTCAATGTAATTCTGTCACGTAACATTGAATTCATTGCAATAACTGTGAGTCATTCTTACAACTGTGAGTTTTGTGCTGCTGCACTTGTCTTACATTTCGTTTCTGGTATTGTACCCCTACAAGTTTAGGAACATCTTTGTTTCGGAATTTCGTCTGCAGCCAGGGTTCTGAATATCAAAAAAAGTTGATGGGAAACCTTTACTCCAGAACAATAATCTAGCTAATACTTCGGTGGTAGTGGTTTAACAAAAGAAACGGCAAACTGTTCCTTACGGCAGAAAAACAGAAACAGAAGCAAAAACAAATAAAATAAAATAAAAGTGGAATATAATAGTGCCCAATATTTCGCTTTGCAAAAAAAAGCTTCTTCAGGGGCTAGCACTATAAATGATTATAAAACCGTTATACAAGTGGTTTTGAAAAAATAACGAATAACAAAAACAATAAATATGATAGGTGGAGGGTTTGACGGGTAATAAACTAAACTGACTAGTGATGAGAAAGTTAATGAAGTTCGTCGCGTCTGTTGATTCCAAGTGGTTCTAACGTCTTTGCTTTATCTATGAGAAATGCTTCACGCGCTTTTCGTACAAAGTCTTAGCTATTACGTAATAACTCAAGTGGTATAAGTTGCATATCCTTAGTAGAGTGTCCCGGTAGATTAAAGTGTTCTGATATAGGAGTAGGGCAGCTGAGGTGATGTGGATTCTCTACAGAGCGGCGATGTTCACCAAAGCGAACAACTTTGGAGAACAACTTTGAACACCTTTGGAGAGAAATGTGTAATCAGAATAAGACTTTGCAGCCAAAATATGCTTGGTATGTTCTTCCAACCTTACTGTATAAATTGAACAATTTTTGTTTCTAAAACACGCCAGATTAAAATCGCGAAATTTCGTTCTTTTCCTTTTTCGAGAGAGGGGCAATTCTTGAAAGGGGACAAAAAAGAATTGCAGGCTTAATGGCTTTTGAATATTTCGTTCCCAAAGAATAAAATCCTAAGCCGGATACCCCTCACAACAGTTGCATGCTTTTATAAGGTCTTCTAACATAGAAAGATAAGGTGCTTTCCTTCGCCCTTTGATGTGCGCTATTTCCACGTCAAAACAGTGCGAAGCATTAATAAACTGAGTTGTTGCAGTTTACGTGACTGGAACATGTCACATAAGTTAAACATGTCAAACACAATTGGGTGCGTCAAGGCCACTTCTTTCAGGACAGTTGAACGGACATGTTCATTTGCCGCTTCTTCTTCAGCTGCTATTGTGTCTTCGTCCTGTTCTTCGTGGTCGGATTCACGTTGTATGTGTCGCTGTTTTGACGCTCTTCTTCTTCTCGCTAAACCGTGTGGTTTTCTTGCTCGATCTTAGAGCCCATCCTTCCGGTGGTGCTTCAGTTATTGTTGTTAGACTTGGAAGCGGCATACCTTCCAGAGTTGGGGGAGGAGCACTTCCATCACCTTGCAGCTTTTCGTAATACATGTACATGGCTTTTGCCTTGTCCATAAGTGTCTCTTTAACAGGGCGCAACTCACATTTCTCGTAGAACAAATGATTTTCTAAAGCCGAGTGACGCGTGTATGCCCTTATGCAACCATCCTTTGGACAGGAAAATAGTGGATTTGCCACAGAATCTATTACGGCTTTTACAGAAACTTCTTCGTCGACCTCTACATTATACACAACCACCTCGTTTTGAGAGCCAGTTTTCTTCTGGGGACTTCTCGGTATAATCTCATTGCCAGTTTCAAAGGGAAGAAAGAATGTAGAGGTCGACGAAGAAGTTTATGTAAAAGCCGAACTGGATTGTCCCGCCCCCCGGCGGTAAATCCACCATTTTGGAAGGTTGGTAGCTTTATTGTTCTGGAGTAAAGGTTTCCCATCAACTTTTTTTTTATATTGAGAACCCTGGCCGCAGACGAAATTCCGAAACAAAGATGTTCCTAAACTTGTAGGGGTACAATACCAGAAACGAAATGTAAGACAAGTGCAGCAGCACAAAACTCACAGTTGTAAGAATGACTCACAGTTATTGCAATGAATTCAATGTTACGTGCTTTAAACAAAATTACATTGCCAAGAATTTTACTAATAAATGTTTAGACAGTAGCTCAGGAGACTACTCGTTTTCCACCTTCGATGTACGAAATGTTGACGTGACAGAGCTGGTGATCTGGGACTTAGTAAAACTTGTCACGGTGCCTCGAAATGCTGTCACGCTCGGCAGGGCGATGGACGGACTTTGTTTTCTCGACGTTCTTGTATCGTTCTTGACCCAAAGAAATCAAAGGTGAGTCCCGCTTTACTTTCGTTTTGTTTTATTTTTATGTCTTATGTTATCATATAAGAAGATGCCCTAAGAAAGTAGTGAAGATCTGGAAGATGAAGAGATTCACAAGGGTTTATCGGCGATAATTCTTGGTTGTAAACAAAGTATAAAGCGATTTGTCTTAATTTGCATGAGAAACGACTAAAGGAATATAACTTTTTCGAAGCCACAGAGGATGCATTTTACCAGCAAAACCTAAATATGGCCGTAAAGTGGTACGAGAAAGGTCTCTTTGTAGAAAATATAATAAAACACTAGGGCAATTCAATTTTACCGGCGGGCGATACGACTGTTGTTGATGGTCAACATTCTCCAATTTCGATCAAGTAGCGTGAATGTTTTTGGCTGTCAAACTTCGCAGTTTTAATTGCCCCAAAATTTTATTTCATATTTCAATAGAACTAGAGTTGCTGTTTTATTAGAATGTTACCTTGAGTTCAAAATCCATGTACCAGGTAGTGATTTTTGTTTCTAAAGTTAGCCAATTTTGACACTTTTAAAAACACCGTTTCTAACGGTAACTTAAAAAAATTCCCAAAAATTGTAGTTGAAATATTATTACATTCTAATAATGGCAAAAGGTAAAGAAAGGATCGCTGGATTTTAAAGTAGTGAAATAGTGATCCAGCCTCTTTTAAAATTTGCACACGAGGCCAACTAAAAAGGGCATTTTTCGCCTGTCTGAGGCCTCTGGCAAGGGTAAATATTAAAATATTGCCCTGCTTGGAATATATAAATCCAAAACAGCTGAAACCTATATTTTCTAAAATAGATTTCTAAGGTCTTTATTGTGGCAAAGTTTGGGCGATTTCGATTTTTCTATTTTGCACGGCTATAGTTGGTATTTAGGGAAAGTCTCCCTTAAAGGGAACTTTCAGTATTATAATAAATAGACGTAAAATTGTTGGAAATAACGTTTAAATTTCAATTATGTTAATAACTCGTGGAAATATAATTTCAGTGTACACAAAAATTGGATATGAATATCGCCTATTGTCGCTTTTAAACTTCCCGCGCGCCGCCATTTTGAAAATTTATGACGTCATACGGTTGCCCGATTGTTCCAAACAAAAGGACATCAGCGGCAACCATAACACTTCATAAAAATTTAAAATGGCGGCACGCGGGAAGTTAAAGCAAAAATAAGCGATATTCATATCCAATATTTTGTACACTGAAATTTTCTTCCTATTTGTTATTAAAAAAATAGAAATTTAGACTTTATTTCCAACAATTTAACGTCAACTTGTTACCACCATGGAGGTTCCCTAAAAAAAAAGGATTTGTTTAATAAAAACTGAATTTAACATGTTACTTACATTGAAGAAAGAACACACAAAAAATACCAACAACACCACAATAATTGCACGGTTCATTTTGAGATCGACCTAGAATTCAAAATAAGTACAATGTAAGTACCATATAAGTACAATATAAGTACAATGCAGGTACAATATAAGTGCAAAATTTAAGTACAATTTAGGTACAATAAAAGTACAATAAAGGTACAATATAAGTATAATAAATACACCTTATTGGATGGTTTAACAGGTAATATGCGCGGATTTTTTACGAGTTGTGTAATGCGAACAATGAGAAAAATGTCCGCACGTATTATCTGTGAAACCATCGAATAAAGGATTTATTTTTCGACTGAAGTTCTTATATCATTATGATAGCTTGTGTCTTGAAACCGGGATGTTAAAGGTGTAATACGGCAATCTACAATGTAATGCGCTCGGGTATTTTGCGTGTTCTCTTTCCCTTGTAAGGTAAAATGACGTCACAGTCGAATAATAAAGGTACAATATAAGTACAATATAGGTTCAATATAGGTGAAGAAAACATTCAGTTCAGACAACAGTTTGATAAATATGGTTCAACCGTTCTATTGCAGTGGCGAGTTTAGCATTGTTTAAGGAAGGGACTGGGGGCAATGCCTCCATTTACAGATTTAACCAAATTGACGATGAAACTCATTTCCTTTTCAATTGTCAAAATTAATCAACTCGTAGGGATGAGTTTATAGTAAAATACAGACTCAATTAGCAAGGTTAAACAGTTATCAACCATAGAAATTAATAAAAAACTGATCGATTGGTCACCAGAGGCAGGATCGGACAGCAGTTTTGAAAAGTCAAGATAAAAAAAGCACATATAACTATAAACAGTATAGAACTTCGCTTTAATCTCTTATAAAACTTTTATAACATAACATTTTTTATTTTAATTTGTTTATTATTGTTCATTGCCTTTTTATATATTTTTGTTTTTATTTTGTATACTGCAACGTCAGTAGCGAGGCTTATGAGTCTTTCCTTGGTCTTTATTCTGTGTTTTTTCATATAAGCTTGCGCCGTTTGATTTTTTTTTTTAGCACACAGACGTCATATATCAATATATCGAGTGATATAAATTTTGAATTCAAAATCTTATACTCGATACTATTCAGTACAAAAAAGACTCATTTTGAAAAAACGCCTGGTAAAATGTAAAATTAACAAAAAAAGATACATGGGTCAGTATTCTTACAAAATATTCATTTGTATATAGTTTAGCCATCAAACGCCATGCATAATTTTACTTCTTTAACATTACAACCTATTAAAAGTAATATCCTTTAGATTCATTTGAAAACGTCGTTTTATGCTCCAATTTTTCATAAATGGCAAACTTAAATCAGAATGAAATATGTGCTGCGCTCTGTTCGCAAAAGGCAATAAAAACAGCATGTTGGAGAAAAATTGGCTATGTGAAAATTAACACATAGCCGGTTTATTAAACTCTGAATATCAAATATAAATTTTTATTAAAGATGTATTGCCTGCGAAGGTGAGGGTAATCAACCGCTAGCACAATAAAAACTATAAACTTAGAAAGAGGCAGGAATGGGGAGGAGGAGGGTCGATGAAAAAATTTGTGTGTCAACGAAATCAAGAACGCGACATTATTATACGACGACATGTAAAAATGGCATTAGCTGTAGACGCCATCTTGGATTCAAAATTCAAAACCATACCCTCGATTCCATGCTCGTTCCCAACCTCTCTCTACTTTACACAAAAAATATAATTAAGATGGTAAATTTGTCGCATAAAATTTTATTTGCAAGCAAAAATGTATATTTCAAAGTTAATGTTAGCGAATACCGCATCATGCCGTAAGTAAGATCGTTTCTGTTCTTCTACTGTGTTCTTTGTAACGTAACTCGGGCCTTGGTATTACACTTTTTTTAAATATAAGAACGTCCAATTTTCAAGTTGGGCTGAGGCTGAGCTGGGCCGGGACATGACTCGACTTGGCGGTTTGAGCCTGAAACCGTTCTTAAGCACGTTGTTATAATTAGGATATAAATGGTACAGCATAATATTTCAGTAAGTCATACACCGAATGCAAATATGGCCGCCCGACAATTTTCTGTTTGGACAGGCTCTCAAGAAAAGAAAAGCAATTGAATAATGATAAAGTTCAGGTCAAAATAAGTCATTGTGTGCATTTTTAAGGCTATATTCCTATTTTAGGAGAAGTTATAGGAAATGGAATTTTGGGAAAAACATGAAAGCGAGGCTTGTGAGGATAGAATGTCTTTTCTCGGCATACAAATGCTTAAAATTTCAGTGAGCCATAACTTTGCAACCGTTAAACCAAAAACACTCAAACTTTGCAAGATGGTACACTTAGCAGCACTTGTTTACGTGATATCATTAATTTATCTAAAAACTTGGCCAAACAAAAAATTGCCTGACGGCCATATTCGCATTCGGTGTATAGTTCTGAATAAGAAAAAAGAAATATAGGCGAAGTTGTTAGACATTGTTAGACATGCTTCATTATTATTAAAAGGAAAAAGACTTGTATAGTGCATTGTTAACTCTGACGCATGGGAAATAAACTGGGTATGATTGTTCTTTACTGACTCTATCCAATCTCAGGCTCAATGTTCTTATAAAAAGAATGTAGCCCGTTAAAAATATGCACATGTTCTAGTTCATATATTTTAATCCCGTTAAAATCCAAAAACATGCTTCAACTTATCGATCGCCCATTTTACAATGTTAACCGAGGGATAAACGGCTAATAACAAATAAAGTACATCACAGAGCCCACTAACCTTCGACAAACTCCCAGTCCAAACTGAAAGGTCCCAGATGGAATATTCGTTCAAAATGAGCTTTCGTGGCTGACAAGATACCTTTTGTGAGCAATTTATTTTGGTTGGTAAATACAGCTGATTCCAACATCAACAAAACGTTGCGAAAGCATGAGAAATTACACGTAAAGAAAGTTTTTTGTTCTCCTCTACCCTTTGTCCGTTTTCCTCGAAACTGAAGTAAAATGCTATGAAAAATAGAATAAAATGCTGACATATAACCAACAGAAATACAAGACAAATATTAATCAAATAATCAATTCTGTATCTAGCTCTTTATCTTATGGATGAGGTCCCACATGCTTTAAAACTAGTCAATTTTAATTTGCCTTTTAATAATATGCTTACTTAATAAAACACAAATGTATGTACCATACGTTGGAAAACTGTTCAGTTAGCAAATATATAGTTCGAGTTTGCATTTGGCAACCTTTTTGTAACATTTATCTTGCGGGCTTTCGAAATGGGAAATAGACTATACAAATGAAGGTGTTTAATTATGAAGTCACTCTTTGAAACTCAAGTATCATCAGTGATTGATAAACAATTGACATTTTTTAAATGCTTCAGTTAATTGGCTGTCATCCTCTGCAGCTGAACAAAGAGGGAACGATATGGATAGCAAAACGTGTTTCCCACGAGTGATCAACATCTTATTTCTCCCAACAAATCTATCAGTAGATTGTAAAGCAGACAAGTATTAGAGAGGAGAAGAAAAGTCATCAGCAATGGATGTATGTGTTGTGGTGCAATTTTGTCCTTGGTGCAAATTATATTTTCCTTTGTTTTTGGGTATGGAAATGAATAATAATGTATGATAATGAGTTTTAAACAAAGGAAAATAAAATTTGCACCAAGGACAAAATTGCACCACAACATATGTTTTGATCTACCGCCAAAGTCTAGTGATCAGGAAAACGCTTGGAATGGCGTGGTACTGTCTTTTCATATCAAATCATTTTGGTGCCTCTCAAGAGTGCCAGAAATTAAAATTCAAGGAAAATCCAAAACTTCATTGTGTAAAATATTGAAAAACAAATGGTACCACGTAAAAGTACTGCTGAAGAGGTTTCATTTGAATCATCATAGGATTTCATCCACAAACTCAAAAGTTAGAACAAATGTTACAATGCAAAAGTACTGCTGAAGAGGTTTCATTTGAATGGTCACACCATATATAGGATCTCGTCCACAGACTCAAAAGTTAGAACAAATGGTACCATGCAAAAGTACTGCTGAAGAGGTTTCATTTGATGGTCACACCATAGGATTTCGTCCACAGACTCATGAGTTAGAACCACACTACATGTCTCCATAATTGACTCTGGGAGTGAAAGAGTTAAGGTTACAGTGTGCCTTCGGGGGTGTCTCCAGTATAACAGCTCTAGCGTCTTAAGATTACACTTGATATACCTAAACCCAGACGTCAAATTAAAGCTTATATTTTTATAGAGCTGGCTATCTAAATATGGAAACCATTTGGTAATAAAATGAATTGTCGAATTTTTTACGACGTCTAAATTCGAACGTCCGAATCAGCTTTAAAACGCTATAACTCAAAGCGATTATTGTATTTTTTTTTCGGACACGAAGCGCTAAAAAACCGTGTCGGCGATTTCCCATATTCAATTGCAGTGAAAAGTTACAGAATATTTTCGAAAAAGGGAGAAAAAAATTGGAGTGATCGCACGGAAATGGCTCTTGACGAAAAAGTTTTCGGAAATAAGAAATTCGCCGACACGCTTTTGTTGATTATATGTTAGCCTAGCTTCTGTCCAAATTTGAGGAAAATCGAACGAATTCCCTTTGAGTTGTAGCTCTTTAAAGTGTCCCCTACAAGCGAAAAATTAACTTTGAGAAAACAGCGCTTAGAAAAACATATCGCTATATAAACAAACTCCGCCCACAAAAGTTATACCGTCATTTCACTGTCAATTTTCACTATTTTTCGATAACTTTTTTTTTTGGATGAAAGTTCATTCTGTAAACTTTATTTTGACGCCAAAAAAAAAAAATTCAATAAATTTTCGATCTGAAGGTACACGGTAACCTTAAAGGAAACTAAATGAAAGCTCTAACTTAATTTGACCTCTTTAGTTCTCTTATCTAAAGATTTCAGCGGCAGATACAACATTCTAATAACAATAATAATAATAAAAATCGTCTGGAATAACTAGTATGACTAATTTCCGAATAAAATACGTCTGTTGCGTATCGAAAATTGCCCGAGAAACTGATTTGGAAATCAAAATTGTAAAAAAATACACAAACATCTTTGCGCAAGGCGACGCGAGTAAAGTTAGAACTATAAAATCCCAGTCTTGTTTTGTTTACATAAAATCGCTCTTCAACCTATGTAATGAATAAACAAACACATAAAAATAGACAACAAAATCTTCTTTTGAAAACGTTTATTCAAATATCCGTTAGTTTAAAAGCAAAAGGCGTACCATTAGCGCATCGAGGAGCTGTCTGGCTGAGCACATGGCGAAATCCAAGATGTCAATCCGACTGAATTTGAGCACGTTTTATAAACATTTCTCCAAAACTAACGAGAACACAAAGAAAAAGTCAATCACAAATTGATATCAACATAAATTCCCATAGAAAAATATAATTTCTTTTACCGTTAAGTCCCTCGGCTGCTCGAAATTCTTTAAAACTCCGCTTCTTCGCGGGTTCTGAAGTTCCTCTAAGCAAGATTTCATCGCTCTGAAAGCTCTTATTTTTCCGAGTATTCTTTAAAGCCTTCTCTTTGTATTTTGAATATTTTAAATATGTGTTACTGCAAAATCACGGCCGGTTTTGGCCGGTACGGCCGTCATTGGGTTAAAGGAGTTTAGCTCTAAACAAATGCTTCGACGATCTACTAGCTTCAATTGTACTAAGACGAAATCAGGTTTAAAAATAAGCACCAAGCTCTATATTACGGCTTCAAAAAACGCTTGTCTTGCAGAGTTATTACGCAGCCTCAAATGCGGTTTTAACCACTATTTGAGAAATGTGAAACTTGTCTTGAGGAGCAAACCGCGAAAAAATGCAGGGAGAAACACTTTTGCAAACCGTTTTCTCGATCCATTAAACACAACAAGAGTGTTTATTGTAGCTGACGTAAGATCAGCCGTGTAGCCGCGCGAAAAACAAAGCCTCGCTTTGGTTTCAAAATTGCTAAGATCTCGGATGTTGCGCGACGTCGTACGCGCACATTGCGCGACGCCCTACGCGCCCGCGAGCTAGCCCTGCGCAGGGTACGCGCCCGCGAAACATTCCGCTAGCCTTGACCATAAAAAATGACGGGCATAGGTTCTATGAGTAATTCCATACCAAAAAATTGCTCCCTGAAAGGAGACATTTGCTCCGGGCGTGCGCGTTACTAAAATGAACTATTGTCTATGCGCAGTTGAGCTCGAACGGCCTGGGCGCTAGTCCGCGGGTAATAAGTTCGTGTTCCAGTACACCAAATTGAAAATCAATAACAATGTTGTCCCCTAAACCACCACCAATCCTAACCACCCGTCATGGAACATCACTACACATCATCGCACGTTGCTAGACCTAATCAACTTCCCTAGAAATCATCTAATGGAACTAGACATCATCCAACATCACTAGGCATCATACAGGATACTGGAACACGAACTTATTCCCAGTCCGCGCAAGTCACCAATAGAAGCCAAAATGGGCTCAGTCGAAGCATATTGCACTGGAAAATGGCAAAATGACGGGATTTTTTTCGCTCCAACTAAATCATATTTCCCACCAAAATGTTTACTAGATCCCAGTCTCTTCAAAACCGAGTGTGGATGTTGACATTACGCCTATTAAAATGAGTTATACCGCTAAAAACGATGACCGCGCGGTTGAACTCCAAACAAGCCTTTACATTACATCGGTCACTTCAGGGTCAAAATGACGAGACTTTTTTTAAGTTATTGAAATATTTTAACGTTTCCAGATAGAATGATAACCAAATTATTGGAATCCGAGTGTGGATTTCCGAAAAGTAATTGTAAGTAATTGTATTTTCCCTTCAAAAAATGGCGTTTTCGCTGTAATTTTAAGGGTCAAATTGGGGGTCTGGGGACGAGTTAAAAAATTAGAGGCAAATGTCATCCAATTTTTTGCCATGATAATATCTGTATATTTTCAAGTAGACAGTTGGAGAGGACATTCTCATAATCGCCTCTGTGTTTGGCACTTGTTCAGTTGATCCAACCTCGTTCCCAGGGTCATCTCCGCTTTGAAACGGTGGGTGGGGGAGGGGGAGGCGTTTATTTGGGCGAGGAGGAGTGTTGCGTGACTTCCCAAATAATGGCTGCGAGGTTCATGATGTCAGGAGCCCATTGATGGGCTCCTGATGATGCATAATGCACAATGAAAGAAAGTTCCAATGGGTCTAAAAAGTAGATATTTTGTTTGTTGCTGGTCTGCATAACTCTAAACGTGGGAATTTAAATACCAAATATTATTTCGTTCGGTTTCGATGCGAAGCTGATAGTATTTTAAAGCTTTCTTTACTCGTCTTTACGCGTGGTTCTTTGCAGCCTGCCATTAGACTGCTAGCTGTCCCTTTTCAGTCAATCGAGCGGGCCAGCTGATCACGAAAACAAACTCGGTGAGACTGGAGCGAGCGAACGAGCCCCCTTGGTTCGCATTACTTTTCGCGCGCTCGCCGCTCGGATGATCACCGATCGCGTATTTGCTCGCCCGCTCGACTATCCAGAGAGGGACTGCTGGCAGTCTAGTCTGCCATCGCTTAAATTGTTTCGTGAATCAGTCGTACTTAATGAGGGAAAATACCAATGAGTCGAGAGAGATAAAACGTTTGTTTCTCCCTTTGTAAATACATTACTGAGCATGCCTGGTCTTGTCTTTAACGAGGGGCATGTACACAGCTTAATTAACCCATTCGCTCCTACACCGGCCAAAACCGGCCGTACAATACTCCACTGCTTTAAAAAATTGCAACTTTCTCAATCGCGCGAACATTGCTCTAACTAGCAGTTCTGAGCATTGACTAGAAAGTCCTCAAATTGAGATACCCAATAAACACAAAAAAGTCAGCGATTTTTGCAGAATATCAGCGTTTGAATTTGGACAATAACTAAAATGACCGTTTTTAACGTCATAGAAAAACAAGAAAAATCACGTTTTTGCCTTTAGTTTTTTTTATTCAAATCATCATGGCAAACCCAAAAGTCAACATTCACAGCAAAATTCAGTCCTAGTCCTAGCTTAGCAGTGAATTTTTTTGCTCTTATTCGTTGCTCGGGCCGAGCTCTAGCCTCTCGTTCTAATGCATACTGACCTTGCCTCAATTTTCAATATCACCACCGCACTGCATGCTGGGAAATGGCCAAGAATTTTGACAGCGTTCGTTTCTTTCCGCACACATTTCATATTTATACTAAGTCCACAGCCACTCCGACCCACCGCCGAAATTTCGCGCTTGTTGTGTTCTCCTGTGGTCGCAACTTCCAAAATATGCCGCGGTAGGTCGAGAAATTCATCCAGAGTCGAGTCCCAAAGCTGCTTCGTTTCCAGGCGGCCATTTTTCCAGTTCAACGAGCAACGAGCCAAATTCGTAAACGAAGTACAACAACTAACTCGCTTCATTGAGAAGTGGACTCTGAACTACCTCCAAGCTTAATGATGCTCACCAGGCAGCTACTAAAGATGAAAAATGGCTGTGAACTTACCAAAAATCGTAGATAATTCATATTGGACCCTTTATTGCAAATCAACGAAGCAAAATGAGATCGTCACAATGACGTTTTCAGTAAACTCGAGCCTTCAGTGTTTTAGAACAGCAGCACTTTCAATGGTAACTTCAAATATGGAGTCACGAAATCCTATGGGGCGTGTGAATGCAGAAAATCGCTCAAAAACGTAAAAATTCTCAGGAGTGAATGGGTTAACATATATTTACATCGAATTTACAGTGTCATATACATCCATTTGAAGTAGGTACGAGTTAAAACGCGCCTTTTAACATGTTAATATAACAAGAAAAGAAAATGAAAAATAATTTGAGCAAAATGCTCCCCCGTCTCTGCTCCCCCTACCGCCCTACCCCCTACCCCCTATCCCCTATTTTCTGCGAAAATAGATCAAAATTCTACGCGTTCACCGGATCGACTTCAGACTCTTTATTTTGTATTTTAGCTCAAAGTTCGATTTCCGAACTCAATCGAACTAAATCGAATCATGACGGTCACCGTTCGATTTCGTTCGATTTGGTTCGGGCATCGAACTCACAAAAACGTTTTATGTTCAATTTCGTTCGATGGTCGAACTGCATCGAGCTCTTTCGTTCGATGGAAAGTTTGTTCGATTTCGTTCGATGTGAGACATGTGATACGCTGGGATTCATGAGATGAGCAGAGAGTTTTTGGATTGCTTGAAACGACAATAAGATATTTCCAATAAACCATATAACGTGGCGGAAAAAAATGGCATTCTGGTGGACTCCCGTCTTAACTTCTTGCGGTTTTTTTTGGTACAATATGGTATGACTTATGGAACATTTTGTCACTTATCACATATTAAATAATACATAACTCCCAAAAAAAAAAGAATAAAGCCATCAAAAGCTCATTCCAAACTGGCTAGACGACCCAGTAAAGTGATTGACATTTGACCATCTGTTTTTCGGCAAGTAGAGAAGACGATTTTCTTTCGTCCAGACCTCGATATATTTTTTTAATTTTCTTTCAGGAAAGTGAAACATGACAGTAATTTACGGTTATTAAGGAACTAAAGTTGATTCGTGCTGAATGCCCCATCTCAACGTCACGTGATGTCATAATCACCTTTGTGCCATAATCTGTTGTCCTAAAAGCCCTTAATCGATATGCCCTTAACTTGCCCTTTTCGATGCTTATCATTAGAAATCTTCTTATAAGCTTACTTTTAGCGACGAAATAACTCTCCAAGCACCACGCATTCATAGAGATAGTCGACATGAGAACAAAGGTCACTCAATTTTCGGTAAATCAGTACTGTAAATAGATTGGCATTAAAGCGGATTTTTTGCGTTGATTGCTGATAAAAATAAAACTAGAGCAAAAGGCCAAGGTTGTATGAGAAACGCTTTCGAGAATGTTTAGATTGAACCGAGATATCAAGTGACTACTTGTGAGGTACTGTAGCCTTTTTGCTTTTGGACACAAGATAAATCATTAATCTTCAGAATCTTCACTTGTCAAGGATAATCACTTAATGGCCTTAAAATATTTGTCGGAAGATTTTAACTTTTGGCGGAAGCGAAAGTTATTTTATCTAAACAATCTAGACATATTTCAGTAAACAAGGTGAATATTATTGTTTGATCACAATCTAAACTCTTCATAGGCCCCATACCGCTGTTTGGAATAGTTCACACAACGTTAAAATTCCATTGAATTAATTGCGTCAACGAAGGAGACGCTTCCTAATCTTGTCGGCTAGGCGGAACGAATCGAGAAAAGTGTCGGTACCAAATCTGCGCCATCTTGAAAAGTCACAACAGTATCCAGCATGCTTAGCGGGTCGTCTAGGCGGAACGAATCGAAAAAAAGTGTCGGTACCAAATCTGCGCGATCTTGAAACGTCACAATAGTATCCCGCATGCTTAGCGCGTGTTTTGACCTGCGTGCGCCCTTTTTTTTGCTGCTTCGTGCTCTGACAGCTCGTTCGACAACGTACAACGTTCGACAACTACAAGGTAAGATCAATCCTTTCAAATATCAATCCTTTTCCTTTTCTCAAAATTTATCCTATGTTTTCTGGTAAGATCGGTCCAAAATTTATTCTTTGTTTTTTTGACAGAAAAGGTACCCCTTTCGTATACCTTTTATTGAAAATGGTATCCCTTTCATATAGCCTTTACGTGCATCTGTTTGATATATTTTAAAAGGCCCTTTTTATAATATTTAAATGGCAGTTTTCTCTACCTTTTTTATGCTTCAACTCGTGTTTTCGCTACCATTTCCTATTCTTCGTCAAATCCCTACCCTTTCACATACTTCAACTCGTGAAATCCCGACCCTTTCATATACCTCCAGTTTCAAAATGGTACCCTTTTCAGGCGGAGCATCCTCGTATAGCCCATTATAGGGAGTACCCCCCCCCCCCCCCCCCCCCCCCGGGAGTAAAATAGCTCTAGTTCTCATTGTGTTACTATCTGATAATTGAGCGTTACGAATAAAATTTGTTTGTCTCCGCAGACAAACCCAATATTGTATAGTTTTTTATTCGCTTGAGAGAGAGTGCAATCAAACTTTCTGGACTTCATTCTAGACAGATAAGGGACGGACCATTAGATTTTTGAGGGGGGGGGGGGGGGGGGGGGGGGGGGGGGGGGGGGGGGTGGGGTTGGGCAATTTTTTGGTGCAGGATATTTTTATCTACGCTCGAGACTGTGCAGGATTTTTCTTTTTGCCATGATTTGCTTGCATGATATTTTTTTTGCGAGTCTATATGTTTTAATGCCTGACACATATACGTGTTAGGAATACTAGAAAGGCCATACTAGAGACGGGAATACTATAGCAAGTCAGATCTGATGTAACAGCAGCTTGATAGCATGAAGCCTGGCCGCGGTGTTGTAAGTGCCCCTACAATTTTCTTTACACCAGCCCCCTGTTGGTGTCGCTTCCACAGCGCATTGTAGTACACCCAACCATCTTACAATTACAGGGGCTGTGCCGGAAATATAATGTTAGTGGGGTGAATCTCCTGTGCCGAGCGCCGAAGGCGCGCGCTTCTGGGGGGGTCGGGGGCATGCTCCCCCGGGAAATTTTTGAAATGAAACTCTCTGAAATGCTATTTCCAGCGTTACTGAGACCGGAGAAACAGTTTCCAAGGCCAGCTTTGAGTTCAGTTTAATTCTCATGAAAAGTACATGTAGTTACACGAAACACTTTCTGAAACTTGGGTGTAACTCCATTTTGCATTGGTTGTTTGTTCAAAGTAAATTCGACTGTCACTCGAATATTTTCTGTCAATTCTTTTCAGTATGGGAAGGCTTTGAAAACGAATTTTCCAAAGCGATTTTCTCTGTCATTGGAGGCAGAAAGAAACTGATTTCCAATATCAGCCATGTTCAATTTGTCAGTTAACGCAATGTCTGGATAATGCAATGATTTAATCTTTCTTGTGACATAGTTTGTTCGTAGATATGTCTTGAGCCTTCTTAGGGCAGAGGCCGAGCGTTAACTCACAGCATTAATGGATTTGTTTGACGGATTTGTCGGTAGCTGGAGATAGCTGACGTCCGAGTAACTCAAGGGGTATTGAAATGCTTGGTTCACAATATCCAATCTCCAGTCTAAAGTCACAAGTCTCCGATGCTAAGGCTTTTGATCAATTAACGGAATATTTATTTTGCAAACTCTAATGCATTGAAGCGCCCCGCCATCAGATCTGGTCAAAGGATGTTGCTGCACTATTCATCTCCGCCCACCGCCATTTTGAGCTGTCGAAAGTTGGTGGGGCAAATGCCCCACCTGCCCCACCGGTAGCGCCGCCCCTGCAATTACAAGCTTGTTGTACAACACATAAACAAAGTATTTCTTATCCATTGAGATATACATGTACCTACAATGCCACTGTGCAACTATAAAAGAGTCATTCCTTGTGCCAGAAAATATCTTACATGCTTATGAAATCAGCTAAAATGCCTACAAAGAAACAACTTACGTCGTCGTTGTCGTGATTGGCTAAACTAAACAAGCCAATGAAAAGATAGAACATTTGATCCTCTCCAAGCGCTCATAAGTCGCTAACATTCAACAACGACCGGTTCAGTGTTCTGACCATCTGCTCCTGGATATAAAATATTGTTCTAAAAATATAAAGCTTTGCAGGATTTTTTTTTTCTGGGGTTTTTGTTTTGCACGATATTTTTTTGGCAGTTCAAGGCCGTGCTCGAATTTTTTTTTGGTATTTGCCCAACCCCCAACCCCCCCCCCCCCCCCCCCCCCCCCCCCCACCCTCTCAAAACTCTAATGGTCCGTCCATAATAATAACTACTGCAGCTAATACTGTTTGTGTACGTGACCTACATGTAGCTTGTCCTTGAGATCGCTTGCGCGTGTTATTATAAATTACGTTACAGCATTGAAAGCACACTACTTTCGTAGAAGAGAGGAAAATAAGACAACTTTTGGGTTGATTTCACAGCAAGCAGACCGGAGAAGAACCTTCGTCCATGCTTAACTGGTTAAACATATGCTGAATACAACTTCTAGACGTTGAGATACTGACATGTACCGAGGCGTATCATTCCAGAATCGGAGAAATATAAACCGAAATGAAATCAAGACAAATATAAATTTATATGTCGGAAAAATCTGAGACCTTTCGGGTACACAGCACAGCAGAATTGAAGGATTTTGCCCGATTCCACGGCGATAGCGTGAATTTGTTTGACAGACTCAAAAGTTAGAACTGCACTGCATGTCACCATACGTGACTCTGGAAGTCAAAGAATTAAGTAGCAACCCCATCTAGAGATCAGAGAGTAAGAATTTATGATCATCCCTGAACAATGGTAAGGGACGGACCATTATTTTTATGACGGGGGGGGGGGGGGGGTGGAGGTTGGAAAATTTTGAAATAAATTGTTTGCAGAGGCTATAAACACTGAAATAAATTGTATGCAAGCAACAAATAAAGAAAAAATTGTTTGCTGAAAGTATGGCAGTTGGACGGAGACACAAAAAAAAAATTGTTTGCGGCTGGTGTCGTGTTTCCAACCGCCCCCCTCCCCCTCCCCCACCCCCCCCCCCGGTAAAAAAAAAATAATGGTCCGTCCCTAAATATGTTTTCTTAGCGCCATTGTGAAGGTGAAATTAACAACTCCGATTCGGTCGAACTGATAGGTTAGTCATATAAGGGTTACAAAAATAATTTTAAATAATCCACAATATCTCCCCTGACTGACTGCACTGGACGATCTCATATCGGACCTACCTTTTAGGGGGCAAAATTTGCAAATTGCTACCGCTTAGGCCAATTAGGGTACAAAAATGACCACCGTTAGAAGTATTGCGGTTCCTTTTAGGGTATTGAGCCGAAAAATATGACAGAATATTAATATTGTATAAACCACACCCACAATCAATCAATCAATCAATCAATCAATCATCTTTATTTAATCACGGAATCTCATTCATAAAAATGCTCTTCCAGAGAGCCGTGCAAAAATCATGCAATAAAAAATACAATATTAAATAAATATGGTCATTAAAATTATACTAAATTACAAATATGATATAAACGATTTCAGGCTTGTCTGTCCTTTAAAAGTATTTGATAGACTATTCCAGAGAACCGCCCCTCTATAGTGGAAGCTATAAAGGGTTAAACTTGAAAAAACTTGAAAAACCTTTGAATGCAGAGGTCCACACGACGCAGAAATTAAACTTGCTGGTAGTTGCCGGATCTTCCTTGTGAAAGATCTCGTGCCAGGCGTCACTTGAATGTGAAAATACAAAACTGAATCAGGCTGGCACTACGGCAAAACGCACTCGGGCATTTTGACTCTTTTTTTTCCACTTTTTATTTCAATATGAAGCTCAAATTTGTTACATCGTATTATCAATAACACCTATCATTATTGGAATTAACAATTTTTTTTTGTGTCCTTTTGTCATTATGAAATAAATACACTAAAGCTTAGATAAGTTTAGGTTTTTAATCTACTGTTTAAATAAGGTTGCCATCTAGCCCGAAATTTACATTCTGTATAAAACGTTTAAATGCAGAGGACCACTCAACACTACGATAAATAGTGGTAACTTTCTTTCCGGATCTCCTTTATGAAGGGATGCGAGTACTAGACGTCACCCAAAGTGTAGATCAGAAACAGTTTAAAATGCAAGGCTAGTACAACGGAAACTAATGGCAGGTTTAATGGCCAATATTTCGACTAGTAGAACTAGTCTTCTACAGGGCCGGCGTTGGAGTGTGTCTGTGTTATATATTTTTCAATGCTAAAATATTTCTCAGTTCTGAATTTTACCTTGACGATTTCCTTAAAACAAATATGTAATTTAATAAGAGTAATATTCAAACTTGACTTGCATCTCTAATGCAGCATTGCCATAAACCAATCAACGACTTCTTGAGCCCGCGTGAAATAGCTAGCGGCATATCGTTTGACAATAGAAATCTTGAGTCACCACAGGTAGCCCAAGCTTAGTATGTGATGTTTACGCAACGAACGATTTGTAGACTTTGTATGGGAAATCCATTTTAGTCTTATATATGCTAAAATAAAGCTTTAATGTGGAAATAAACTTCACTTACCTCAACATTGTGTTTTCGTTGTGTCTTGTATGCAATTTGGGCGCAAATGATGTCCATTTTAGACGGTTTTGTGGCTTACGAGTTTTTGCGATGTCGTTGGTTGTTGTTTCCACTCATAAAGCGAAGCAAGGCCGGTGACTCCCGGCGACCTCGTCCCACAAATCGCTCTTTCACCACAAAGCGACGGACCGAATCGCCATAAAAACACCACAGCCATAAGGCCACATAAATTTCCTATCACATCGACTCGTCCCGGCGATCGCACTGCGATTTTAGGGGGAGAAATGTCAAATAATATTCGGTTTTCTGCAATCTTTCCGGCCGCTCAGCTGGTAGTGCGACTACGGCCGCTGGAGCGTGACCACGATCATACGACATTCTGCACTCTCATTGGCCAATTCAAAATAACAACCACGCGCAATAAGTACACTGTCAAGGGAGGGGATAATATTGAAATTTAAGACTGAATGCCGAAAAAGAACTGACAAAGACAGTCAGACGTTTCGGGGATAACCCCTTCATCAGTGTTTGTGTTACTTTTACGAGACAAACCAAGTTTGTCAAGGGAGGGGGGCCAGTGTGTGTATTGACTGGCGGCAAAATTTGTCTTTTGCCTACCTTGACAGTCTACTTATTGCGCGTGGTTGTTATTTTGAATTGGCCAATGAGAGTGCAGAATGTCGTATGATCGTGGTCACGCTCCAGCGGCCGTAGTCGCACTACCAGCTGAGCGGCCGGGAAGATTGCAGAAAACCGAATATTATTTGACATTTCTCTCCCTAAAATCGCAGTGCGATCTCCGAGACGAGTCGATGTGATAGGAAATTTATGTGGCCTTATGGCTGTGGTGTTTTTATGGCGATTCGGTCCGTCGCTTTGTGGCGAAAGAGCGATTTGTGGGACGAGGTCGCCGGGAGTCACCGGCCTTGCTTCGCTTTGTGAGTGGAAACAACAACCAACGATATCGCAAAAACTCGTAAGCCACAAAACCGTCTAAAATGGACATCATTTGCGACCAAATTGCATACAAGACACAACGGAAACTCAATGTTGAGGTAAGTGAAGTTTATTTCCACATTAAAGCTTTATTGCGTCGACGAAGGAGACGCTTCCTAATCTTGTCGGCTAGGCGGAACGAATCGAGAAAAGTGTCGGTACCAAATCTGCGCCATCTTGAAAAGTCACAACAGTATCCAGCATGCTTAGTGCGTCGTCTAGGCGGAACGAATCGAGAAAAGTGTCGGTACCAAATCTGCGCCATCTTGAAACGTCACAATAGTATCTAGCATCGCGTAGAAATCAGGCATCATCATCCTGGGGAGCTGGGGTTCCGAAATGTCACATGTGAATAATCTATTTGTCTTGATTTAGTTTCGGATATTTCCCGATTTTGGAATCGTACGGCTCAATATTTCAATGCCTACTAAAAGTACGCAGTGGAAAAATTGGACTAAGGTTCTTCTCCGGACCAAGTAAGTTGTTGGGTCTCTTTGGAATCAAGCAAGAAGTTACAGATTTTCCTCGCTACCGTCCTGGTATGTTTTGAATGTTCTATCTTGATTTTGCTGTGGTTCTCTGCCTGATTTGGGAAGCTTTCACTTAAATA
This sequence comes from Dendrophyllia cribrosa, assembly GCA_024195265.1. Lineage (NCBI taxonomy): Eukaryota > Metazoa > Cnidaria > Anthozoa > Scleractinia > Dendrophylliidae > Dendrophyllia > Dendrophyllia cribrosa. The sequence goes on from JAJLRJ010000014.1 coordinate 15,834,771, forward strand.
CCGACGTCGTTCTTCGCGATGTTCTACGGTACGGTGCAATTCGCTTATGTCTTGTAGCAATATTAATTCACTGACCGGCCGCGCCAGGCGAACGCAGATTAACTTTACAGTGCTCGAAATTGCGCCTGTATCGGGCGCATTTGCGACTAAAGATTTCGCAGTTTTGTGACTAAAATTTGTCTAGCTAATAAAGGAATTATATTCAACAGTTTTGTGTCTTACTTTGAACTGGTAGTTGTAATTTTATCCGAAAAAATCCTGCGAAATTCACGTTGAATGTTGTGTGACTTAAACGTCGATTTCATGCTCCATTAACGCGGTGTCCAAGAACAGGCTTTCTCAGAAATTTCTCATTTCCGGTTCCGGTATTAGTACATGTACTGAGGAGTATGATTTCAGAATCGGAGAAATAACCGAAATGAAATCAAGACAAATATACTATTTATATGTCGGAAAAATCTGGGACCTTTCGGAGTACACAGCACGGCAGGATTTTGCCCGATTATACGGCGATAGCGTCGATTTCATGCTCCATTAACGCGGTGTCCAAGAACAGGCTTTCTCAGAAATTTCTCATTTCCGGTTCCGGTATTAGTACATGTACTGAGGAGTATGATTTTAGAATCGGAGAAATAACCGAAATGAAATCAAGACAAATATACTATTTATATGTCGGAAAAATCTGAGACCTTTCGGAGTACACAGCACGGCAGGATTTTGCCCGATCCCACGGCGATAGCGTGAATTTGTTTGATGTCGGCCCGACGCTTTTGCCTGCGTGGCATATCTCGCGACATAGCCCTTTTAAACAGTGGCTGAATTAATTCATGAAACTGAGGTACTAGGTCAAGACGAGGTGCCACGGGATAAGGAGACGCACTATAATCTATGATTACTACTAGTTTTAGCATATATAAGACTAAAATGGATTTCCCATACAACGTCTAGAAATCGTTCGTTGCGTAAACATCGCATACTAAGCTTGGGCTGCCTGTGAAACAACATGCAGAACCCAGTTTAAATAAGGAGTCCACGTTACAGCCATCCAGCGACATCCCACGTAAAAAGCCAGGTTATCAGCCAAAAATGGCGGCCGAAGACAGCGAAAAGCTTGCTTTTTGCGACTAAAATGCAAATAGAACGGTGCTTTTCCGGTCACTTTCAACAGAGAAAGTTATCTTCGGTTATCTTAATTTTTTTCTCCTTTCAAGTAAATTTGACAGAGCTTGTTGCTAATAGAGGCGGATTTTGTACTCTTAAAAGTATAATCATCCAGAACTCAGGACCAGTTTAAACGACGTACGTAGCGCGGTATACAACGTTTGCAGAAAAAAAGAGAAGGTAAGCTACTCGCCCCTTTTGTGAGAAAATTAATTACAGAGCCGAAGGAGCTGTATTTAATGTCAACTCGCAGAGTTGGAATTGAAGTATATCAAAATAACTGTTTCATATTGAAATGATTCTCTTGGCATTTAAGGGTCGGCAAGTGGTAGCCGAGCTATTTAAGTATGGAAATTCTGTCTTTTACTTTTTTTACCCCATACTTTTTACTATAGGCCACTTCGAAAAATACCATAATACTCTTTAAAGTGCAGGTTTGGGTGGTGCTTGATGTAAGCCTGATTTTTCCAATTTCTTTTGTTTTCAGCACGAACTGCACGTGCTATGCTTCAACTTCTTGGCAATTTGCATATGGTGCACATTTGTGTATGAACACAATGCTACCTCCTAGCATTCCTACATGTACTCTGATATACCTGCCAACTTTTTCCGAGTGATAGGCGTGAGAATTTTTTTGTGGGAGTGCCAGGATTTCCGAAGGCGACTCGACCAAATCCGAAGAGAACCCGATCTATTCCGAAGATGTCCAAAGTTATCCGAAGATGTTCCGAAGAATTCAGAAGTTTCCATGGACATCAGCGACCTCCGTTTAATAACATCCAGCCTAATTGTAATGTTCAGAACGATAAAAGCCTACAGAAAAGTGCCATATTTTCATTAACGAACTATATTTTTAATTGGATCATGCGATCAGTTAAGGCTGATAGCTCAAATCTGTAAATCAGGCGTGAGAAATTGTTCCATAGGGGTGAGTAGGCGTGAGATCAGAGTTTTGGACTCGCAGGCGTGAGACTCACGCCTAAGGCGTGAGACTTGGCAGGTATACTCTGAATTCCATTGTGCCATTCTAACAAAGGAGACTTGAGAATAATTACACCCTAGTGAGGCTGAGCCTGCACATAAAAGATTATTATGGTAATTTTTGAAGTGGCCTAATCCCAGTGAACCCTATTTAAACGGATAACTTTCAAATAGCAGGGTGTCAATTTAAAAGTGAATTAATAAAGACTCAGGCATGCATGAGAGCATGGCCATTTAAATTATGTACTTTAAAAAAATGCTTGTTAATCAAGGCCAGACTTTTGTAGGAATTAAGAATTCATTATTTAAGTTGTTTGAAAAGCAGTAGCCTACCTGGCAAGCATAAACAGGAAAAGGGGCGGAAAACATGATCAAGGAAAAGAGTATATTTTCCATTCCTTCCCCTTCTTATTCCATGTACGCCTGCTAGGCCTTCTGTTAGAAAAGAAGAAGTCACCCTGCTGTGAGAACAGAGCTTACATTATACAAATAGGTGTCTGCCTTTTCTAGGGAACTCTGTCTTTTTTAAAAATAAAAAGGATTATCATTAACTTTTATCTCTTGGCCTCAGTGGGACAAAAGACAAAGAAATGCCATACGACTGAGGTTACAATTTCGTTGATTATAGTTCATGTTCATTTTATCAAGGTTGGCATCAACTTTAAGTCGTGCTAAACCCTTTCTTATAAAAAATATTTGAACCTTAAATAACTTTAGAGTCTAATATTTTATTAATCCCTGAAGAGTGACATTGAAATGTCAATGCTATTGAGCAATACTTTCCCATGGTGTAACTGGCAGCTGTAACTTTTGAGTCTGTGGATGAAATCCTAAAGTGTGACCATTCAAATGAAAGCTACTGAGCAGTACTTTCCTGTGGTGCTGTTTATTATGCTGTACAAGGTGGTTCTAACTTTTGAGTCTGTGGATGGAATCCTAAAGTGTGACCATTCAAATGAAAGCTATTGAGCAGTACTTTCCTGTGGTGCTGTTTATTATGCTGTACAAGGTGGTTCTAACTTTTGAGTCTGTGGATGAAATCCTAAAGTGTGACCATTCAAATGAAAGCTATTGAGCAGTACTCTTTTGTGGTTATCAGTGTTTATAATGTAGTCTGCGTGCAGATGTCTTTCACAGGCTATTTATTATGTCATGTTAGATGAATTCCTAAATGCCATGTGTAAGTTTAAAAAAAGAACCAGGATAGATATCTAGACCTTATTTACCCTGAAATTAAATACGCATGTACTGCAACATGAGGTTGTGATCATATTAGGCTCCTGACTGCAATACTGGGCATTTTTTAAGTGGTACCAAAGCCAATTTTGTCTTGTTAATCAAGGCCAGACTTTTGTAGGAATTAAGAATTCATTATATAAGTTGTTTGAAAAGCAGTAGCTTACGTGGCAAGCGTAAACAGGAAAAGGGGCGGAAAACGTGATCGAGGAAAAGAGTATATTTTCCATTCCTTCCCCTTCTTATTCCATGTACGCCTGCTAGGCCTTCTGTTAGAAAAGAAGAAGTCATCCTGCTGTGAGAACAGAGCTTACATTATACAAATAGGTGTCTGCCTTTTCTAGGGAACTCTGTCTTTTTTAAAAAAAGGATTATCATTAACTTTTATCTCTTGGCCTCAATAAGACAAAAGTCAAAGAAATGCCATATGACTGAGGTTACAATTTCATTGATTACAGTTCATGTTCATTTTATCAAGGTTGGCATCAACTTTAAGTCGTGCTAAACCCTTTCTTATAAAAAATATTTGAACCTTAAATAACTTTAGAGTCTAATATTTTATTAATCCCTGAAGAGTGACATGGAAATGTCAATGCTATTGAGCAATACTTTCCCATGGTGTAACTGGCAGCTGTAACTTTTGAGTCTGTGGATGAAATCCTAAAGTGTGACCATCCAAATGAAAGCTATTGAGCAGTACTTTCCTGTGGTGCTGTTTATTATGCTGTACAAGGTGGTTCTAACTTTTCAGTCTGTCGATGGAATCCCAAAGTGTGACCATTAAAATGAAAGCTACTGAGCAGTACTTTCCTGTGGTACTGTTTATTATGCTGTAAAAGGTGGTTCTAACGTTTGAGTCTGTGGATGAAAACCTTATGTATGACCATCCAAGTGAAAGCTATTTAGCAGTACTCTCTTGTGCTTATGTTTATAATGTAGTATGCGTGCAGATGTCTTTCCAGGCTATTTATTATGTCATTTAAGATGAATTCCTAAATGTCATGTGTAAGTTTAAAAAAAGAACCGGGATAGATATCTAGACCTTATTTACCCTGAAATTAAATACACATGTACTGCAACATGAGGTTGTGATCATATTAGGCTCCTGACTGCAATACTGGGCATTTTTTAACTGGCACCAAATTTTGTTTTTGAATCCAAGACGAGCATCTCAGTCGCTTTTGTATTTGCAATTCTCCAACTTATTAATAATTCCCTAAAGTTTGAACACAGAAAGTCATAGGCGTGACAACTGTGTTTTGAAAATCCGAACTTATTAGACAGTATAGATTTTGGCAATTTTATTCCTTGTTTTTTTTTTCTATATTTAATGATCAGTTTCAGAGGCTATATCGAACACTCGAAGGAGTGCTTCATCAGGTCCAATCACCTTGATGTCAGTTAACTTATTTCTCAGCGTTTTGATATCCTGATAAAACACTCTTCCTCGTGTTTGATATATTACATGAGGCATTCATTCATTTAGTATAGAGCAGTTTTCAATTGAGTGTCAAACGTAATTACACAATTACTTTGGTTTTTTATTGCTACGCTTTGTGATTGGCTAAAAAAATCTCGCGCTACTTTCTCGACCAATCAGAAGTAAAACCAAAACCAATCGTGACTTGCTCGCACACGTTTTCCCGCGCTTGGCGCCGCCGACATGTAATTGCTTCGAGCTCTGATTGGTTCATTGGATTGTTTACGACTGCTGTGACTGGTCAGAGTAATTACTTTGGTTTTGGTTTTACGACACTCAATTGAAAACTGCTCTATTACACGAGGCATTCATTCAATTAAATAACACAGCATGAGCTGAGCTTTGATAAAGTATCCGAAAATATAACCTATTTACCTAAAATAAATGAACTAAAAGATGAAATCCGAATTTTAACATGACACATATCAAATGTTCACAACAAAATATTCCATCTCTCATTTTGTATTTCAATTAATAACTAGAACTTCCACAATTTTAAAATAAATCGAGCAAATCCTTGTTAGAGCTACTATCTAACACGCTGCATGCTTGTGTAAATTACAAATAAATAAATATGTGCACATATACATTTTCCTCGCGAAATAAAACGATGAAAAGGTCTAACACGACTGCATCTAATCGACTTTTCACTCAACTGCGTTACACCTTTAGTTATGTAATGCCCCTGAGTGCATAATTTTTGGGGTATGTGGATGAATGTCTAAATAATTATTGTGGATAATCAACATTTCTATACCTGCCAACTTTTTCCGAGTGATAGGCGTGAGAAATTTTTCGTGGGAGTGCCAGGATTTTCCGAAGGCGACCCGACCAAATCCGAAGGGAACCCGATCTATTCCGAAAGTGTCCGAAGTTTCCGAAGATGTTCCGGAGAATACGGAAGTTTCCATGGACCTCAGACCTCTGTAATCGTAATGTTCAGAACGTTAAAAACCTACAAAAAAGTGCCATATTTTCATGAATTAATGCAACTATATTTTTAATATGGATCGTGCGATCAGTTAAGGATGATAGCTCAAATCTGTAAGTCAGGCGTGAGAAATTGCTCCATAGGCGTGAGATCGGAGTTTTGGACTCGCAAACGTGAGACTCACGCCTGAGGCGTGAGACTCAAGCCTAAGGCGTGAGACTTGGCAGGTCTACATTTCCGATGCTAGCGCCATGCTGTACAAGGTAACTCTAACTATTAAGTCTCTGGATTGCATCCAGTAAGTGCCCGGAACATTCATCTATGAGATTATATGGGGGTTCTAACTTTTGAGTATGTGAACAGTACGTCTTAAAGGTGTTGTTTATCATGACGCAAAAGATATTTAAGTGTGTCGATGAAATCCAAAAATGTGGCATTCAAATCAAAGCTACTGAACAGTGTTTTCCTGTGGTGCTGTTTATTATGCTGTACAAAGTGGTTCTAACTTTTGAGTCTAGATGAAATCCTTAACTGGGTATGATTATTCAGCAAATTGAGCAACTACTTAACTTTCCCATTGTGCTATTCAATATATACTTCTTTCTGTACATTAGATTTGGATTTTGTCAGTGGATGAAATGCTAAAATCCTGTGGATGGAATATCCTGAATCCTTATTTTAGATTTTGTTTTCCAATTTTGAACTTAACCGTTATTTGAAGCGAAAAGTTTTAAAGTTGTACATAATCTAAACGTCTTTATTTCTTGTAGGACAATGTAATGATCGTTCGTTTGTATTAACTTCAAGTCTTGATGTTTCAGTGAAGACTTCTTGAACCACGCATGTTTCATCTGATAACTCGTTAATTTTATGTACGTGTACGTCACACGAATTGTCTCTATCATTGCCATTACTCATTGCTGGAGATCTATATGATGTTACTTCTGGGTTGCTTGTTGTTTTTTCTGTCGAATCTTCTGCTTTCTTCTTCTTTGTTTCTTGGTCTTCGCGTTTTTGTTTTCTCCATTTTGCTCTTCGGTTTTTAAACCATACCTGTCCGAAAGTAGCAAGAGATATCAGTCATTAACTATCATATCTTATCATGAAAACTTTCAATGTTGTACGGACATTGCTAAGTACCGACAGAGTAATAATTAGATCAAAGCATTTTATCTAAAGGCTTATGCCATTGCCTGGCCTTTGTTCTATGAGAAAAATTACTTTATTTTGTGTATTAAAAAAAACTATTGGAGGCATTAATTATTTATTATATCGTTTCGTTACCTTTAGACCGTACTTTGCAAAGATAAATGTTTTGCCTGCAACAATGGAAGATTTAAAATGTTTTCATCCGAGTTAAACTTCAAGAAAAGCAAACATGAATGACTGAACTGTGTTATTGTCTCTTGTCCGTCTTGACCTGCCCTTAGATCTAAAAATATTCAGTCTCAACAGGCAAACGAGGTATATCTTTTACAGTTCGTTATAACAAATTACAATATCGTTTTCATTCTGTCGTTTACGGGCAACAAATACAAATGTATAACAGTTCGCAAATTCGAAATACCTTTGCTTCAACGCCTAAGCTGTTAACTTTTTGCTGTTAACTTTCTTCTGTTTTTCTTTTAGTGTCTTCAATGATATATTCATGGAGTCAGTTAATAACATGATATAGGCCCAGGTTTTATTATCTCACGAGCATGCTGATAAAACTATCAAGTGGGTGATCAATGTATTAGAACAGTTTTACTGTATTAAACTATAAATGCGACTACAAGGCTATCTCGGTATCTCTTTATTAAAGTAAGTAAACTATAATTGTTAACTAACTCTTCAGTGACTCTTGGGCTAGCCAGACTAAAAACACATTTTGCAGTATGTACAGCCAAAGTTGACAACTTTATTTGAACACACAGTTATAGTTAATTTGAAAGGTAAAACGCAAGAATCGATTAACTTTCTTAAAACGACTAGGATCAACGAAGACTTCAAATGAGAACAAAACTGTTTCAATCCTGTGTCCATGCATGGTGTTCGATGAGTGCATTGTTGAAGCTCCTGGAAAAGTTTGAAAGGTGTTCAGGACTAAAAATTAATCCCACGAAATCAGAAGCTCTTTGGCTGGGAAAATGGAAAAACAGAGAAGATACCCCATTTAACGTTAAGTGGCCAAAAGAATCTGTTTTTGCTCTAGGGATACACTTCTCAAATTGCAAGAAAACAAGCGACAAATTAAATTTTTATGATAAATTAGATGCTTTGGATAACACGCTAAATAATTGGAAGAGACGAAAATTAACCCTATTAGGCAAGATTAATATTGTAAAATCCCTGGGCCTTTCAAAACTTATTTTCAATGCATCTGTACTTCCAGTCCCTGAAAAATTCAGTGATCAGGTAAACAAGATCACCTTTAATTTCATCTGGGGAAACAAAATAGCCAAAATTAAAAAGACCACAATCATTGGCGAACGCAAAAATGGAGGCCTGAACATGATTGATTTTACCTTAATGAACAAAGCTTTAAAATGCATATGGATAAAGCGATTTAAACTGAATGAGAATTCAGCATGGACGGCTATTGCTGATGAAGCCACTTCACACTTGGGGGGTTTTACCTTCCTCTCTAACTGCAACTGTAACGGCAAAGACATTAACATTAAGGTGCTACCACTGCAGTACTGGTTTGAGTTAAAAGATGTGCAGAATGATATCAAGCCATGCACAAAGAAAACGGTTATATGGAACAACAGGGATATTAAAATTGATAATAAAATGATTTTCTATCGAACATGCTTTGATAAACGAGTTTCCACTTTAGAAAACCTCGATCATAATCTTGATTTCCTCACTTACGAAGAATTTAAAGTCCGATACCAGTTAAAAACGAATATTCTGACTTATTACGGAGTAATAAACGCTATTCCAAATGAATATAAAAAATCTATAAACCAAATGAACACACAGCAAGAGCAACTTACACAGCCATGTCACAACTTGAAAGCACTAACAACCAAAGCTATACATAAAAGTTTTGTTAATCATATATTTGAAGAACCTACCGCCAAACAACGCCTGATTGACAATGGCTTACCACTGGACCAAATATACAATTATTTTAACTTAGCGTTTTCTATCACCAAAGAGACAAAGTTAACTATGTTCCAATACAAGATTTTACACGACATAGTTTTCACTAAAAGCAAACTGTTCAAAGATAAACTCGCAAACAGTGATCTCTGTTATCTATGCTTAGAAAAAAAAAACAAGATTTGAAGCACATGCCAGTTTCATGTCAGGCCGTTTCGAAGTTCTGGGAAGCTTTTCTAGACTGGTATGAAACATACCTATCAATAAAGCTAGAATTACCAACTGTTAAAATATTGTATGGTATTATTGGTAACAAATAACTTCAATAAGTTAACTATAAAAGCTTTCAAAAGCTTTCAAGTTATGAATAAACTGTAGTAGTGTAATTAATCTTGCTTTTTTCATGAACTCTGGCCGTAGCTTTCACTATAAGTACATGCAGTCAAAGAACGCAAAGTTATCCGGAAACAGTGACAGTCTCAGCATGGTTCGCCCGTAAAAAGCGGTACGTGTACTCGAGTAATTACCGGCCTTTAATTCCCAAGAGTACCAAAAGGCAAGAAAAATCCCAAATTTCATTTTGCAAAGTATTGAAAAACAAATGGTACCATGCAAAAGAACTGCCGAAGACGTTTCATTTGAATGGTCACATCATAGGATTTCATTGACAGACTCAAAAAGCTCAAGAAGCGTCAACTGATCCCAAATGGTGCATAAAAAACTCAATTTTCGATTCACATGATTATAAGCTGTTAAAACCGAATAGTTTAGGTACAACAAATGCATCCATTTTAACACAAAGATCCGCGTCATTTCACGCCAGATCTTCATGAATCATCGTTGAAGAGAAAACGAAACACGTGTAAAGTGAGCTTTAAATAAAGGTGGCCAAACAACTGTAACTTAAATTAATGCGAGAAATAAACCTTAGAAGATTCAGTGAAAACTAAATGATAAGGGTTCTTAGAAAAAAATACGGACTCTGCTAGCTGCTGAGTGACTTCAGTTCGGGGTTAATATAGCTTCACATCCCGGCTCCTAATCATCATTTCAGATAACATCGCCTGTCATGCAGGCTACAGATAACACAGCTTCAAAAGGAATACAGTAATTAATTTTCGCATTTGAATATTTCGAAGACTGCAAGCAAGTGTTTTATAACTTCCAAGTGTGAATTACGTTTCTGTCTACTTGAATTGTAAACCGCTGTTTGTTTTAGATGGCATAGAACTGATTCTTGTCTCGAGAGTTTGACACGACTTGGTGGGTGGATAATTAATGTAGTGTGAACTTGGTAGATGCCTTCACATGATGCACAACAGATACTGGGAACTTAAGATTACACAACAAAACTTTTACTCGCAAAAGTGGCTAAGGATAATACAAGAAAATTACATCCATTTTGAAAAATGTTGCGAGACAAAGAGCACCAAAAGAAAATACTGCTCAAGTGCCTACACTGAATTCAGTGTTACACCGTGGTACATGCACAGAATGAATAGTTTATAGAACTAAATTACAAAACGCAAGGTTTCGATCTTAGAGTTAAATAAAAGGTAACAAAACAATGTTCTTACTATAACTAAACCTAGCGGAACAGAAACAGTTGGTGTTAGATGTTCATTGTTGTGGCGTTCACGTACAATGTGCTCAAATTTGAAACACCCATGCATTAAATGGCGACGAAACCATTGCAAGCGAGAAAAGCTACAATAAATGGTTATGCCACAAATAAATTATAAATAACGTGAACAAATTCTATCAGAATCATTTCGTATTGGTCTCTGCTCATACATTTTTAAAGAACCGCTTGTTACACGAAACTAAAAGGAAGATAAATGACGGAGAAACATTCCGAAGAATACCACGATCGTGTTGGAATCTCAGACTCCTTCGCACGAATTCACTGTCACAAACAGATGAAATATTCTGAAACTGGTTTGATTTGTTAAGAAATTCAGTTCAGTTCAGCTGTATTAAATTCAAAATCTCATAACGCCTTTTATTTAGCAATACGAGTCAATACACGGATACCAGTGAAAAAAGAATGCAGTTGTTTATCAGACTATACAGTGGATAGCATTCAAACTGAATTGCAAGCTTTCATGTTGTTTAATTTAAACAAAAAATTAGCACTGAAGCCTTGATTCTTCTCAACCGACACAGCATTTTTAAAATGCTTCAGATTAAAAAAGCTTCAGCTTAATATAAAAGAGAAGAACGGTAAAATCGAATGAAGTAATATCACATGTTATAGAAAATGAAAGTCGAGGTAGCCATACTATTGCCCTTCGGGATGTTTGGTAACACTCTTCTTTTGCCTTAACTCGTTAACTTCTCAATACAAAATGCAAAAACAAAAATTTAAAATAGGTAGATTTAACTACGAAATGTTAACTTCTTCAACTAATATCACAAGCGATCGAAACGTCGTTATACGATGAAGGGAAGACTATACATTGTATTGGCAATGGGAAAGGTCATTTTGCGAGTTTCATTCGCACTTGAACTCATCAGCGACGAATTATTTCCTTAATAAAAAATGTCGTCAGTATATTTACACTGAAGTGTCAAAGACGAACTATGGTTTTCTTGATTCAATTAAATGTTTAATACCTGGGGTTTGTAAAGCGCGAGAATTCACACTTCCTCAAGACTTATGGTCGCCACGGTGTAAATCTGTTTATCTCATGACGGAGGCTATGAATGTGTTAATTTCAAAGCTCAGGACTGTTTTTTAAGCCCAACCTGCTCCTACAGTCAATTTTTGAAGGTTGTTATGAACATTCAAACTAGCAAGGAGACATTGTTACATCCTAGAACAGAGAACAGAGAATGGGTGTAACTTGATTATGGACAAATGCAAAACGGCGCGCCATCTTGGCTGCGAGATCCCTACGCTTTCGAAATCGACTCGTTGTTGAAGAGACATTGCAGGTCTATTTAAGTTCCTGGATGTCAAAGAATTTAAAACGTTTAAAGCTAGCAAGCTGGTAAAATGTTTACTAAATAACTTAGCGAAAGTACCTGTAGCTTGTAGAGCTTGTAGACCTACTTCTCCGAGGTTGTTTTCACTAGCTAGGTGGTGTGAGGTGACGCCTCTTACAAAAGCACCATCTCTCTTTACGGCCTTCACTATTCTATACCATTCAGACCATTCTAGTGTACACACAACTGCAACATTTCTATTTCCATTCCATTTTCATTGTATGCCCAACGTTGGAAACCGATTTCACTGAACGGGCATACTGCCCAAACGCATTGTATGCCATGTCACTCAAAATTCTGGACATGCCCCAATTCTAGTGGCGTTCAAGTGAAATCATTAATCTTCTACAGTTTGACAGCAATATGCTATCGTATTTACCCCACAATTATTAAGATTAGGCCGCGGCGTCCTTAGTGAAGCCAGCAATAGCATCAGTAAGTCGAGATATGTTTGTTCAATATACATGCATGATTGAACGATTTTGAGTTTTGCTGAGGTGCAAATGTTCATTCGTGCGTATGTTTGTTTGAAAAAAAAAACTTTTAAACTAGGCAAATAATTTCTAAATATATTTTTCCTTGTCAGTGTTTTGTTTAAGAAAATATCGATTTCTTGTCATTAATGTTGTTTTCCGTACAAGTTATATACCTGGTCTTAAAACATTTTTTGGTTTCCTCCGCTTAAGGCGGTGAGTGCCCCAAATGGCAATTGTGACCTGTTTTCCGCGATTTGTACCCAATAACATTAAACACTCCAATATATAAGTGGAACCGTTTGTATAATAACAAAACGGCTTGCTTACACTCTTTACCCTTTGAAAAGACAAAGTCGGGGATTAAGTGGCGGCGTAATATTAAGCAATAGTCCCTGTTTGTACTGCTTAAACAAAGAGTTCATAGCCACGCACGGGTTCCGTGTTGCTTATGTCACAGTTCATAAATCACAGTTACCTCGACGCGTTCCTCCTTCAAGTCCACTTTCATTGCCAGTTCTTCCCTGAGTAGCACATCCGGATAATGCGTTTTCTGGAAGGTGCCTTCAAGAAGGTCAAGTTGTTCTTCTGAAAATATCGTGCGATGCCTTCGCTTGCGCTTCGGCTGCGAGCGGAGGAGATCACCAAAGCGCGGAAATCCTGAAATATAATTTGGCGCAAACATGAAAATTAGGACGTGGAAGAAGGGCGACTTGGCCTGTTTATCTTCATTAAGTTTCCCTGTAGGTAGCATAAGCATCTGTTATGAGAACTTACTAAGCTTTTGAAACCTTAATCTGTGGGTGCAAGAATATCGAGAATAGAGCGAATTAAAGTGTTAGCGAGATTCTAAGAGCTACAAATCGTTAAAGTCCTTGATGCGTTGATAATGTTTCAAATGGGCCCACGTGAAGAGGAGGAAAGATTTCTGTCATAATCTGCAACAGAACCGGTCGTAATCGGCACATGTTCAACAGCTGTAAGCGCTGGCTGTTGCGACTGAGGAGAAAACCTATCTACTTGTTGAGATGCGACATAATTTAAAGAAACGAAAGTACTGTACCAATGTAACCCGGTGCCATGGGGATAATTGGGTACGGGTGTGGAATTGTATACGGCATGCATCGTTGATGTGTTGGTCGCGAAAGAATGCTCTCTATCGTGAAGGAGGACCTGAAGGCGGACATACTGTAATCCTTTGACCCGACTTCGTTACCACAGAAGATCGATAAACACTGTACTTAACACGCTGCTTGCTGAACAAAATGGCCGGAAGAGGAGCGTTCGATCGGGGCCGCCGAATCACACTGACTGACTAATAGGCCCCATATACGATGCGCTTTGTATCCAAAAAGGATTAACGAATTACTTACAGTGTTAATTCGTTACGTCATAAGAGGTGTTTGTCTACAGCGAACAGCCAGTCCGAGACCGGGGACAGCTCATCGGAAATCAGCCAATCAGACGCGAGATCGGTAATTGAATTTTGATTAAAATAACACAGGGAGCCGGGTCAATTAGCTCGAAATTGTGTGAAGGTAATATATTTATTGACAACGTCACGTCTCTTTAGTAAATGGTGCAAGTGTAATTCGCAAATCGTTCGCGTTCAAGCATCGCTGACATGATTGGCAGTTATAGCTTTCTACGCCCCGCCCCAACGATTTAGAGGTTTTAGAACCACAAGCTGGAGTACTTGCTAATCCTTTGTTATTTTCCGTTTGAGAGATTCGTCTTTCTTTATAATGAACAACATGTCTAGCTCAGAACTTAACCTCCAATTGAACCTCTTTGTTCTTGATAAACATTCTCTTGAAATATAAGGGCCACTCTCTGACAGGTGAAATGTATATAGGGGTCTAATCGTGCGTGCAAGGTGTCAACGGTTTCACATCAAACCGAATATCGCTACTACCTCTTGTCTAGGTAGGGTTACATACCGCGTTTCTACTCCCATGCACCGTGCGGACTGCCACCTTCTGTTTTTCACTTCACCTAATTCAAAAGTCCAGAGGTTAATATTTATATTAAACGGTTTACGGATATAAGCTAATTGTATTGAGGCTGTTGTTTAAACCACTGACATTTGTTTTAGCTCGAAATTAAAAGATTTTTAGAACGTGCTATCGGTCGAGCCTTGGTGTTGTGACATCTTTGTTGGTTTTGTACATCCTTTGGCGGCAATCTGCAAACTGTGAGTAGGAATTAAATTGACGTGTAATTACTTAATTATCGATGTAATTACTTTTGTCTTTATTCTGTCTCCGGTACTTCAGCTACTTTAGAAACTGTACACCCAGAAAATAAACTTTTTCCTTACGACCAAATGTTCTTATTAATAAATCCAAGCAACTTCAATTAAGTAAATCTAACGCGAAATTACATTACCATTGAAATGTTTAGGTTTCCTTGGCATTTTATTAAACTTTTAAAGTTCTGTTGTCCTTCAACGTGGGGGAACTCAAATTCGTTGTGTTGGTTTAATAACGTTCTTTGTTTTTCTAATTTCTTGACTCTTTAAGGGGGTATGTTTGCACGTAACTGTTTACCCGGAGCTTAATGAACATTGATTCTCTGTCTTTGTTAGTTTAGTGGACTTCCTTATCTTTGTTCCTCTGTGCCAACACTCATGGCGTTTATTTCACGTTTTATATAGATGTTCCTTTTCAGTGTGACTGGTCTTTTTGGTAATTAAAGTTTTTATTTCCTTTTACTTCACGTCTGTTTATTAAAGCTGCCCTTCATTGTAATATATAGTATTCTGTACATGTCAAACAAGCTTCTGCCAAACTCTTCACCAAAGTTGATTATGGAAAAATCATGGAAAGCCGTCTGGTATGTTTGAATTTGACGTTTTCTTCGACTGCTTCTCAATCTAAACTCACAGTGCACATTAGTTTTTCGGTCAGTTATTTTTGGAATGTCAGTGAAGGCCTCTGATCTAAAGAATGCCAGCCGGCAGATTTCATCGGCAACCATATGTTTTTTTTTGCTTCTCCACTGTCTTCTAAACTCTTTTCTGTAAAGTGCTTGTGCGTGTCTGAAAGCTTGGAATCGAAACTGGCATTCTAGAATTCGATTTGTCCAGTTTTGGGTCTTAATTCTTATGTTTGCTGTTTGTTCGTATGACTCACATGGCAAAATGATGAAATACTGGAGCCGACTCGTTCATGATAGGCTCTGATAGAATAACACAGACTTGCTGTTAGCCGTCTGACAACAAGCACTGGTGAACAGCATTTCGCTTGATAAAAACTTCATAGTTTTATTTCTAATCCTTGCATATAGAATGTGCACTATAAAAAAGTGATTGTCATCAACTGATTTGCGTTCACGAATTGTACAAAACTTTGTACGATTTCCCACTTGTGAGTGTGAGCGTTAAGAAGGTGTAGAAAGATCTGTCAGGATTTTTACAGTCAGACTTAACCAAAGTACAGCTGAAAGTAGGGTTGAGTGGACCGTTTTGAAAAACAGATCAGGCATGGTTGCTCAAAAAAGGAAAAAAATATTGGACGTGCATGCGAGTCGTATTGGACCATTTCGAAAACACCGATGGTTCCCTTGTGCGGCTCTAAGCTCAGAAGTTTAGCTATCATTATTTTTATGATGACATATGTGAAGCGGTTCAGTAAATCCCTGCGACAGAAATTATAGAAGTTGCTATTCTTCTTTAATTTACAAAAGCTTGGCGGTAGACTTTGGAACTTGCCGCTTCAGAAATCAACGATAACTTTTTAAACAACGTCAAGATGAAAATGCCGATGTTGTAAAAACAATATTTTTAGGCCAAAAATACAATATTCTGCGGTTAATTTGTTACTGTACCAAATTTGTTCTTCGATGAATGAAAATTAGGCGTGATGAAAGACATCGGGGGAAACTTGGGTAAGGTTTAATTTGTGGTTAACATTTTTCCATGTTTATAATGGAGTTACTATGCTGTACTGGCAACATATAATAGCAAATACAAAGGGCTATGCTGCATGGTTTAGCTACTTCATTTTGGTTGCAAAAGTAAAAAAATATTATAAGCGGGGGGCTCTTATAACCGAGACTTTACATTAGTAATGAAAATGAGAGCGGATGAAATCCTAATGTGTAACCATTCAATCTAAAGTTACTGAGCAGTACTTTCTTTTGGCGCTGTTTGTTATGCTGTACAAGGTGGTTCTAACTTTTGAGTTTCTTGTTGAAATCCTAAACTGTGATCACTCAAATGAAAGCTGATCGGAGCAGTATTTTCCTATGCTACTGTTCAATCAGTGTGCTTTACGACTGAGATGTTGTCGAAAAAAAACGTCTGCTTTCACAGGCTACATCTCGAGCAAAGCTTGTCTAAAAAGGATGTCACGATCCGAACATTCAGCCATGGCCCCGGAGACACGATGCGACCGTCGAGTGCTGACACGGTACTAGATTGCCAAGTTCGGAAATGATAACACACATCTGAACTAAGTTTAGAAGAGAAACACGCCTTCCAGACGATAACATCAGAAAAATGGCAAATCATTTCATCGTTAACGATGCTCAAATTCCTATTTTTAATAACCAATTTTTATGATCCAAACCTTCTGTTATTTTAGCTTTGTTTGCGGAAAACGCGGCCGCAAACTGCGGTGATATGTTAAATCATAAATCAACGCGGTATCTGAATGATTATCGGACACTGATTCATCGGCAAGGTTTTGTTTATAGACAATGTAACACTGCCTAGAGTGTAAAATATATGTGGTCTGTCAAACAGCCTGAGTATTTTCAAATCAGTTTTTTATTAGAGAATGTAAGTGCGAAGAAGTTGTATTCCTGTTGGGTCTGAAGTAATTTTTCCCCAGCCTAAAGAGAGATTGCAATTGTTGACTGCCTACGTCGTCAGTTCACTTTTCAAATTCCCTAAATTGCCTTTAGAGCCAGCGGGTCGAGATGTCTTCTCGCATCTCGATTTGTTCCTATGGGTATGAGTTTCAATGGTCAACTGACTGTACAACTACAGGACCTACAGACTGGCGCAGCTTTTACACCATATACAGCATACTGAAAAACTGACTGAATTAACAGCTCGGGTTAGCAGCACATGCAGGAAAGTACTGCTCAATAGCTTTCATTTGAATGGTCACAGTTTAGGATTTCATCCACATACTCAAAAGTTAGAACCACCTTGTACAGCATAATAAACAGTACCACAGGAAAGTACTGCTCAACAGCTTTCATTTGAATGGTCACAGTTTTAAGGATTTCATCCACATACTCAAAAGTTAGAACCACCTTGTACAGCATAATAAACAGTACCACAGGAAAGTACTGCTCTGCATGCAGTAGCTTTCATAGCTTTCATTTGAATGGTCACACTTTAGGATTTCATCCACATACTCAAAAGTTAGAACCACCTTGCACAGCATAATAAACAGTACCACAGGAAAGTACTGCTCAATAGCTTTCATTTGAATGGTCACAGTTTAGGATTTCATCCACATACTCAAAAGTTAGAACCACCTTGTACAGCATAATAAACAGTACCACAGGAAAGTACTGCTCAGTAGCTTTCATTTGAATGGTCACACTTTAGGATTTCATCCACAGACTCAAAAGGTAGAACCACCTTGTACAGCATAATAAACAGTACCACAGGAAAGTACTGCTCAATAGCTTTCATTTGAATGGTCACAGTTTAGGATTTCATCCACATACTCAAAAGTTAGAACCACCTTGTACAGCATAATAAACAGTACCACAGGAAAGTACTGCTCAGTAGCTTTCATTTGAATGGTCACACTTTAGGATTTCATCCACAGACTCAAAAGTTAGAATCACCTTGTACAGCATAATAAACAGTTAACCACAGGAAAGTACTGCTCAAAAGCTTTCATTTGAATGTTCACAGTTTAGGATTTCATCCACAGACTAAAAAGTTAGAACCGCATTGTACTGTACAGCATAGTTATAACATTACCATGGGAAACTAGAATAATGGTCACACTTTAGGGTTTCCGGCCACAGACACCACGAAAGGAAAGTACTGTTTCGTAGCTTTCTTATCAACGACAATTGAGGTATTTTTACTTGATTTTAACTGACTTGAACCACACTCTCGGGAGTTTAAAGGTTAACGACGGTAACATGCATCCAAAGCCGGCCAACAGAAATTTTAAAGCTGACTGACTGGTTGGCAACCGGTCAGTCAGCTTTAAAATTTTTAATTCTACCTTAGCTTGCTGGCCGGGGCGTAGCTAGGATGTTTTATCTTGCAAGAACAAAAGAAGAAATACAGCGCCTAAGGCTCTTAACAGTTAAAGGGGGTCTGAAATTTAGATAAGAGGGGGTTTAAAAATTATATGCTCGGAAATGCCATTTCTAGCTATGCCTACGACGTATTCCTTAAAAAAAACTATTAAGTATAAAAACAACGCATATATTGACCTTTTTTATTTGTCAGTAACCATTTCAGCCACAAAAATCATCTAAGCCACTTATAAGGTGTATCTTTATTGGATCTTAAGTCACAGTAAAAAGCCTAAAAACATATGTCAGTTAGGCGAACAGTTTTATCTGGCGAGCTGGATGATAGTGGCGTATGGCTATAAATAACTGACAAGGAATGCAACCTTTGAGCGATATTTTTTATGTTATTGTTTTGAAAGTCATGACTAGTTTCATTGCCAAAGCGTTTTTATGGTGGACTTCACTATTGAACAGTGAGCATTCAACGAAAATAGTAGAAGAAATAATCTTTCGGCTGCTGAAAAAAAATTGCTTTAAAGCCCGAGCTTAATGGCTTAAAGGCTGGCTACGCCCCTGAATTGTCTTACACTGATAAGAGACTGTGTACATGTGACCAAAATAAAATGCACCAAGGCTCGGACAAACACCTTTTGCGTGAGATCGGTATCCTGACCCAATGGGCGGTAGATAACCTGTCTGAAGACTAATCGTGTTATAACAGGCTGGGAGGGCAGTGATAGGTTAATTTCCCGCGAATGGAAGGAAAAAATGGATTCGATCACTTACTCTTTAATTATAAAGTTGTTTTAGCATGATTTCTCAGCAGTTCAAGTCAGATTTAGCCATTTTTACATTCAATATAATAAATTTTATAATCCATGTACTGTGAATACAAATGAAATAAAAGAATGTAACCACTGCATTGTTTGTCAGTTGGCTAGAATGGATTGTACATACGGCCGTTAATTAGTTCGAGCATGGGGGTCTCCACAATATCCCCTCAGTTGATAGCTCTTCAGTTATAAGCGACTGCATACTGACGTTAGTGTCACCATTCAAGTGAAACTTATTAAGCGGTACTTTACTGCTGGTGCTGTTTCATAACAACGCATGGTAGTTTGAGGCTGTATGAAATGCTAAAGTTTATGCTACATACATTCTTGTGGCATGCACTCTGAGTTTATCATAAGTGGCTCTATATTAACGTTTGCGTCCGACGGTGGATGAAGTCCTTTAAAGTGTATTTATTCACATGGCATTTGAGTATAATCTCTCAGATTTAGGCATGGTAATACTTCTCTGTGGTAATCAATGCCGTACAATCAAGGTGGTTCTAATATACTAATTTTTGAGTCTGTGGATAAAATCCTAAAGTGTACTGAGCAGTACTTTCCTGTGGTACTGTATCATGTTATGCTATATGCAAGATGGATGGTACCAACTTTTGAGTCTGTAAATAAAAACCTAAAGTGTAACCATTCAAATGAAATACTGATCTGTCTTGCTAAAACATAAGGCCTGACGGAGGCGAAATCTTTTTCAGTCTTAAACATTTTCACTCCTCCCCCCCCCCCCCCCCCCCCCCCCCCCCCCCCCCCCACCTCCGATTCACTCCTGGAACTTCCTTGCAATGGAATCTGGATCCAAAGTGACTGATTCAAATGAAAGCTACTGAGCTACTGAATTTTCCACTGCGATACTGTTTCATTTTTTTAATATTTTTCAATTGGAAAGTGAGATGTGGGATTTTTCACAATTTGCAAGGTTAATGTTATCCTGCAGTGAGGCCGACACTCGGGGTGAGGCGTCCATTAAAGAAAGATGAGCAAGAACGAAGTCTGTGTGGGGGAAGTAACATGCGTGATAACCTTATGTTCATAAAATGTGCAAGATTAAACATCAAACTTTAAGACTAGCCGTGGTAGTTTGTTTCTATAAGAACCTCTCATTTCTGGTGCAAAGTTTTGCTATTTGACCATCAAAATCATTATTATTACAAAAAAGTCATGCAGTCAGGTAATGTGTCTTATGTTATAAATAGATTAATCCTTTTGATCCCGTGAGCACTAATCAACGTCCGAAAAGAGTCAGTCAGGTCAGTACAACTGAACCGCGAATTGATGATTCCATCTTTCATGGCAACTAAGAACGATTTTCGTGCCTTAGATTTGCTTCACTCTTGCACAGGAATTTTACCCCTTACTCTTAGTCTGGAAGGGAGACAAAGAGGGAGGGGAGGGGGTTGCTGAGGGTGGGAGGCTTAAGATTAAAATTCACGCCGGCCTCGCGTTACTGTATTGTTGTTGTGGTTCTTGTTGCTGATGTTGTCATTTCCCGAAAAACGTAAAAAACTGTTAAAAAAAAATCTAAATTTTTACTTCACTGGTCAACGATTCTAGTTAACTTTGCTTAGTTTAATCATTTTTTGCAAGCGTGGTTTTAAAGTGTATATGACAGATTTTTTTTACTTGCTTGATGGAATCTACATGGTGTAAGAAAATCGAAAACAGTTTTTTCAATATCGATTTTCTTTTACGTGTTTTTGCCGTCTAAAAACGTGAAATTTCACCTCCGGTGGTGTACAAAACCCGCGCAAGAAGAAAGACTGGAAATAGTTCGCTGTGACGTCAATACAAGAATGCCGGTGTCGAGGTTTCTCGGTTCCTCACAATTTTTGGGGCGCCCTGAGAAAGAAACATGGTTCTATTAAGGGGTTTTGTCTATGGTTGTAGCAACACGCACCAAAAAACGAAGAAACCGCAACACTGGCATTCTTGTATGTTTGTCACAGCGGACTACTTCCACCGGAAGTGAAATTTCACGTTTTTTGACGTCTAAATCACGGACAAGAAAAATCGATATAGAAAAACTTTTTTCCGGCGACTTTCTTATCAGAACGCCATGTAGATTCCAATACGCAAATGAAAAAAAATCTGTCATATACACTTTAAAGATTCGAAGCGAAACAGACCTGGTAAGCTGGTTAATATGAACAAGTCTTCCTCAAATTAACTGTGAAGAACAAGACGTTAGGCATTGAAAATAAAGAAAATATTTCAGATCTTTTCTTTTTTTTTTCAGAAAGATAAATATTGCGCAAAATCCGTTTAAACTGGCCTTCAGGTGAAGTAATAGGCGGGTAACACAATCGTGCAACTTGTCACGCAACAATGTTGCATTGCAGGTTGTAGCCCTGATGTTGCACGTACCAACTGTACGCGCAACAAATTTTCATGTTGCAGAAAGTAGAAGCGACAGGCACACGCAGTAAGTCCGATATTCATGAGCTAGAAGAGTGGAAAAGTTCAGGCGTATAATGCGCAATTAGCACAACTTAAGCCCTCAAGCTAATTACCCCGAAATCTTTGTACTTTCTTTCCTGAAACCGAAATAAAAAATCTCACTTACATTTTTTTTTTGCGCTAGTCACAAAAACGTCCGTTGTTTCCAAAAATGCGCGCAATTGTCTAGTGGTTTACTTTTTGCGCGCGCGAATTTCAAATTTGCGTCACGTAGTTTTTTGTACTCGCAAGCCGCATCGATCGTTCAGTCGTTTACAATAAACGTTGAAGACATCAGGTTTTGAAAGTATATTACGTTTAAAAGCATATTGTTACGTCTGTTGCATCTCAAGGAAGGGGGCGCGTAGGAAAAGTAGGTAATGTGCAGTTCAGTTACATTGATAACGACAACGGGAAGAGTTAAATTAGAATTATATCAGTTTTGGCATTCGCACTTGCCATTGAACTCGTGTCCATTCAGTCTGAGAGACTGAAATAGGCTGAGGTTGGCTGGTTCTCCTATCTTTGTAGAATTCCCCCAGCAGTCTTTTCCAAGTTTTTCAACGATCGGAAAGTCCTGGAAACGAGGTTGGTTACTGTCGGGAATTGCCATTCGAAAGAGTTTGTCATCTCTATATCTTGAAATTCTAGTCACAAAACTATTGTATCTTAATTAATACAGACAATGAAATACTACAGAATTCTACACAGAAGAGTTTGGATAGTTTTGTTCATCGTCGCTTTTCTGATGTTGCGCATGCTCAGTACCTGGGACAAGACTAATTCGTGGGAGACTAAATCAAATATGACGGAAGACAAACTTAACAACTACAACAACAACAACAAAGCAAGATTGAATGTGATCATATTGACGCATATGAGTTCTGGCTCAACGTTTGTCGGAAACGTTTTCAATTTTCATCCAGAAGTTTTTTATATTTTAGAGCCTCTGCGTGAGTTAAGGAGAACGGTGTACGGAGATCCCGAAATGGGGGATTGGACTGTCTTGGATAAGAAAGCAGAAAGCGCTTACAGAATTGACTTTTTGGACCTGCTTCGGGACTTATTCACGTGCAGGTTTCAAGGAAATAATACGGTCGACAACGTATTTCCTGCTTGGTTGAGAAAGAAAAAAACACTGGATTTCCTCGCATGGAGAAGCCCAACAACACAATTCACCAAGGAATCGATAAGGGAAGTTTGTAACTCACGGGTACGTAGAATCACGGTTGCAAAGATAATGCAAAACAGACTCCCAGGAGAAATTGGAATACGTGAACTCCGGAAGCTCTGCAGTTCTGAGCCCAGTCAATTTGACTGCTTGATCATCCACCTTGTCAGGGATCCTAGAGCTGTTATATCGTCGTTAATTAGAAGAATGTTTCACCTGCCGAACGCACCTAAGGTAGAACTGATCACTCCGACAAACATAACTCGTGAAGGAAAAGCAATTATAAAGCGCAATGCAGACATCTTATGCTCGAGTGTCGTGAAAAATTTGAACTACGTAAATAGGGAATGGCCTAACTGGTTTAAAAACCGCTACATTCTCGTTCGTTATGAAGACATTGTTAGCGATTTGTCAAAAGCAGTGTTCCGTTTGTACAATTTCACCGGTCTCCCCATGGTTATCTTAATTAGTAATTGGATTCATAAAGGTAAATCCCCCGCCCTGAAATCTCATATACACGATGTTTTTGTCATATCTAAGGAAGACGTTGAGAGAATCGAAGCCTGGAGATCTGGTCTAGAACCTTCCCTGGTGGCTGAGGTTGAAAAAAAATGTAGACCCCTTATGAAACTAATGGGATACATATCCGTTAATAACTCAGAGCGTCTTTTGAATGATATGAGCCAGAAACTATGGACTGACAAGATACCACTTCTTATAACTCACCCTCAGTCTAACTCCTTCTAATAACATATTGTCCTTTTAAACTCCTGGTGTAGCAAAATTACACTGCGACGCGCCTCACCGCGAGCATCCAACATGAGTTAGCCAATCAGAGAACGCGAATTCAATTGACGGGCACGCCTCCTCGCAAAGTTGAGCTTGATGGATAGAATGTTCTCTCTTCGTGTTTATCACAGGAGTGTAAAGTTAGGGCCTGGTCGCACTACAGTCAAAACAAAAATTAGCCTGTGCAAAAATCGAGGAAAACAAAAGAACCGCTCCGGTGGGACACGCTTTTTGTGGAATGTTTTTGTTTTTATGTCATTTTGCACGGGTTAATTTTTGTTTTTGACTGTAGTGCGACCAGGCCCTTAGTTACAAAATACGAAGGTTTTATTTACTTTATTGCTTCACACGTATCTGCAGTTACGAAAATGATCATAAGATTTGGATGTTGGTATCATGAGTGTTAGGTGCTCAAGGTAAGAAGCGTCGCACTGTAACAAAGAAAAAATATGTAAAATTTTCAATTGAGAAGAATTAAAAATAAACTGTGTATAAACTATTCACCACAGTTAAGAACTAGCAGTCCTTTAGGGAAAAACTGCCTTCTATCTTTCTTTTTGGGGATGCAAACTGCAAGCGAGCCTGGAGGAGAGAGAGGTGTGGGGTGGGGTGGGGTGTGGGTGGGGGTGGGGGCTCGCACATGAATGTGATGAGGGTGATCGTAACTTTTAGGGGATGAAATTCGAAATAGCAGTCCTTTAGGGAAACACTGCTTACTATCTTTTTTTAATTGAGACTTGCCAACAAATCCAGCTCTAGAATGTTTTTTCTTGTAGCCTGTTCCAGGCGTTGGGATTGTGGTGCCGGGATGCGGCGAAAAACCGGCGCGCAATACTCGCGATATTTTTCCTTCGCGCGCCCCCTATCCTTCTTTCCCCACTTCTGAATGCCCGGGGGGGGGGGGGGGGGGGGGGGCTCCCATATAAAAATGACGGGGGTGCTAGTCGGAAATTTTTGGAAAAACACCCTAAAAGGTACCGGAATCTTGTTTGATGGGTGTGGCTCAAATAAAGTTTTACCCCTAAAGGCTGGTTCTCATATAATCGTCCCGGTCGTCCCAGTCGTCCGAGTCGTTTCAAAAGTGCACGGACCATCGGGACGATTATATGAGAACACTTCTGAGACGACCTGGGACGATCGCAAACGACCCGGACGACTGGGACGATCGCGGTCGCTTGGATAGAACTGTGTTCTATCCGGACGACTGGGACCATCGTGGAAAATCGGGGACGATCATATGAGAACTACTCTCAGGCGACCGGGACGACTGAGGCGATCGAAGCGACCCAAATCCACCCCAAACTGCAGTATTATTGCCCAAAACATGTTGTCGGACCTCGTTTACGACCGCGCTATGACGTTCGAGACGACCGGGACGATCATATGAGAACCCAAATCGTTTGAGTCGTCCCGATCGTCTGAGTCGTTTGCAAAAAATTTTTGAAACGACTCGGAAGACCGAAGCGACCGGGACGATTATATGAGAACCAGCCTTAAGAGGTACCAATTCTTAAACAACACGTGACGTTCGTCATATTCTGTCTTATTTTTCGGCTTTATACCCTAAAAGGTACCACGATAATTCTAACTGTGGTCATTTTAGATTTAAGTACCCTAAGTAGAACCAATCTGCAAATTTTGACCCCTAGGACGAGCATCCCCGTCATTTTCATATGGGAGTCCCCCTCCCCCCTTTCGGGGATACAAACCGCAAGAGAGCCTCAGAAGCGAGGCTGGCGGAAGGCAGCTCGTCTTTCTCGCCGGGACTACCAGACAGGAGATGAGAAGGAAATGACTTTTAGAAAGTCTAGCTTTCATCTAAAAGTATGTAAAGTAATTTATCCAGCGTCAGACCAACGACTTTCGAACGCCTCGATTTTTGCACCTCGTATTTGACTTGGCAGAATCTAAATTTCCAACTGCACTTATCTCAGTGCAGACGAATATTGTATAATTCTGCTCCATGCAGTGGGCCGGAGGCGCATACTAGTTTTAAATTCAGTGTGCAGTAAGAGAGAAAAGCCACATAACTGTGGTGGAAGGAAATCTATAGAGAATCCGGAGAAGCCCACTGAAGTCTGAACAAGGCGAGGCTAAGTCAGTCATTTTACATATCATCAGGAGCGGGTAATAAACTCCCGATCCACGACACATTGGAAGGAGCTGTGCCAATCAGTTCTTCCCTGATCCCTTTGTCCCCTGTTCCGGTACTTCATTTCCCCCCCTGTCCCCTTTCATCCCATTCTCCCCACCCCCACCCCCTCCCCCCCCCCCCCCCCCGTACATTTGTCACAAGTTTCTTTGAGCATTTCATACATTTTATTCCGAGTATAAATACACTTGTCAATGTTATACCCATGGATGGATCGCTGCTGGCTTCTTGTTCGATTCTTGTGATCGAGCTCCCATTGGAGGAAGACTGGTACTGAATATGGTTTTGGCCTTAGCAGCCACGCCTGCAAATGGCGGCTTTGTGAGACGAAGACTTGCTTAGTTTTGTCCTCTAGAGGTTTTGTCGTTTCAAGATGCCACGAAAGGTTTGTTATATACAGTTTATAGTATCGCAGAAAGGTAGAAGTATTTGTAAAGGCTTTTGCATATATATTCTCGATTTGCTACAGAGGGAGTGGGAGCCTTAGTGTCACATCATGATCACTTCGCTCGCCACGAACAAATTTTAAATAATCTCGCAGAATATTTTCCATATTGCATTTGTTCAGTGTTTAATGTATTAATAACTGGTTGATCAGTGAACTTAACACTTTGGTTACTCACAATTGAATCGGCAATTTACCCGAGCCGATCCCATGGAAATTTCCTTCAAGCGCCCGAATGAAATCGCCTTTCAAAGCTCATTTCAAATCGCGTGTCAAAAAGTTACAGAGATACATTTTAATTGATTGACTGATTGATTTACAAGTTATTGTAATCCGTAAAGGTGTGCTTTATGGCGGGCCATCGCGGTCAAAAGTAGATATCATGATATCACTGCTTGATATCATGATATCTGCGTAATATCATGATATCATAATAATATGATATCATGAAAACATGATATCATGATATCCGGCGTGATATCATGACATCATGATATCGCTACGATAAGATCATGATTTCCGGCGTGATATCATGACGTCATGATATCACTACAATAAGATCTCGCAAATGTCGCGTTATCATTATTTTAAATGTCTGACTGTCGAAATTACTCAATGCGTTCTCAATGTCGGTTTGTGAAATATAGACCTTGTATTCTACGACCCCAGTAGTTTACAACCAACGGTATGGCTTACCTAAACCGTGTTCTTTTAATTTTGGTTACAACTTTGATTTTAAGTTCAATATACTCCCATATATAAGCTATATAGGTATATGCCGCTGTGAAGGGTATGGTTTTCAGGCAGTTTAGTCTGGGATAGGGAAAAGTAATCAGAGATTTTTGGTCTAGAATAGGGTATCATTTTCCGCGAAACTGATCAGTTGCATGAAGAATTTAGTCTAGACGAGGTTTACTGGCAAATGGCATTAAAAAATCAGTACAGCGGGCAGTACGGCATTTTTACTGACCCCTGGCATCTTACATGTAGATTGTGATAGTGAACGAGTTTCTGGAAAATATCGAGTAAGGAATAGGTCTAGGATAGGGTAGGGTTTTCGGTGTTTAGTCTAGAATAGGGTTGCAAAATGCAGCTAAAATGGTCTATCTCTGGGTTTAGTTTTGACTGATTGATTTACAACTTATTGTAATCCGTAAAGGTGTGCTTTATGGCGGGCCATCGCGGTCAAAAGTAGATATCATGATATCACTGCTTGATATCATGATATCTGCGTAATATCATGATAATATGATATCATGAAAACATGATATCATGATATCCGGCGTGATATCATGACATCATGATATCGCTACGATAAGATCATGATTTCCGGCGTGATATCATGATGTCATGATATCACTACAATAAGATCTCGCAAATGTCGCGTTATCATTGTTATTTTAAATGTCTGACTGTCGAAATTACTCAATGCGTTCTCAATGTCGGTTTGTGAAATATAGACCTTGTATTCTACGACCCCAGTAGTTTACAACCAACGGTATGGCTTACCTAAACCGTGTTCTTTTAATTTTGGTTACAACTTTGATTTTATGTTCAATATACTCCCATATACATGTATAAGCTATATAGGTATATGCCGCTGTGAAGGGTATGGTTTTCAGGCAGTTTAGTCTGGGATAGGGAAAAGTAATCAGAGATTTTTGGTCTAGAATAGGGTATCATTTTCCGCGAAACTGATCAGTTGCGTGAAGAATTTAGTCTAGACGAGGTTTACTGGCAAATGACATTTAAAAATCAGTACAGCGGGCAGTACGGCATTTTTACTGACCCCTGGCATCTTAGATTGTGATAGTGAACGAGTTTATGAAAAATATCGAGTATGGAATAGGTCTAGGATAGGGAAGGGTTTTCGGTGTTTAGTCTAGAATAGGGTTGCAAAATGCAGCTAAAATGGTCTATCTCTGGGTTTAGTAAACGAAGTAACCCGACTATTCAGCACAGCAGAAAATGAAGAGAGTTTTTTGCATCACCAGGCTGCAAAATCTCCTCTCAAAAATAACAAAATGCGGACATTCTAGTGCTCATTCAATTTGGGGGTCAAATTATGCAAATTATAACTCTTATAAATTTATTTACCGTATTTATTCACGTATAAGACACACCATTTTTTACGAAAATTTGTGCTTGTTCGATAAAAATTTTCTCAAAACTCGGGGTGCGTCTTATAACCGAGTATTTTCCCGCAACAAAATTTAACTTTTCCAATTTCCTTATAATTAATGTTCAACTAAGATGAGAATGAATAAACAAGACATTCATTGTTGGTCATTTACTTTTATCAGATTTGGTGGTTCTAAAAAGAACCGGGTTGGCTCTGAAAAGAGCCGTTTGTTTGATAGCTCGGCTGAGCTCAGCTACTCGTCGTCCTCGGCTTCGCTGTCGGTCTCGAACTCGTTGTCAACTGCCTCGTCTGCGTCGTCAGCTTCTCCTTCTTCGTCATCCCAAACTGCGTCATCTTCCGTGCCATCGAGAGCATTGTTGATACCACAGGATTTGAATGATCTTACTATCAAATCGACTGGGATCTCGCTCCATGCTTGATCGATCCACCGCAACACCGTCTCTTTACTGGGCGCTCGCTTCTTTCCGGATGCTGTGTAGGTGAACGGGCCGTTGATCATCCAGGCTTCATACTGTACACGGATCTTCGCTTTGAATGGCTTGTTGATGCATTTGTCCAGGGGTTGCAGGACTGGAGTAAGGCCACCGGGAATTACGGCGACATCGACGTTTCGTCTGGCGAGAAGATCTTTCACGGCATCAGTCAAATGTGCGCATTCTCCTCGGGACCTCGATTCGCAGCTGACGAACGCCTTTAAATATCACCTTCGGTGGCAGTTTCTCTCCGTTAGCCTTCACCGCTAGGACGACCGTGAAGCTTTGTTTATCTCTAGTGTTCTCGTGGCAGGCAACTCGAATCTCATTGGGGTCTCGTCCATGTTTAGAATCTGGCTGGACTCGTAGCCGCAACGCTGTCTGGCTCGTAGGACGAAGCGATGGAACTCCACTACCTTGTCCTCCATATCTGCTGGTAGATGAGATGAGTTTTGCAACTGATGAATGAAAGATCTGTCAGATGAGTATTGTTTATTTTAAACGTAAAAACGGATCAATTAGTATTCAGAATTAAAAACACTGTTTCCTTAGGCGGACAAATTGAGTGAATAAAAAAGTGAGACTTTTTTCTATTGTCTATGTGTGATTTTTTTGCTATTGTTTGTTAAGATATCTCGTAATTTGGGGTGCGTCTTATAACAGGGTATTTGGGTGAAATTTTCAGTTTGTTTACTTGTCACAATCGCCTTCAAAAGTTTAGGGTGCGTCTTATAACCGAGTGCGTCTTATAAGTGAATAAATACGGTATACTGATTTCACAATACTTTTTCGTGTTAAAAAAGTAATGAAGATAATTCGAAATGAAAATGAAATCAGTGTAAATGAATTGTTAGAGATTCTAATTTGCAGAATTTGGATCCCATGAATTAAATAATTACTAGAACAACAATTAACTGAGGTATTTATAATAAGCTATTCCAAAAAAACTGTTGGGACTACTGGGCTGTACTCTTCCATGAAACTGACGAGGGGTGCTCCAGAACTACATGAACTTAAGGCGGAGCTACACGTGAATTTGAATGAAAGTTTAAGAGGTTTAAAGAAGGGATAGAAGAAAGAAAATTATTTTTGGAACACCAACAGACAGTTGATACCCACGCAAGAGTACCCCAGGTTGCTAGAGGACTAACTTGGTGTCCGTCTATTAATTATTAACTACAATTCTAATTTCAAAACTTCACTAAATCTTCAATATTTCTTACATGTATTTCTCTTAATTTTACAAATCCTTTGAGAAAAACTATTTCCTAGCTTCCAAACATCACCCAAAAATTTACAAAACACCCCATAACATAGATTCATGAGATGAGCAGACAGTTTTTTTGGATTGCTTGAAACGTGAACGAGATGTTTCCATTAAAGCCATGTCAAGTGGCGGAAAAATGGCGTTCATGTGGACCCCCGCCTTAAAATGAAACTTGTAACCAAACTAAAAGAGCACTGTTTAGGTAAGCCTTGTAAACTGCTGGGTCGTAGAATACAAGGTTTATATTTTACAAACCGACATTGAGAATGCTTTGAGTAATTTGGACAGTCAGAATAATAATGATAACGCGACATTTGCGAAATAGTCTACCGATTTGCGAAATGGTTTTAAGAGATTATGTACAAAAACGAGATCTTATTGTAGTGATACATGTATCATGATATCATGATATCACGCCGGATATCATGATATCATGTTTTCATGATATCATATTATTATGATATCATGATATTACGCAGATATCATGATATCAAGCAGTGATATCATGATATCTACTTTTGACCGCGATGGCTCGCCATAGTGCTTGGCTGCGGACGAGCTGAGGAAGGAAGTCCAATCGCTATAAAGTTAAATGAGATTTTGATCAGCAAAATGCAAGTGTATTGGAAGGAAAAAACAATTGCGCTTTTGCTCTTTACATATACATTGTACAGTACAGTAAATTACATGTAAAATAATAATGATCACTGAAGCAGCATTTAAACCAGGGTTTTGTCAGAGCAGGTACACAGGGACCTTTACTTGGTTATTTCAATTCTTGTCTTGGCGTTTTCTCAGGAAAATGTGCTAAGATATTTGAATAAAGAACTGCTAAAGTTGATGGGCTATTTGATCTTTATTACGAGTGAAATAAAACTGTGCTTTGTCACTAATGCCTTTTTCAAAGCAGTTACAGTCAAACCGGATGTTCTTTTGCAGGCAACTTTGCAAATTTCCGCCGCAACATTGCTATTTTGATTGACAGTTTGCTTTGAGCAAGTTGGAAGTTGTGCGAGCAAGTTGCAACTTTCGCGAGCAAGTTCCTATTTCAAACTTGCTGTCAGTTGCCGGATTTCTGAATTGAAAGTACATGGTTTGGTTACCTTGCAGTATTTCACAAACTCTACGATGTCAGGAGTAGAAACTGTTCGTTCCTTCCAGCCAGGTTTACCGGGAAAATACATCTTGTGTTGTAAAAATCTGTTTACAATATTGGATACAGTTTGCCTTGATTATCCAATAATGCTTGCGATTTGTTCTTGTTTTACACCAGACGACCATTATTCTTTCTCTTTTCTCAACCGAGGTGGTATTATTGTGATGTACATGAGCCATAACCGAAGAAGGACGTGTTTTCACAATATTCGCAATTTGCAACTGACAACAAGTTTGAAATAGGAAGTTGCTCGCGAAACTTCCAACTTGCTCGAAGCAAACTGTCAATCAAAATACCAATGTTGCGGCGGAAGTTCGCAAAGTTGCCCGCAAAAGAACATCTGGTTTGACTGTAAAACAAATACCCAAATTGGACAGAAATGGCCTAAAATGCACACTTTGGGCCTCAAAATGTCAAACATTTTCTGAGGTACAACGCTGTAGGTCCCCATACCGTCTCCCCAGTGTGAAGAGGGGCTTCCTGCAAACCTTAACAAAAATCCTGATTTAAAGAATTGATCATTGATTCGATGATTTTTCGAAATAAAATACCTGTACATGTACCTGTAAACGATAAAGAGCTCCACTCCTGAATGAACCTGTATACCGGTATATATCTTACAGGTCAAATTTAATTGCATGTCCACATTGTGGGCAAAAGAATCTGATCACATAAATTCCTTTGCAGAGGAAGTCAGCAGCAGCTAAGGAGTCAAAACCTTCCATTGAAACTGAAACAAAGGAAGAACAACAAAAGGAGAATTTGCCAAACAGTGATGGCACTGCCAAAAGCACAAGTGAAACAGTGGACAAACAGCCTCCCCAGTCACCTCCCCCTGAGGATGTTTTGGAATCTTACTTTTCAGCTGAGAATGTGATTGAATACCAATGGCCTCCTGACTCACCCTCAGTCTAACTCCTTCTAATAACATATTGTCCTTTTAAACTCCTGGTGTAGCAAAATTACACTGCGACGCGCCTCACCGCGAGCATCCAACATGAGTTAGCCAATCAGAGAACGCGAATTCAATTGACGGGCACGCCTCCTCGCAAAGTTGAGCTTGATGGATAGAATGTTCTCTCTTCGTGTTTATCACAGGAGTGTAAAGTTAGGGCCTGGTCGCACTACAGTCAAAACAAAAATTAGCCTGTGCAAAAATCGAGGAAAACAAAAGAACCGCTCCGGTGGGACACGCTTTTT
This sequence comes from Dendrophyllia cribrosa, assembly GCA_024195265.1. NCBI lineage: Eukaryota > Metazoa > Cnidaria > Anthozoa > Scleractinia > Dendrophylliidae > Dendrophyllia > Dendrophyllia cribrosa. The sequence goes on from JAJLRJ010000014.1 coordinate 15,867,407, forward strand.
GTGGAATGTTTTTGTTTTTATGTCATTTTGCACGGGTTAATTTTTGTTTTTGACTGTAGTGCGACCAGGCCCTTAGTTACAAAATACGAAGGTTTTATTTACTTTATTGCTTCACACGTATCTGCAGTTACGAAAATGATCATAAGATTTGGATGTTGGTATCATGAGTGTTAGGTGCTCAAGGTAAGAAGCGTCGCACTGTAACAAAGAAAAAATATGTAAAATTTTCAATTGAGAAGAATTAAAAATAAACTGTGTATAAACTATTCACCACAGTTAAGAACTAGCAGTCCTTTAGGGAAAAACTGCCTTCTATCTTTCTTTTTGGGGATGCAAACTGCAAGCGAGCCTGGAGGAGAGAGAGGTGTGGGGTGGGGTGGGGTGTGGGTGGGGGTGGGGGCTCGCACATGAATGTGATGAGGGTGATCGTAACTTTTAGGGGATGAAATTCGAAATAGCAGTCCTTTAGGGAAACACTGCTTACTATCTTTTTTTAATTGAGACTTGCCAACAAATCCAGCTCTAGAATGTTTTTTCTTGTAGCCTGTTCCAGGCGTTGGGATTGTGGTGCCGGGATGCGGCGAAAAACCGGCGCGCAATACTCGCGATATTTTTCCTTCGCGCGCCCCCTATCCTTCTTTCCCCACTTCTGAATGCCCGGGGGGGGGGGGGGGGGGGGGGGGCTCCCATATAAAAATGACGGGGGTGCTAGTCGGAAATTTTTGGAAAAACACCCTAAAAGGTACCGGAATCTTGTTTGATGGGTGTGGCTCAAATAAAGTTTTACCCCTAAAGGCTGGTTCTCATATAATCGTCCCGGTCGTCCCAGTCGTCCGAGTCGTTTCAAAAGTGCACGGACCATCGGGACGATTATATGAGAACACTTCTGAGACGACCTGGGACGATCGCAAACGACCCGGACGACTGGGACGATCGCGGTCGCTTGGATAGAACTGTGTTCTATCCGGACGACTGGGACCATCGTGGAAAATCGGGGACGATCATATGAGAACTACTCTCAGGCGACCGGGACGACTGAGGCGATCGAAGCGACCCAAATCCACCCCAAACTGCAGTATTATTGCCCAAAACATGTTGTCGGACCTCGTTTACGACCGCGCTATGACGTTCGAGACGACCGGGACGATCATATGAGAACCCAAATCGTTTGAGTCGTCCCGATCGTCTGAGTCGTTTGCAAAAAATTTTTGAAACGACTCGGAAGACCGAAGCGACCGGGACGATTATATGAGAACCAGCCTTAAGAGGTACCAATTCTTAAACAACACGTGACGTTCGTCATATTCTGTCTTATTTTTCGGCTTTATACCCTAAAAGGTACCACGATAATTCTAACTGTGGTCATTTTAGATTTAAGTACCCTAAGTAGAACCAATCTGCAAATTTTGACCCCTAGGACGAGCATCCCCGTCATTTTCATATGGGAGTCCCCCTCCCCCCTTTCGGGGATACAAACCGCAAGAGAGCCTCAGAAGCGAGGCTGGCGGAAGGCAGCTCGTCTTTCTCGCCGGGACTACCAGACAGGAGATGAGAAGGAAATGACTTTTAGAAAGTCTAGCTTTCATCTAAAAGTATGTAAAGTAATTTATCCAGCGTCAGACCAACGACTTTCGAACGCCTCGATTTTTGCACCTCGTATTTGACTTGGCAGAATCTAAATTTCCAACTGCACTTATCTCAGTGCAGACGAATATTGTATAATTCTGCTCCATGCAGTGGGCCGGAGGCGCATACTAGTTTTAAATTCAGTGTGCAGTAAGAGAGAAAAGCCACATAACTGTGGTGGAAGGAAATCTATAGAGAATCCGGAGAAGCCCACTGAAGTCTGAACAAGGCGAGGCTAAGTCAGTCATTTTACATATCATCAGGAGCGGGTAATAAACTCCCGATCCACGACACATTGGAAGGAGCTGTGCCAATCAGTTCTTCCCTGATCCCTTTGTCCCCTGTTCCGGTACTTCATTTCCCCCCCTGTCCCCTTTCATCCCATTCTCCCCACCCCCACCCCCTCCCCCCCCCCCCCCCCCCCGTACATTTGTCACAAGTTTCTTTGAGCATTTCATACATTTTATTCCGAGTATAAATACACTTGTCAATGTTATACCCATGGATGGATCGCTGCTGGCTTCTTGTTCGATTCTTGTGATCGAGCTCCCATTGGAGGAAGACTGGTACTGAATATGGTTTTGGCCTTAGCAGCCACGCCTGCAAATGGCGGCTTTGTGAGACGAAGACTTGCTTAGTTTTGTCCTCTAGAGGTTTTGTCGTTTCAAGATGCCACGAAAGGTTTGTTATATACAGTTTATAGTATCGCAGAAAGGTAGAAGTATTTGTAAAGGCTTTTGCATATATATTCTCGATTTGCTACAGAGGGAGTGGGAGCCTTAGTGTCACATCATGATCACTTCGCTCGCCACGAACAAATTTTAAATAATCTCGCAGAATATTTTCCATATTGCATTTGTTCAGTGTTTAATGTATTAATAACTGGTTGATCAGTGAACTTAACACTTTGGTTACTCACAATTGAATCGGCAATTTACCCGAGCCGATCCCATGGAAATTTCCTTCAAGCGCCCGAATGAAATCGCCTTTCAAAGCTCATTTCAAATCGCGTGTCAAAAAGTTACAGAGATACATTTTAATTGATTGACTGATTGATTTACAAGTTATTGTAATCCGTAAAGGTGTGCTTTATGGCGGGCCATCGCGGTCAAAAGTAGATATCATGATATCACTGCTTGATATCATGATATCTGCGTAATATCATGATATCATAATAATATGATATCATGAAAACATGATATCATGATATCCGGCGTGATATCATGACATCATGATATCGCTACGATAAGATCATGATTTCCGGCGTGATATCATGACGTCATGATATCACTACAATAAGATCTCGCAAATGTCGCGTTATCATTATTTTAAATGTCTGACTGTCGAAATTACTCAATGCGTTCTCAATGTCGGTTTGTGAAATATAGACCTTGTATTCTACGACCCCAGTAGTTTACAACCAACGGTATGGCTTACCTAAACCGTGTTCTTTTAATTTTGGTTACAACTTTGATTTTAAGTTCAATATACTCCCATATATAAGCTATATAGGTATATGCCGCTGTGAAGGGTATGGTTTTCAGGCAGTTTAGTCTGGGATAGGGAAAAGTAATCAGAGATTTTTGGTCTAGAATAGGGTATCATTTTCCGCGAAACTGATCAGTTGCATGAAGAATTTAGTCTAGACGAGGTTTACTGGCAAATGGCATTAAAAAATCAGTACAGCGGGCAGTACGGCATTTTTACTGACCCCTGGCATCTTACATGTAGATTGTGATAGTGAACGAGTTTCTGGAAAATATCGAGTAAGGAATAGGTCTAGGATAGGGTAGGGTTTTCGGTGTTTAGTCTAGAATAGGGTTGCAAAATGCAGCTAAAATGGTCTATCTCTGGGTTTAGTTTTGACTGATTGATTTACAACTTATTGTAATCCGTAAAGGTGTGCTTTATGGCGGGCCATCGCGGTCAAAAGTAGATATCATGATATCACTGCTTGATATCATGATATCTGCGTAATATCATGATAATATGATATCATGAAAACATGATATCATGATATCCGGCGTGATATCATGACATCATGATATCGCTACGATAAGATCATGATTTCCGGCGTGATATCATGACGTCATGATATCACTACAATAAGATCTCGCAAATGTCGCGTTATCATTGTTATTTTAAATGTCTGACTGTCGAAATTACTCAATGCGTTCTCAATGTCGGTTTGTGAAATATAGACCTTGTATTCTACGACCCCAGTAGTTTACAACCAACGGTATGGCTTACCTAAACCGTGTTCTTTTAATTTTGGTTACAACTTTGATTTTATGTTCAATATACTCCCATATACATGTATAAGCTATATAGGTATATGCCGCTGTGAAGGGTATGGTTTTCAGGCAGTTTAGTCTGGGATAGGGAAAAGTAATCAGAGATTTTTGGTCTAGAATAGGGTATCATTTTCCGCGAAACTGATCAGTTGCGTGAAGAATTTAGTCTAGACGAGGTTTACTGGCAAATGACATTTAAAAATCAGTACAGCGGGCAGTACGGCATTTTTACTGACCCCTGGCATCTTAGATTGTGATAGTGAACGAGTTTATGAAAAATATCGAGTATGGAATAGGTCTAGGATAGGGAAGGGTTTTCGGTGTTTAGTCTAGAATAGGGTTGCAAAATGCAGCTAAAATGGTCTATCTCTGGGTTTAGTAAACGAAGTAACCCGACTATTCAGCACAGCAGAAAATGAAGAGAGTTTTTTGCATCACCAGGCTGCAAAATCTCCTCTCAAAAATAACAAAATGCGGACATTCTAGTGCTCGTTCAATTTGGGGGTCAAATTATGCAAATTATAACTCTTATAAATTTATTTACCGTATTTATTCACGTATAAGACACACCATTTTTTACGAAAATTTGTGCTTGTTCGATAAAAATTTTCTCAAAACTCGGGGTGCGTCTTATAACCGAGTATTTTCCCGCAACAAAATTTAACTTTTCCAATTTCCTTATAATTAATGTTCAACTAAGATGAGAATGAATAAACAAGACATTCATTGTTGGTCATTTACTTTTATCAGATTTGGTGGTTCTAAAAAGAACCGGGTTGGCTCTGAAAAGAGCCGTTTGTTTGATAGCTCGGCTGAGCTCAGCTACTCGTCGTCCTCGGCTTCGCTGTCGGTCTCGAACTCGTTGTCAACTGCCTCGTCTGCGTCGTCAGCTTCTCCTTCTTCGTCATCCCAAACTGCGTCATCTTCCGTGCCATCGAGAGCATTGTTGATACCACAGGATTTGAATGATCTTACTATCAAATCGACTGGGATCTCGCTCCATGCTTGATCGATCCACCGCAACACCGTCTCTTTACTGGGCGCTCGCTTCTTTCCGGATGCTGTGTAGGTGAACGGGCCGTTGATCATCCAGGCTTCATACTGTACACGGATCTTCGCTTTGAATGGCTTGTTGATGCATTTGTCCAGGGGTTGCAGGACTGGAGTAAGGCCACCGGGAATTACGGCGACATCGACGTTTCGTCTGGCGAGAAGATCTTTCACGGCATCAGTCAAATGTGCGCATTCTCCTCGGGACCTCGATTCGCAGCTGACGAACGCCTTTAAATATCACCTTCGGTGGCAGTTTCTCTCCGTTAGCCTTCACCGCTAGGACGACCGTGAAGCTTTGTTTATCTCTAGTGTTCTCGTGGCAGGCAACTCGAATCTCATTGGGGTCTCGTCCATGTTTAGAATCTGGCTGGACTCGTAGCCGCAACGCTGTCTGGCTCGTAGGACGAAGCGATGGAACTCCACTACCTTGTCCTCCATATCTGCTGGTAGATGAGATGAGTTTTGCAACTGATGAATGAAAGATCTGTCAGATGAGTATTGTTTATTTTAAACGTAAAAACGGATCAATTAGTATTCAGAATTAAAAACACTGTTTCCTTAGGCGGACAAATTGAGTGAATAAAAAAGTGAGACTTTTTTCTATTGTCTATGTGTGATTTTTTTGCTATTGTTTGTTAAGATATCTCGTAATTTGGGGTGCGTCTTATAACAGGGTATTTGGGTGAAATTTTCAGTTTGTTTACTTGTCACAATCGCCTTCAAAAGTTTAGGGTGCGTCTTATAACCGAGTGCGTCTTATAAGTGAATAAATACGGTATACTGATTTCACAATACTTTTTCGTGTTAAAAAAGTAATGAAGATAATTCGAAATGAAAATGAAATCAGTGTAAATGAATTGTTAGAGATTCTAATTTGCAGAATTTGGATCCCATGAATTAAATAATTACTAGAACAACAATTAACTGAGGTATTTATAATAAGCTATTCCAAAAAAACTGTTGGGACTACTGGGCTGTACTCTTCCATGAAACTGACGAGGGGTGCTCCAGAACTACATGAACTTAAGGCGGAGCTACACGTGAATTTGAATGAAAGTTTAAGAGGTTTAAAGAAGGGATAGAAGAAAGAAAATTATTTTTGGAACACCAACAGACAGTTGATACCCACGCAAGAGTACCCCAGGTTGCTAGAGGACTAACTTGGTGTCCGTCTATTAATTATTAACTACAATTCTAATTTCAAAACTTCACTAAATCTTCAATATTTCTTACATGTATTTCTCTTAATTTTACAAATCCTTTGAGAAAAACTATTTCCTAGCTTCCAAACATCACCCAAAAATTTACAAAACACCCCATAACATAGATTCATGAGATGAGCAGACAGTTTTTTTGGATTGCTTGAAACGTGAACGAGATGTTTCCATTAAAGCCATGTCAAGTGGCGGAAAAATGGCGTTCATGTGGACCCCCGCCTTAAAATGAAACTTGTAACCAAACTAAAAGAGCACTGTTTAGGTAAGCCTTGTAAACTGCTGGGTCGTAGAATACAAGGTTTATATTTTACAAACGGACATTGAGAATGCTTTGAGTAATTTGGACAGTCAGAATAATAATGATAACGCGACATTTGCGAAATAGTCTACCGATTTGCGAAATGGTTTTAAGAGATTATGTACAAAAACGAGATCTTATTGTAGTGATACATGTATCATGATATCATGATATCACGCCGGATATCATGATATCATGTTTTCATGATATCATATTATTATGATATCATGATATTACGCAGATATCATGATATCAAGCAGTGATATCATGATATCTACTTTTGACCGCGATGGCTCGCCATAGTGCTTGGCTGCGGACGAGCTGAGGAAGGAAGTCCAATCGCTATAAAGTTAAATGAGATTTTGATCAGCAAAATGCAAGTGTATTGGAAGGAAAAAACAATTGCGCTTTTGCTCTTTACATATACATTGTACAGTACAGTAAATTACATGTAAAATAATAATGATCACTGAAGCAGCATTTAAACCAGGGTTTTGTCAGAGCAGGTACACAGGGACCTTTACTTGGTTATTTCAATTCTTGTCTTGGCGTTTTCTCAGGAAAATGTGCTAAGATATTTGAATAAAGAACTGCTAAAGTTGATGGGCTATTTGATCTTTATTACGAGTGAAATAAAACTGTGCTTTGTCACTAATGCCTTTTTCAAAGCAGTTACAGTCAAACCGGATGTTCTTTTGCAGGCAACTTTGCAAATTTCCGCCGCAACATTGCTATTTTGATTGACAGTTTGCTTTGAGCAAGTTGGAAGTTGTGCGAGCAAGTTGCAACTTTCGCGAGCAAGTTCCTATTTCAAACTTGCTGTCAGTTGCCGGATTTCTGAATTGAAAGTACATGGTTTGGTTACCTTGCAGTATTTCACAAACTCTACGATGTCAGGAGTAGAAACTGTTCGTTCCTTCCAGCCAGGTTTACCGGGAAAATACATCTTGTGTTGTAAAAATCTGTTTACAATATTGGATACAGTTTGCCTTGATTATCCAATAATGCTTGCGATTTGTTCTTGTTTTACACCAGACGACCATTATTCTTTCTCTTTTCTCAACCGAGGTGGTATTATTGTGATGTACATGAGCCATAACCGAAGAAGGACGTGTTTTCACAATATTCGCAATTTGCAACTGACAACAAGTTTGAAATAGGAAGTTGCTCGCGAAACTTCCAACTTGCTCGAAGCAAACTGTCAATCAAAATACCAATGTTGCGGCGGAAGTTTGCAAAGTTGCCCGCAAAAGAACATCTGGTTTGACTGTAAAACAAATACCCAAATTGGACAGAAATGGCCTAAAATGCACACTTTGGGCCTCAAAATGTCAAACATTTTCTGAGGTACAACGCTGTAGGTCCCCATACCGTCTCCCCAGTGTGAAGAGGGGCTTCCTGCAAACCTTAACAAAAATCCTGATTTAAAGAATTGATCATTGATTCGATGATTTTTCGAAATAAAATACCTGTACATGTACCTGTAAACGATAAAGAGCTCCACTCCTGAATGAACCTGTATACCGGTATATATCTTACAGGTCAAATTTAATTGCATGTCCACATTGTGGGCAAAAGAATCTGATCACATAAATTCCTTTGCAGAGGAAGTCAGCAGCAGCTAAGGAGTCAAAACCTTCCATTGAAACTGAAACAAAGGAAGAACAACAAAAGGAGAATTTGCCAAACAGTGATGGCACTGCCAAAAGCACAAGTGAAACAGTGGACAAACAGCCTCCCCAGTCACCTCCCCCTGAGGATGTTTTGGAATCTTACTTTTCAGCTGAGAATGTGATTGAATACCAATGGCCTCCTGACCGCACTGGAGAATTCTACCTCCTCCGACATCAAGTTTGTCAGTTTTTGGAATCTGAAAATCTTGAGGAGAAACACCCAGGTCAGTTACTGTAGTAATTGCACAAAATTTAACTAGACAATTAGAGCAGTTTTTAGTGGAGACGTGTCGTAAATCCAAAATCAAAGTAATTACTCTGACCAATCACAACAGATACAAACAATCATCTGTCGACTCAAACACGATATTTGAGACGGGCCCTGTGTCTGACACGCCACATGTCCCCATCAGCCAACAGGCTATCAAACTCTTCCCTAGACTCCACCTCTGCATCTTTCATTAAAATGCTAAGCAACGTCTTTGCAGGCCGTCCAGGATCTCGTCTGCCATGCGTTGGGTCCCATACTACTACCTTGCTGGCTGGCAGTTTAGGGTGCCGATGGGAGTGCCCTGCCAACTGCAGACGATGTTCCTTCACCTTTTCAGACAATTTTGGAATAGGGCCATACAATGAACCAATCAGAACTTGAAGAAACACATGTAACCTGCGTCAAGAAGGGGAAATGGCATGCAAGCAGCTCATAATTTGTTTTGGTTGTACTTCTGATTAGTTGAGAATATGGCACAAGATCTTTTAGTCAGTCACAAAGTGTACCATGTGCTGGGTTTGTCCTCCGGCGGTATTCTTCAGCTGAGGATCCTTGAAGTTTTAAATGGTTACCAGTTGTCCAAAGAAGGGACTTAACTTTGCTGAAAATGGCACATAAGGCACTTTATGACACAAAATGGCCTGAGTACTTAAGCCTTTTTAAAAACTTAACCAAGTCAATGCATACTTACATGTATAGGCTTACATGTAGATCACTGGAAGCACCAAAACTCAAACTAACTCTAGACGTTGGTACACATGTACCTTTCAAGACTGCACAGCAAAACTTGTTAACTTCCAACCACGTGAAATAAGACACAAATCCGATTATCTTAAATTAAATTTTTGTAGGGAAAAAAATTTCTTTTATCCATGTGCTAGGATCTCGCTCTTTTAATTGTCTTGAGGATCTTATGAATGTACAGCTGTACGCAATTGAAGGGCCAATTGGAATACTATGCTAAGTGGAAAATTCCAAAACAAGGGTCGGAGTCGAACCATTCCATGTCAAATTTTATGCCTTGTTTTGTTTTTCTCGCTCTGGTTTGCCTCATTTTAGGCATGTGACCTACAAGTTAACTGCAAGACATCGTTCAGAATATTTTTATGCTAGTTTTTCCGTCGTTTTAGAGAAATAACGCATGGAAAAGGAAAACTAACTAAAATAAACCACCTGAAACAGCAGAGTTCTGGCCCTCTAGTGCTTTGACTGTACAATCTGACCGTAGTTCCTTCAAAAACTGCAGCTAGAAGTTTAACGACGCCATTACAAAAAGCAGATTGGTTGTGAGAATATGCGACCGCAACACTCCTGACCCGCCCCAACGACCAGCGAACAGCTGAACAGCGAACAGCTCAGTGGTTGAGCTCTGGTTTAAGCCATGTTTAAGGCCCGCTCGGCGATGATAGGACATCATGAAGTCCGAGAATCCTTAAGTCTCTAGCACCTCTCAAAGAAACGAGTCGTGTTTCTTGTCATACCTTGTGTCCAAAGCGCCATTCAGCGCTCGTGGTGAAAAATGGACGTTGGTGGACAAGTACGAGCTGGCGGGAAAGTCTGCAATCATTTCGGATCAAAAAGGGACAACATTGTGAGTTGTGGCCCATTTGCCATCCCGTGCCGTGGTCGAAATGCCCGATATCCGAAGTGCTTCCAGACTTGCTATAATTTTTGGAGTGGGAACTCCATTTCGGATTTGCCATAGAATTTCCCGACATGCTCTGCGACAGTGGCAGAGAGGCCCGCTATGCGTGTTCGGGCACTTAAAATACAGCTTTGGGCAGCTCGAAGTGAGTCCTTGCAAGGCAGGCAAAGGCTATGAGCCGGCAGCGGAGAATCGGGAGCGCTTCCTAGGAGGTCCGCAAAGGAGATAGTGCGAAAATAGGTGGCTGACTATTGGCGATAAAATGAAGCGGTTTTGAGGGAACGAACTTCGGTTCGGATTGTTTTTTTTTTCTTGAGCGGAATTTAGCGGCACAGACCCAAACTTGGCCATCTGAACTTGTGCTTTTTCCGTGCTTTTCCAAACACTAACCCTAAGCCACAACTTAACCCTAACCCTGACCGACTCGCGCATTTTTCAAGTGAAACGAACATTAAAAGCATTGAAACCAACAACTTGAGTGGTTAAAAAGCAGTGAAAACAGTAATCCCAAGAGGAATCAAGTACACAAAGACAAAGTGCTGTAGTGTTCGAGTTTTATTAGCCGACAGCATTTTTGGACTGTTTTTTTTTTCTAGAAAAAGAAGCACAAAACCAGCGAAAAACATACAGGGCAATATTTACCACATGAAAACAAGTCTGTGTGACAAAAACAGCTAATTAGGAGCAATGTTTATTTTTTTTCCAATTTATCCTACTTAGCATAGAATTCCAATTGCCCCTTCAATTAGGATTAATATTGTTATTATTATTTGATGTTTATAGTTGTAAATAGTTAGGATTAGTAAGGATTAGTAATTTTAATATATTTTGGATAGGACAAGTACTTTTATTATGCTTTTTTACATGTACCATAATTATTTTAGTTAGAATTAGTAGGTGAGGAGCCACCTAGTGGAAAAACTACTAATAAAATCTTTATTATTATTATTATGCAGCAATGCAAAATCAAAGGAACCGTAAAAATAACTTGCCAATCACTACAAACCACTGCAAATCAATTTTTCCTTACACACTGATCTACATGTACATGTATCTATACAATTATCATTGTTCAGGGCTGTCATTAAGGGCCATCACCCATAGCATCTGTTACGGGTGAGTGCACTTGATGAGACCTTGATGTTACGGGTGATCTTGCCTGTTATAGGTTAAATTGAACGACAAAGCAACAAGATTGTTACGGGTGTTAAGATCAGAGCAACGCCTGTCTCAAATCTTAATGACAGCCCTGATTGTTGTATTGTTTTCAGAGCTTGAAAGTCACATTGTAAGTGAAGATGAGAAGCTTCACCTCAAAGAGAAAGGAATTATAAGCAATGAACGTCAAGGTACAAAAATATAGATTTTTACTGGAAGTTAACATATATAATTATAATTATTATAATTATTGTACATGTATGATAGGTGTAATTGTTCCAGATAACATCCATACCTCCCCTATAGAATATTTTTTA